>JAHWFO010111979.1:1606442-1648233 GCA_023313115.1 Rhysida immarginata | reverse complement strand
CTTAAACTTAATTACCTTTTAATAATTTTAACGTAAGATTGTTATTATCAATGGGAATCATCTATAGATATGGCATAAGTTTTACTTATGCAGTCAATTAATAAAAACGACAAAAAAGTTTTTAAGCTTTTTTTTTTTAATGCTATATAAAAACAGATATTCCACTTTTTGACCTAATGAATTCTGAAGAGTTTTCAAATTCTATTTTTTTTAATTTCCTTTTCTACTTTGACATCTCATTTCTTAAACTGGTCACAAAACGAACGAGTGTAGCATTATAAATTAGGCTTACCATTTAATTTTACAATCGAAAACATTTCTCATAATTTTTTAAGTTAAATTGTTATAACAGCTTAAGAATGTAAAAGTTATTCGTTGTATCATATATGGACTATACTGTATAATCGTAGCATCATAAAAAAATTAAGATAACGATCACGTTTACGTTACAGGAGTTGTTGCAATATTTGTACAAATGATGACATCATTTCTATCAGTTTCGAGAAGCTCGTCCAGGAACAGTTCAGATCACCTATGGACGAGTTCCCCCACTCAGTGCCAAATATTGAAGCAAGAACTGAACCATTGCCCTTCACCTGACGTCCAGTGCCCGACGAATGACGCCAACACGATGTTCTGCTTCATTGATGAGCGAGCGCCGAAAGATTGTTGCCAACACCCACCAACGCGAAATAGAAACGAATCATCCTTAACCAGGAAAATCCTTCACAATGTAGGTAAATAGTATTCAATGCATTCTTATAAATAAAAACCTTCAACATGAATACACCTTTTCCTATTTTCTATTGTGCTGACAGCCTTATTGAGCACAATGCTAATGCCTTTTTCTATTGGACTCAAGATTGATTGAGAAAATGGTTCTTTTATTCTAATGATGCAGTAATTTTGAGATACATTACTAAGAACTGCCCGTGTATAAGATTCAATCTTTCACGGGACTGAATCTATTATCTAACTGAAATTAAGTAGACTACACTATATGATAAAAAGAATCCGGACATCCCCTCTAAGTAGTGATATAATTATATACGTAATATATAACTGTAACGACGTAACATTTCCCACTTGCAATTCGACTGTACAACTACTACTGATAGGTCATGTCGACTGACAGAGAGAGACTGCAGAGTATGAAGAGGGGGGTAAAACAGAAGCGCATGGAATCCCAGAATAGAAATATGAACATGGAAGTTAATCTTCATGTTTTAGGCAATTCCATGCTGCTCCCATTTTGGCAACAGCTTGATGAAGGGTCATTCTTCTTTCAACAAGATTGTGCGCCCGTTCATAAAGTGCAGGATGTGTAGGGCTAGTTTGCTGACACGTTAGCCCACACCGATAACAACTAACCGCTGCTCTTTTCGAAGGACAGCGTGCACCTCCAACTGCAACATTTCAAATATTGGTGGATAGCATTCCTGACAGAGTGGCAGCTGTTATCATACTAGATGGTGGAACCGCGCCCTATTAATTTCTTGCTTTGCGTGAAAAACAAAGTGTAATGATGTCCGGATACTTTTGATCATATGTATTACGTGAAGCGTATAAATTGTTACCTAACGTTACACAAATAAGACCTAATTTGTAGGTAGTAAATTGTACATATATGTAAAATATATCACACGAGACAAAGATATGTATTTATTAGATAATACTCTGCTTTTATGCGATAAAATTCGAACTTTGTCTAATGACATTAGTAGTTAGTTTTCACGTTATCTAATTAAAGATGTAGAACACATTTTTATTTCTGACTTTAACCGAATGGGTACAGATAACATTCTCAACACCTAGGAAAATTGCTGATTAACGGAAACTTACACATTACATTAAAGAATAAACTTCTGTTTGCTTTCTACTCTTAAGGATTCTACAAAACTTTTGTTTTGTAAAGTTCTATTATTGTGTGGGATGCTTTCTTCTCACATGGTGACCCAAACCCTTTCAATGTTCTCATTCTGTTAATTCTGACAGATTATTGTCAATTAGTGTACAACTCCAGCCAGTGTTTTAGCATTTTTAATCTGCACAGAGAACAACCTCTCAGTTGATACTGGATTAAGTCCAAGTGATGCCCTGAATACAGACTAAACCTAGCTCAAAATGTCTCCTGGATACATATGATGATATTAATCAATTACTGTCTCACATCCCATTAAATCATCTGTGAGAGTTGAGTCCTCAAACAACGCTTTCCATTTACAGGGTGGCTACAAAAATGAGCGTCCCCCCCTTTTATTTTCGTAACCGAAGCAGATATGTCAATTTTGAGGAATCCAATGAATAGGAAGTTGTGGATGACCTATTCCATGGTGCACTTTTCATCATCCCAAATATCAAACTAGGACACATTCAAATCCTATCTTAAAAACCGTAACAGATACACGAAAAATTCCAATTGAAGACTTGTTCAGCAAGGAATTCCGAACAAAACAAAACAAAAATTCCAAAATTCGATGAATGGATCACCAACAATCACATCTTGAATTTATTAGTTATTTCCCTTTGCACTTCTCAAAAACATTTGAATGTTCAACATGCAAATTACCAAAAATTACCATAATAACATTCACTTTCATGAGGAAAAGCAAATAAAAGGCATGTGTCTGCATACAGAAGACAGAACAATTCCAGGACGGCAAACTGCACTGTTCCTGAAATGGTCAACAAATACGTAATTGTGATAACCAACACTAAAATATGGGCGTGAAACATGGGTGCTGAGATCAGTAGGCAAAAGGAGATTGGAAGCAGTACAAACGCGTTTTTTGAGATTAATTTTTGAAGTAACTTTAAGAGACAAAATTAAAAGTGAAGAAACTAGATTACGGTAACATAGTAAACGAAATTCAAATATCAAGAGAAATGGAGACAATATTGTACAGATGTTCAGTCTCTAGGCTAAATGGAAAACGAGACTTGGAACGTCCAAAAATGAAATGGATAGACCAGTACAGAGTTAGCCTCGGAACGGGTCTGGTGCCCGATCGTTGATTTCGAAGAAGGAAGAGGAGTAAGATGTTTAATACATAGCAAGATAGACCCTAATGATATATTATGCAAAATATCTCCCTTAACATATGTCGGTTTAATACTGTAAAAGACACGCACGCTATCAGTAAAGCAAGTCGCAGGTAATACAACTATTAATTCAGAATGTCCTGTATTCCTCAAAATAAAGTTGTGAATAATCACAAGTAATAAAATTATTTATTTAGAATTTATTGAAAAAGCGTTGCATTTCGGACCCATGTTGATTTGAATTGTTTTTTTTTTTTAAATATTACCGGGCACACGTAGCCAAGCGATGAACATTCTATTGCGGGGTACCGTGTAGGGCCTATATCCAATTTAATATGAAAAAATAACTTAGATTGCTTAGAAAAAACAATTTTTTTATAGGAATCTAAAGTCAATAAATGTTTACGATCTTTAAATCAAAAACTATACAGAGATCTGAACTAAGGTAACTGAATTTTGATTGGCTCTAAAGCCCGCCAAATTTAATGAATTTTGTCAATTTGGCTTTACACAAATGAGCTGTTAAACCTATTTCATGATTGCGTTTGTGAAAGGTTCTCTTTGGTAATTATTTTTCCTCATTAATAATTATTATATAATTCATTTGTATCTATAGTAATATATTTATATGAAATATGTAATAAAACTAACAAACACGTTTATTATGATTGTTACTTTCTTAAGTCGATTAACAATAACTGGATATTTTTCTTTAAATTCATTAATTGTGCTATAAAATCAAATAGTTTATAATAATAAACTTACTTGCAGCATACATTTCGTTTCCCCTAATTCTATAGTTTATAGCTCTAATTTAAGCGTTTGTTTTCTTTCAGTCGAACGAAAAGAAGGAAACCGACGAAGCTCGTCGACGTTTGGTGGTTTATTCAATTTCGGTGATTTAAAAAACAAAATAACAAGGAACGTCCTTCAGACTGCTCGAATCCACGCACTTCGAAAGTTGTTCAACAGAGAAAAGCGCGACGAAGAACTGTTCAGACAGGGTAAGACACATGCCCACTTAAAATTATGAACGGGAGTTGACGTATAAGAAAAAAAGATAACCGTCATCTCTGAATTTGTTTATGCAAATTTAAGTGGATTTTTTATTACTCTTGGAAGAAGAGGATTGGAAGTGTGGGAATGGCAATCAATTTTCCCGATCTTTTGCTATTGGAGAATGTAATGCGTTAATTGTAAAAGATGACATATTTTGTAGACTATTTATATGGAATGCATGTTCTTAAATTGCTTGAGAATACATCCCGTTGATCAATGTATGATCGATTTATATTCATTGATTCTTGCTGATAAGATGAAGGGCGACGAAATGACGATTAATGAATTCGTGTCTTGGCGAACAAGGGAAAGGAATATAATTATACTTTGGATTTAATTGACGAATTAACTTTGAGTATTTGAATAAGATGGGCACAGCAGATATATAAGAGAAGCTCACGTTTGAAATTATATACAGTATGGGATTATAGTTTGGAAAATGCTTTCTCAAAACAGGTATTAAAGGAACACGAAATTGCTATGTATGCTGTTCCTTAAAGGGAAATTAATTTCAAGAAATTGATACACGTACTTAAATATTTCATACTAGTTTCTGAATTCTACAAAAGAAAAGAGTTACGTAATAAATAATTTCTATCTCTTCCATAGAAATTTTAAAAAGTGCTTCAATTTTTCTTTTTTTTCAGGGTTTGTTACAAAGAAGGGATCTCCAGCTTATTTACATCAATCATTTTTAAAATCTACTCCTGAAACTCTGAAGATGGCATCGCAAGCCATTCTACAAGATGAAATCCATAAGGTCATACTGAGTCGGTATGCATTCTTCCATGCAATAAAAATAACATCTTCTCTTCAATTACACATGGGAAAAGTCTGAATTATGTAGTCGATAACATTTTTCTGTTTCTTTATTATAATTCTACTTTCTTTTGGCAGTTTCTTATTTCATTTTAATTTTTTATTGACGAAAATTTTAAATCCAGTTTCTGCTCATTTCTCGAATAGAGACTTCACTTCAGGAACGAATCTATAAAATAGTCGAGCAATTCTAAAGCCGGGATAAATGATAAAACTCGTTATACAAGATGCTTACAAATGATTGCAGCGATTGGACAAGTCATTCGCAGTGGGTTTGGCAGGATGATGTTCAAAAAAATACAGACTTGGCGATGGAAATGTTACGGACAGATGAAGTCGCACTGTTTTCAGTCGTGGCATAAGCCAATTTTCAACCTTGTCGAGATAGATGTATCAGTTTCACAGTTTCTTCCGCAAAGAAAATCTAGCCTCATATTTTGCATGTCTCAATCCCAGTGAAAATGTCTGGGACATCATATCTCATACTGATATTCATCAGTTTACTTCAATAGCAGAACTCACATCACCAATCTCAAGGCAGAATTGGTGAAAAATTAATCCGTTTTTAGAGATGGCGAGCAATACAATTAAAGCTGAAAGATCTGATTGTTTTACACAAATAAAATTTCATCATCACAGTACTACACGTATTAGAACGGCTGCAAGAACTTACAAAACCGCTTAATCATTTGTAAACACTGTGCATCGAGGAATGCATCGGCGTGAGGGTGGAGTAAGAATTTAAGGAACTTCTTGGTACGCTTCTTACTTTGACTATTAAACTACAGAGGTTGAGTCAAAAATAGTGGCCGATCACCGCGCAAACTTTTAAATGGACATCAGACAGGAACCACTCATTGCTAATTGGTTGGCGGATACCCTCGCGAAACCACTCCTCCGGTTTCTTGGCGAAAAAGTCACGCACGGCGTCTTCAACTTCACTGACATTGGCGAAGCGCCGTCCACGTAGGAAGTGCGCCATGGACCGGAAGAGATGGTAATCGGAAGTTGCCAAGTCGGGGCTGTATGCTGGATGTGGCAGAACCTCGTTTTTTTTCCAGCAGTTGACGACACACCTTCACCCGTTGTTGTGCTTGCGCGGGCGTCAGCTCGTGGGGCACAACTCGGCAGCTCCTGTTGACCTTTCCCATGGTGTGCAGATTCGAACCACACTTGATTGTGATGTCCCGATGTCCGCCGCTAGTCCACGGGTGGTGCTGCCTGGATTGGCTTCCACTTGCCGTAGAGCTGCGTCATCCACTTCTTTGGGTCTTCCGCTTCTTGGCGCATCTTCCAGGCCCATGTCTCCAGAAGAAAAGCGGGAGAACCACCGTCGTGCTGTCCGTTCATTGGTCACACCCTGACCTTCCACCCTGCAAATTTCGGCGGCTGCTGCTCGCGCTCTGGTCCCCTTTTTCCAATAGTGATGAAGGAGCCCGCGTATCACCAATTTTTCTGCCATATTTTTACACTGGCTGACGCAGGTGGCACAATGTCTATGGCATTCAAATTCGTACTGACGTTTCTTCCCACTCTTTTCTTTTAATAAACCGCGATATACCCTTGTGGTAAATGGTCTTCGCCAAGAATTCGTCAAACTCTAACCCCCGCTTCCGAGTCGGTCACTACTTTTGACTCAACCTCAGTAATAACCACTCCTAAGCGCAAATTATCAAGCGAGACCACAAATACCAGAACAAAAATCTCAACAGAACCGTTTACCCAGAATATAAAAAAATGTAAATATGGAAAACCTCGAAGGTGCTTCGCAGGGCGGCTGTCACGAAAAAGTAGACACTTTTTAACAGACTTGATCTTCGCAAAATGGTTTAAACCGAATGGGTCGATCCATTTTGGCACATAGCCTCCATGAGAGCGTCTCATACAAAGAATGTGTGAGAGAAAATTGAGGCGAGTAGAGAAACAATTCTGTTCAGTTTATGTTCAGATTTATCTCTCCTACTTTTGATTAGATTAGTGATCATTTCTTTAAAACACAAACTAGGTCCGCTTCTCCACAAAGATTTTTATTCACCAGAATACGTATATTTCGACCACCAAGTAATCATCTTTCAGTAAATATAGCGATATAAATCTATAATTCCTAATTAAAATGTACAGTCGGCAACAAAAGTACTTAGCCATCTTCCATTAATTTCCCTTTTAACAATTCCGGTAAAAAAGTTTTTCTTGGTGTGTATTGATTGATACGGGTATGACCATTTTGGTGCACGTGAATTGTTACTTTTTACCGGAATTATTAAAGGGAAAATTAATGTTTAATTTTGGAAAATTAATGGAAGGTGGCTAAGTACTTTTGTTTCCGACTGTATATATACATGTACTTAAAATATACAATACTAAACAAGGTTGTAAAACATGAATATTTTGTCATAGACCCTCTGGCGACTATGATGGCTTGGCGTACTTGCAATGGCATTTTTTGGCACTTTCATTTAGTCTGGGACAGCGGTGCTATACTTTTATAATATTCTTGATGAGCTGCTTCTGCAGGAATATAAATATTTGTTGAGTTCAATTCGATTCCAGTATAAATTCGACCATTAGTCACTTAACTTGGGTAGTATACGTATTTAGTAAAGATCTAATGAAAAAGAAACCTGCACGTCTCAAGCCATTTGAAGTTACTAATAAGTGGCCTCGATCTACAAAATCGTAAAAATTATTATTATTATCATTATTATTATTATTATTATTATTATTATTATTATTAAGGCCTGATATTTTCGGCAGTTTCGATTTTCATGATCTTAAATGTACACGGAAAGGTTATGCTTTTAGACAATCACTTAAATGGAGGACTAATTTAAGTGAAATTAATCCAATTGCTAAGATCATAAAAAATTATATGGATAATTTTGGTGGTATTAATCTTGATAATTTAAACGATAAACATTTATATCTGTTTGACTGAAGTTTTGTTTACTTTCTTTTTCTTTTCCTCTGTTGTTTGTTGTGTTGTTGTCTGCGTGAGTTACTTTTTTTCCCCGTGTTGTACGTTATTTCCCCGTTTTGCCATTTTTATTTATTTATTTTTTTCATTTTTTTTTCTTTGGGTCGACTGAAGCTATTTTGCCGGTCTTGTTTTTTTTTCCTCTTTTTGTAGTTTCTTTTTATATGTCTTTCATTAACCCCGTTTTGGGCTTTGCCTGTTGGGGGGCAACTTGGGGCTCTTCCCTCCGGATTGGCCGGTCGGTATCCCCTGTTGTTGTCACATTATTATTATTAAATTATTATTAGAATGTAAGCAGTCCAGATGGAGTAAATTATTAACATGGACAATCGTAAAAAGGAGCACGAGCTCAAAACACTATAGGTAAAAACAAGAATATATCAGCGAGGCTTAGGTTTGAATCGATAGAAAATATGAAGATAATTGTCTATAAAAATGGACACAAGAGTTATTACATGTTGGCAGTGTACACTGATACACTTTGTCACGTAAGTCAGCAGGAAATTTATTCCATTGTTGTATCGCACTATAAGGGAAATGTCTTGATGCAAAGGTTGAAGTGCGGTGGGGAATCTCAAACAAGAACAACCGAGTCTTGCGATAGGTGCTTCCCTCACATAGCCGGCTTTCACAAAAGATGCCGGATGATCTTTGCGTCGTAGTGCACTGGCAAATTCAGGCGTTAAAGCTATATTACATATGGTGGTAATCGTGGGAAGAAGATGCTGGGTGCAGATCTGAGAAACCGATTCTCTCTTACCAAGTCTAAAGGCTATCCTTATGATACGATTGTAAGCTGTAGTTAGTCGTTTAATGTTAGCAGCTGTGGTCGATGATCAGAATAGGGCTCCATAAGCTAAGCTAGGGATTACAGAAGCCGCAATTACTTCGCGTAACTAAGTAGCTGAAGAGAAGGTACGCAAACGTTTAAACAAATAACATTTACGGTGCAACGACGTAATAAGTTGATCAATCACTTCGTTAAACCGTAGATGGGTGTCAAAGGTTATGCCAAGAATCTTCAAAGAATTAGTTGGTTTGCTGCTCTTTGGCACATATAAGAATGCTGGTCTTCACTCGGTTAAGGGAGAGATCTCTTTCCGTGTATCATTCTGATAAATAAGCTAAGTCCTGGTTTAGTTGATTTAAAATGTTCTGTTGCTCAGAGAGAACAAAGGTGGAATATAAAAAATTATCGTCTACATAACTTAGGATATTTAAGTTAAAAGGGTGGTCAAAGATTGAAGCTGTAGAAGCCGCAAATAACACAGGTCCGATACTCGAGCCTTGTATAATGCCCCGAGTGTACGGTTCCGCACAAGGAGGGTAATTTAAGATGATATTGGTTCGGTCGCTAAGGTACTCCTGTACTAGGGCTAGGTATATTTCAGAGACGCCCAGACATTGCAGGTCGTAGATAAGTTGTAAACGGGACTGTCCCTAATAATATGGCAATCCACTGTATATTGTCATGAGAGTTATTAATTTCGGCATCGTAAATTATGAAATGCCGTCTATGTAGATTGTAAATTATGCCGTTTTTGTCAAGCATAGGCTCAGTTTACCCAACTTTCTCTATTTCCCAAGATTCATTGAATTTTATCTATATACCTAGATTCTGTATAGATTGGTTTGGGGATTGAACCCCTACCCACTAGTCCAGAGGACCGTAAGGGCAAAGATCACGACGACAGTAGAAATCACTCCATTGGTTTATTTTCAAAAACATACCAGAAGATAATCCTTGCTTATCGATTTTTTAAAAGTGTTCTCTACTCGCCTTTCTTTCACATTCTTACTTGTATAGGATGTTTTGATGTGCCGATTCTCAAACTACATGTTTAGCGTTCCACCTCCGGGAATAATGTTACATATTAAGATGGATACAACTCATACTTGTTAATATTCTATTAATATTCTATTATTATTATTATTATTATTATTATTATTATTATTATTATTATTATTATTATTATTATTGTTATTTCCTTGGGTTCCTTCTATGAATTGTTTTAATGAATTTCTTTTAATACATACATTGCATTCCTAAGGTTATAATTTTTTTTTTTTATTTTGACAGGTGACTATATATAAACGGCTTTCCGTGATTATATTAAAAAAAGCATTGACATTGTATAAAATTTTAATTTTGCAATGCATAATCACAAATTTACTTTATCATTCATTCATTCATTTTCTTGCCTTTGAAGGAACACTTCAGCTCGCAAAAAAATAATTACGCGAGGTCCGAATATAATTTACATATTTTAATACTTTATGATTACAGTATGAAGTAAGTTTGAGTGTGAAATTTTTGAGTAGAATTTGTATCCGTTTGGAAACAGGCTGAAGAAAGGTATGGGCAGAGCGAAGGAGACAATTGCGTCGCGTCAGATGCTAGGTCCAAACAACGGTGCTTGTCGCCCCCAGCCGCCTTGTCCGCAATCACGGGCCTTCGCCAAATACAGGAGCACCGATGGCAGCTGCAACAATTTACAGAATTCGCTCTTCGGCCAAGCAGCCACAGCTTTCCAAAGAATACTTCCTCCCCAATATTCTGACGGTAATTATAACTCCACTTACTAAATAAATGCAGCGTCGATATGATTAGAGAAGTAGAAAAAAGATGCTACTATGGTCATTCCCAAATTCTTATTTAACATCGTGGTGTTTTTTAAAACTTGAGTTTCTCTTTCCATACAGTAAACATTCTATTTAAAAACTTTCTATTTACGCTATTAATTTAAGTATACAGTTTAATAAATTTAAGCTTACAATGTTTGACCTCTCTTATATGAGTAAATTAAATACTAAACTTCGAACGTGAGGAGAATTTCCGTGATACAGTAGAGCTGTCTTCTTAAAATATATATAAGAAGAAAACCAGTATTTTTGCAATAGTATTTGTAAAATGCATATAATCTTAAAATGAGAGTTGCGAGGTTGATTCAAATGAAAACCTTAAAAGTATAATAAATTGATCTGTAAGTTAGCAACTATATTAATTTTTGTTTGAAAATCGACCAACAAGTGTTGGTACGACATAGGAACATCCTATTACAGCACAGCTGTAGGGTGAAAATGAATGTCCCATTTGCAGGATGCACCAAAGAGGAACCTCGTTCTGTCATTTGTTTTTTGAATAGTGAAGAGGGAACTTATCGAAATTCATCAATGAATGTGCTTTTTATTGAACACCGTCAACCCTTCGCAGTTCTCTTAAGCTTCCTAACAATTACTGAGTTTAATACCAAGCGCGTTTAAATTCTGCATCTGAATTCACAACACATTAAATTAATCTCAAAAGTTAATGAAAGTCAAATTCACATCCGTAAACAAAAAAAAATGTTAAAAACGTAAAATTCGTTAATTCGCATATAAAATAACTCTAAAATATTGAATACCTTCCGCAACAATAGGCTAAAGTTGTAGATGAATGAAACTATTGAGAGGTCAGAAGGTGTTATTTAATTGAATTATAAAGCATTCTATTCACTTTTCATGATACTATATCATGCAGCATATCTCGTTCTCGGTAACACTTAATAGAATAATCAGTTTGTGTCTATTTCATTCTGTTTTTATGTAGGTTTTCTTAGGCCTCGAATAGCCGTCGATGGCGGACCTTTGCCTAGTGCCCGAGTCGTTTCTGTCAACTGCTTGCGAGATTTCAATCGACCGAGCAATTTAGTGACACTTTTGCTCATGAACTGGGGGCAATTTTTAAACCATGACATCACACTGACGCCCATCAATGCTCGTAAGCTTTCGTATACTACTGTATAAAGTGTTCCCTTTTTAAGAAACGTTGAGTCAAACACAAGTAATTTTGTTTTGGATTCTTATACGTATTATTATGCTGTATAAATGGTAACTTGATTCCGATAACTCTAGGATCGTATTTCTAAATTCTCTTTGTGGATTAGAGGTTTTCACTTTATAGTTAGTTCCATTTCACAGTATTTCCTTATTGTTTTGTTATATATTGTTGATTCCTTTTTTAGTCAGTAATGGTGCTGGAATAAAGTGTTGTGGTACTCTTCAGCACGAGGAATGTTTTCCGATCGAAATTCCCCGCAACGACCCTTTCTTTTCGACGGTCGGCGCAACCTGCATGGAGTTTGTAAGATCAGTGCCCGCCGCTCCCAACAGAAAAGCCTGTGAATTTGGTAAGGGTTTACATTCATACTCCCATCCAAGTAAATTATATAAAATCTTAAAAGCAATACAAGAAAAGAACATATAAGAGAAAATTTTCTCAGATTTTGCAAAACTTATTTATGAAGATTTATAGATTTATGCTTACTTTATAAGAAGCATAAAGTAGGAATTTCCTTACAACAAGGCATGTGATCTTCTAAAGGATTTGTATGCGTATAAATTCATGTTTTGTCGCTTTTGAGTAGCGACTGTGGCATAAAGGACGACAGGAACAATGTGTAAGCCCTCACAGGCGTTTATTTCATATGCTAAATTTGTGTGAATAAACGTTATTTTGATTTATGATGACTGGCCTATTATGACGAATAGTTCTGCCGGTTATTATTGCCCGTCAAAATATAATTTATGTGATGCAAAATCGCAATCATCCTAGGAATGCCGTGTAATCATGTTATTAGCATGCCAACCATGGTAGAGAACATTGGACCAAGAACATTATGAGAAACAAAATTTTATGAATATCATTAAAAAAATTATCGATAGTTTTTTATCAATATTTAAATCTAATCTAAAGTTTATAATTTGATAAACATTAATAAACATTTCTGTAGTTCGATGAATATTTGTATCATTATTAAAAAAAATGCATAAATCTATTAAAATGAAAGAAAAACTGGGCGTGTCCATTGAAATACCCATTCTCAATTGTTAGACATTGTTAACATAAAAGTTAAACAATATCTAATAATAGAAATTGGAAATTCAATTGAACACGCTCAGTTTTTCTTTCGTTTTATAGAGTTATTTAATTATACAAGCCAACGATGAAAAAACTTTTTGAATGAATTTGCCTTATTCTTGTGGTTTTTAGTGTGGTTAATCCGAATCTGTTTTTAGATTTTTTCTATCATGTCACGTTTCCAAGTTAAGCACATACAGACTGCAATGTTAAAGTAATGGGTGTGAAGAGAAACGTTTGTTATGTTAAAGTATCCATATTTTTATGCCACAAGGAAATTTACCAAACTTCAAACTCTGAATTATTTAAAACGATTCATTGAAAAACAAGAAATCTGTGTGCGATAGGAAAAAACTGAGCTCAGCATAAAAAAGCATAAGAATCGGCTCTTAACGTTAAAAAAGTTTTTAAAAAGTTATTTTTTGTTGGTCTATGTTATTCACGGATGTTTCTATTATTAACGACAAATGATGCTTGTTCTCTTTAATTTAGGCTTCAGAGACCAAATGAACGAAGTAACATCATATATAGATGGTTCCGTGATTTATGGCTCATCTGATAGAATTGCTCAGCAAGTTCGAAGTTTTCGAAATGGTAACTACAGATTTATGGATATGAAATAAAATAGAGATTAATGATGAAAAAACGTAATTTAATATTTCATATTTTAATTTGAACTGTCATGGCAATAAAGAAGCTTTGCTCTAATGGTTAATTTTAAAATAATTTAGTTTTAAAATAAATTTTACTATGCATTCGTTGATTTCTTTTTGTTCTTGTTCTAGGAAGACTTAGGACAGTCAATTGTTTTGGAAATGAATATTTACCTTTTATAAATGGCAACGCTTCGAGTTGTTTTCAGCCATTTCAGATGCAAACGACAGGTGAAAATTCCTACAAATGTCTATTTTGCTGAAAATTTTTAAGGAAATTATTCATTTGCCTCCCATTTGTGAAAATGTTTTTATTTGCAAAAGGAATTTTCTCGAATAACATTAACAATGACCAATATCTGGTATAGAATGAAATAAATATTTTTTTAATATAACATCTTGCTTATTAAATTTGTTGTTGAGTAATTCAGCTTAATAGAGATGTACAATTGTATGCTTATATAGTTCTTTAATTTAAACACTTTAAAGATTGTCTTCATCCTTCAGGAAGTATCATCCTTTTCAATCCCTTTTAATTCTCTTTCCCAGGCGACATAAGAATGACGGAACAGGTGCATTTAGTTGCCCTACACACAGTTCTCGTACGGGAGCACAATCGGCTTGCTGAAGAGCTGCTCAACTTGAATCCTCATTGGACGGACGAGATCCTCTACCAGGAAGCTCGAAAGATCGTCGCCGCACTCATGCAGCACATCACTTACAATGAATACTTGCCCATCCTCTTCGGTTAGTAGTTCACTTTGGCCATAGGATTTAGAACGGAGTTCAAAGGCAACCTGACTTGTCAAGCAAATGGTTTGAACTGGAATATCAAACAGTATTTTCAATAATTTTGATATATCAAGTTTATTTAAATGGTTTGTCCTGTTCATGGCTTTAAAAAGAGCCTGCCTGTAAATGTAGTTTGTGTATTTTTTTTCTGCGTAGTTTGCATGTATTTAGCTTGTATAGACAAGCATACACAAGCGTTAAGAGAAGCGAAATTATGTTTGTACGTTAATCAATCGTTAATGTACGTTAATGTTACGGTATTCCTTTATTTCGATTTTGTAACTTGTATTCCTCATTGGAAAAAGCAGACCAAACAATAATATTTCTCTTCTGATTGTCTCAATTTAAGAGGAATATATGTAATTTGACTTTATAAGAAGTTACATTCTCTTCTAAGAGCCTTTTTTGCAATTTGGTTAACTGTTTTTCCATAAGATTTTTATAAATAGTTTGCAATAACTTTTCAGTACTACATTATATTAAACTCTGGAGTATAGTTTGCGGGATTCTTTTCAGGGAAACAAGTGATGTCCTCCTTACGATTGATGCCTCTGACCAAAGGTCATTCAGTCGATTACAATTCGAATGTTAATCCAGGGATCTTTAACGAGTTCGCGGCCGCAGCTAATCGATTTGGCCATAGTCTAATTCAAGTAAGCAAACTATACTAAAATATCAAACCTTATTTGTTATCAACCTATATAAGACTGTTGTCTTGTTTTTAATTGGTATTTTACTGAATTTACAGAATTTTTGATGAATTATGAAGTATTTGCATCATTACGGTATCCAGAGTTTTGTTTCCGTCTGTTTATTTAGAATGCCGTTGAATCAATTAATTTATTTATTTATTTATTTATTTTACTTTGCAATCAAATCCACAATAAAATGTTTCAAATTATTTATTGTCATTTCTTGACAAAGTTTCAAACTTTTAACCGCTTCTGCGCTTTTAAATTTAATTTTCTCATGTTCGTGACTGCAAGCTACACAAGCTTCACTCTCATAGGTTAACATTGGTACCACACTCTTTTACAAGGTGTGACAAAACCCGAACAGAGATCGCTGCGTAAAATGTAAACAAAATTACAACATATCAATACACGGTTTGTATACGAGTCACCTATCGCACTGCAGCTGCATAGATTCTATTTTTTTTTTTAGTAGAGTAAAGGATTCGTTTTCAGAGACGCATTATAGCGACGCATATGTGAACAAATATCGTCAAGAAAAAAATATGGAACAACAAAATTGGCTACGGAAACACACCAAATCTTGAAAACTACCTACGGTAACGATGTCCTATCCCGAACGAGTACATTCGTATGGTTTGGTCGTTTTTGTGATGGCGTGAAGACCTTTCCCCTGGAAGATCAGTTTCCGTTCGAACGCCAAACACTACCGAGATAGCCAGGAAACTCGTCACTGCTGACCGCCGTATCACAATTCGTATGCTTGCGGATGAATTGGGATGCAACAAATAGACAATTCGTCAGATTCTAACAGAGGATTTAGGGAAAAGAAAAGTTTGTTTCAGATTTGTCCCTCACTGCTTAACCGAGGAGTGATTTCTGGCCAAACGCAATATCACAGAGCTCAACCATCCGCCCTATTCTTCGGATTTGGCCCCTCCAGACTTTTTCCTATTCCAAAAAAGATGAAAAAATATCCGATTTCAAGACGTTTCCGACATTGAGAAAAACGTGACGTCGGAAATCAAGAGGATTCCGTCCGAGGATTTTAAAAGCTGTTTTACAAACTTGTACAAACGCGCTGAAAAGTGTATTGTGTCCGGTGGAGATTACTTTGAATCATATTAAACAGAATTTTCATTTGGACTTACCGTTTATGAGTATTTGTATTAGTCCGGGTATTTAATTGTCACACCTTATATAAATAGCCATTTTTATACAGATCGACAGGTTCTCATTCCTTGCATACTTCCTCAGGGCACCCACGACTTGCATCCCAGCTCTTCTTGAAATCACACTATCAAGACCATCTTCTCTCTGATCCATACTTCCCAAATACACAAATTCATTCACTTGCTCCAAACATGTTCATTCACTTCTATCTAACTATCTCAAGAATATCTTTGAAGAAATGAAATAAATTGTTTAGGATCGATGTTCTAGTTATGATTGTGACAGTGGTTTTCAGTCAGTATAAGAGAAACTGTCTCTTAATGAATGACAAGAATGATGATAGAGCTCGATCAATATGAAGTCTGTTTTGAGAAATTTTGCAATACATAACGCTGGATATGGAATCCATCATATGATACTTCATGATCACGATCACACAAAGAGAGCTTTTAAAATTTGGATTATTTAAACGTCCTTGTGACTCAACACTCGTCCATTTCTTCGGTACAGCTGCCGAACTATTATTAGTTTTAAAAAGCCAACTTTTCCTGATGAATCGTACAGTAATAACTGTAAAAAAAAAAAAATGGTCCTTGCAATGAGTAATTCTCTGTAATTCAATCAGTCATGGTTGTTAAGAGATCGCTGAGTTTTAACTGTATTAACTTGCCATCAGATAATCATTTCCATGCGATTTTTTTTCGTTTTTTTATTATTACATTTTTAATTTTTATAAAGAATCACCATTAAGTTATTCCGCTGAGAAAACGAAATCACTTAGCGTTAAACATATCAATTCATTTTAATGGAACCTAATTTCACACGGGAGACTTTAGCGACTCGATAAAAGCATATTACTTAGGAAATTTTCGTGACTTTAATACTATGAATTACTTTGGCACCAGGCTGTTTGGCACAGTCCTTCAAAAGGAATGACTGCGAGTGGATGAAGGCAATTTTCAATTAAAAAAAACAAAAACATGTTCAATGCTTTTCGAAAGTTTTGCTGAACTCAAAAGCTGCGTCTTGGTAATAAATCTGCATCTCGAGAGTATAAATCTTAATGATAAAAATGACAATATTCTAAAAATTGTTTTAAAATTTATTGCTTTTGTCCCTGTGCAATTTGCTTTCTCATTAACGTGAAAGCCTCCGCCCATAAAAAAACACGCTTTTCGTCCTTGCTGCAAGCTTCCAATTAATTAGGGGGAAAAAAATATCACTTCATCGGAGTGATGATGAAGTTATTGTAAATAAAATTGAATTGCGAATTTCCCAATAGTTGTCGCCTTCATCCAGTGTAATAAAATACCTAGTGGAGTATTATCTAGCGCTTTAGTGTAGTGTCCAATACCTTGTAGAGAACATACAGAATATATTATTATTAATTATAGATGGTTTTATTCGAACAGTCACTATTAACTCATGGATCTGAAATTTCTTCCTCCTTCCTACGTTATCTGCAAAAGAAACAAATATTTCTTATTAGCCCAACCCTAGATAAACTCTAGTTTTTTAATTATTTTTAAAAATATAACGAGAAACGACAGCTATTGGATTTAAGGACATTTAAAAAGTTTTTTTTTTTAATTTTTATAAATTCATTTTAAACAAATTTTTTGTTTCTAAAGAATACATCGATTTTTCCCTTCCTTGCTATTCTAATTAAACTATTAAACTTCTTATGTACAGAGTTGTTTCCAATTACTGTACATAATTATTATAGTAATACTATAAAATATTCTCAAAGCAGGGCTGTTTATTTCTTAAGTTCAAATAATGAAACTGTATTATCAAACACTTTGCTGATGCTATTGATAATATTAATGTTCAATATTAACGTTATTATCATTCATGTGGCTTCATCAAGAAATGCATCAAATAAACAGCATTAAATAAGAAAATTTAATATTATTTTTAATTAACTTAATTTATAGATATATCAAAACTGATTACACATAAAAAATAGCAAATGGTTTCAACACCTCTAAACCACATTTTCTAAAACTGGTAAATGTTTTTCATCTGACAAATGATTGCTATAAAACACGGAACACTGAATCTGAAATACATTAGGGAATATTTTGTCATATTTATTTATTTATTTATTTATTTTAATTTATTTCTTAAAAGAGACTAATATAGGAATAACGTAAAAAATAACAAGCAGTGCATATCGCTTGTGCAGTAGAAAGCTATATGACACATGTATGTATAAAATTCAATAAATAAATAACAAAGAAAAAAACACTTTCTAAATGGGAAAAGCCTTCATCATGAAATAAATTCACGTGCTTTTAGATACAGAAAAGTTAATATATTAGATTTTTCTAGTTAATGTTTTTTTTTTTTACTGAATTTTTAAACTGAATCCCAGTGAGCGGCAATACACTGAATCGCACCAATACAGTGTTAAATTATGTGTTTTGCAGGGTGCCTTGGACATGATGGACGACAATGATGGTGTTGAGGGAACCCTTAAAGTCAGGGATCAGTTCTCTTTTCCGGTTCCCATGTATTTCCCCAAAAATATGGATCGCGTTTTAAGAGGAAGCACGAAACAACCCATTCAACTCATGGATCCCTTCATTTCTCAGGAGGTAAAGTGAACTTAGGAACTTTATCAAAGTTAAAAATGTTTCTTCAAAATTTGTCTTTATATTTTTTTTTTAGATGGATTAAGTTGGAACCAAAGTTATGTTAAAAAAAAAATCAAATGGAGTGACAAAAAGAATATTTTTAACTTTAATTTTTTTTTTAAGGATATCAAATATTTGCTTTAAATTCATTTATTTAATGTTGGTAGTTGACAGTTTCGGTTTTGTTGAATTAATCACTGAAAGACAGGAACACGTTTTTCCGTATTAAAATTAAAAAAAAAAAGTACGTGTAAAGAAAATCGAAAAATATTTCCCCCCTTTTTATCTCTTGACGCCTAGCAGATGCTTGAAATCAATTTGCTGTACCACCTGTACAGATGACATCTATTCCGTTTTATATAATTGTGCGGAGTAAATTCGTTCAAGGGAAAAAATACGAGTTTAAAGTGTATGATAGAAACGTCAAAAATAGAACGAAGTGAAGCAGTACTTTTATAATTTTTTTTAAGAATAAATAAATATTGACATTTATAATATATTATGAAATGAGATGAGTCAGGAGTAAGCTTATATGAGAATATTATAGTCTATAAGTTGTCTGAAACAGAGGCGCTTTTTTTGCACAGTTTTCATATATTTATCAAAATACGCACACAGATTACGTAATCCAAAATCCACAGAAAAATATTTGCAATTTCCAAGCGTTTTATTGTCGTTTTATACATTAAGTGATGCAATATTATTATGAACATACATTTTATTATTCCTGTATAAGAAAGATATTAATAACTGTTCGGATTCCGAATTTATAATTTTAAAGTTCAAATGTTGTTGACTCTGCTTTTAGGTCACTCATCATTTGTATCAAACAGACGCCAAATTTGGTCTTGATTTGGCGGCGGTTAACATACAACGTGGGCGGGATCACGGTCTCTCGCCCTACAACACCTATCGGCAGTTCTGTGGCCTGAAAAGGGCCAACACCTTCGAGGAACTTCTCCCCGAGGTGGAGGAATTCATGGTGGAGCGCTTCAAAACTACTTACAGGTTCTGATAATGTTTTTGGTCTCTGTGATTTCTTAAGTTTTTGTAAAGTTTAAAGATATATTAATATATATCAATAGAAGAGGAAAATTAATATTTTATGATAAAGTTTTTAATGATTTATTTAGGAGTGTCCATGATATTGATTTGTGGGTGGCTCTTATATCAGAGCGACCGTTGAAAGGTGCTATTGTTGGCCCTACTCTCGCTTGCCTCTTGGTTGAGCAGTTCTGGCGGTTGAAGTTAGGTGATCGATATTGGTATGAACACAAAAACAGTCCGGGTGCATTTACACCAGGTGAGTAAAAAAATAATTTTATCACTTTGATCTGTTAATGCAATAAAAATAAGCATTAATTTATACAAGTCTGAATACTTGAACTAATAGGAATTCTTTAATTAAATACTTATCACTGGCCAAGATTCGAATTCAGTTATACACGCATGCCATGTGTACTCAGATTCAATGAAACCGTGTACTTTATCAATTGGGATGGCTTGAGATCTTGAGTTGCTCAGGTTGAGCAGAGATGCGATTGCTCTCGTCACCGCAATTTAGATGGCTCAATGCAACAAATAAAACCTTATTTAAGATTTTTATTTTTACCTTTATTATTTTTATTTTGTTTAATTGTTACCATTTTTCAGTTCTAATTTATCAATTATAAAGTCAGTTTTTATCCCATCTTCCCTCTCCCTACCCCATCTCACAACCCGTGTTTGGATCTTTATATAAAAGCTGTCCCTGCCTTTTAGCAATAAATGTAAGACCTATTTGCTTTAATTGAAAGTTAGGATAGGCCTATAATGTGAAGTAGAAATTATTTTAGAGTGCCGAACTACTTATTTTAAATCACGGGAATGTGGATAAACACTTTCCTGTAGAATAGCAGAAAAAAAAGTTTTTATTTTTTTTGTTGAAATTTATAAATTCGTTAACAAGTATTCGTGCACCTCTATGATATGTACAAAGTGACAATTCTAATTTTTAAAAATTAATACGATATTCCCACTGGCCTAAACCCACGATGGGCTCCGGTAAAAACAGGTTCTCTTTCCTGTTTATTTTTTAACCATGGGGATAAAAAGCATGTGTGTCTTTTTCCTCTTTATTCTTCTTCAGAAGTCTCTCGATGAAGCATCAGCAATAGTTTGCTAACATTGTCTCGTTCCACTGTCTACTCTTCATTTCAGAAAAATATTTTTGAAACCTTGGCCGTGTGTGCTAGTTTCATTTTTATCTCGTCAGACCTTATAATCACCAATATATTATTTTTTCATATCACCTGAGATCTGAATTTATAGGAGGAAATTGCAGAGCTGCTTTCAAAGAGTCCTATTTGGAAGTTGCATTGCAAGATTACTGAAACACGTTCAAGATTGGACAATTTGTTTCGGCATTCAATATTTCTACAATGAATTAGATCAAAGTTGATCATAGTTTGATTGTTCCTAGGTACTTTTCATCTGTCTAAAATTTAGACAGTGGTTTCCAACCTTTTTCGAATCGCGACCTCCATTTCTAAAAGTTAAGTAATTTGGGAACTTGCACGTCACATTTGAATAAAAAAAGGCATTTTAACAGGGTGGTCTTACGGTGATAAAAAAAGCTCTGTAAAAATAAAATAATTTTCGCAAATAAAATTAATCTTGGCGAACCCCCATAAAACTCTCATAAAATTAATCTTTGACAATCTCCAGGTTGGGAACCATGGGTCTAAATGCTCAATCGATTTCACGGAATTTCATTAAAAAATATTTAAATTCGTTTGGGGGCCTTACCTATTGCGAGTCCAAATGAATGAATCGCTAACAATTTAAACGTACGATGGATTTCAAAATTATGAGTACATTGCCGTCATTTTCAGTTAAAATTACATGATAAAGGATTTTGCTGAAGTTAATAATTTAAGAAAAATAATTTTAGTCATTTATGACGATGAAACTGTTTCTGGTTGCGGATTTGTTGCATTTTTCTCGCTGTTCATATTTTTCCGCTAAAGCTTACTCGGTATTGTGACATCAACCGTCCCGTGAGCACTAAGTAATAATAGAAACGAGGAAAAACAAGTGCTGAGAGCACCCATCAAAATAGGAACAATTACATAATAAATAACAAGGTGCTTATTTTACAGAGCAACTGGAAGAAATACGAAAAATTACTTTGGCTCGCCTATTGTGCGACAACGGCGACGATATTAAACAAATGCAGCCTCTCGTTTTCATCCAGCCAGCTGATTGGTGAGAAGGAATAAAACATTTTTTAGATATTTAAATCCAAATTTTTATTAATAATTCACTATTTTTTTAAATAGAAATTTGCGTAAATATTGCTTCTAATTTACATTAAACGTGATGAAACTAATCGTTTCATCACTTCTATACTGCTGTCACTAATTTTTTGGTTAATTTTTAAAACTTTTGCAGGAATCCCCGAACACCTTGTAACAGCAGTAAAATTCCGAGATTGAACTTACAATTGTGGAAAGAGAGTCCATCATGAAGAAACTCAAAAATTAATTTACAACATGAAATAAAGAATTTTAAGAACGAATCTCTTATCCGTCAGCATGAATTCTGAATATTTTGGAAATCATGCGTCTGGTGGTCGCAAAAGCTGGCTATTGTTTCAACTTGGGAGGATTTGTTTGTTTGAAGTGCTTATTTATAAACCGAATAATAAAAAATGCTGATTTTTTTTTTATAAACGTGCTCTTTTTAGGAGATAGACTTTTATTTTTTGAAATATTAATTTCTTAGTCTATAAAGAAAAATATTAATTGAAAAATCTAACTTTACACTTAGAACGGAGGACGAGTTCAACAGAGGAGACTAGAAAAGCTTACTGAAAAATTTCATGACGCCGATAAAATGTTGGAATTATTGGAAATTATAATTAAAATTATTGGAAATTCCGCCAAAACTTCAGTCTTAAATCCTACGAAAGTTTTGAATGATATTTTAAACAATTTTAAAGTTCAAGTGTTCGTTCAATTTTCATTAGTGTAATGTTGTAGACAGCATTACGAAAAACACTTATTTTGTAATATTTCTCCCATAATAAAATGACTATTGCAGCGTTTCTCAATTTCTATGGGTTCATGGCACATTAAAATTCGGTGGAATTATGTGTCACCACTGGGCAAAAATCATGAGATATTCACAAACTAACAAAATAAATAGCTTTTACTTATACATACATAAACAAAATGATCCAAGGAAAATTAAAAGATATAAAAGGGTGTACGGACACTTAATCACCCGACAGTTCACCACCCGACGGTTAAACACCAACATTTAATCACTTGCCATTTAATCACCGGACATATAATCACGTGATTGTTAATCACCAGGGCATTGTGATCGAAAAATGCAAAATGATGAATGTGATGTGATGAAAAGAAGTCTTATTATGTGATGGGTATGTGATGTATAACTAATGTATAATTTGATAGAACTTGTAAACCGTTTACAAGTTCATCAAAAACGTGAATCAAATCAGAAATTGATTCTCCCATCTTGTCTTTCATCGTAGCAACAGCTTGCCGTGCTAAACATTGTTGCCGTCATGATTGTCTTCAGGATTGTAATCACTTGCGATTTCATCGTTCTTTGTTGTTATACGGGTCTTACATTTATATTTCTGGTAAAGTTTGCAACGCCACTGAACGTTCCCGTTGACGTATTCTCGATGTTTCACAAATTCATATCGCTTGTGTAATACACACAGTTTGTCTTTCGAAGTTTTTCCAAACGTTACAATCCTCTCACTCTTTATAACTGTTTAAATGCGGTCATACATTAACAGCTTGTCCGTTTAAATGAAACTGACAACGTGTAAATCTGCGTCACGTGATTAACTTTTAATTGGCTAAAAAGTCGCGTCAAAAATTACAGTCTGTACAATAAAAGAAAAACCTGGCGTGGTACCAAAATGTGCCAATCAAAAATCACGTATTTTTTTGGTGGTTAAACGTCGGTGATTAAACAATCACGTGATTATGTGTCCGGTGATTAAATGGCAAGTGATTAAATGTCGACGTCATTAAATGTCGGTGTTTAACCGCCAGGTGATTAACTGTCGGGTGATACCAAACCATATAAAAGACGTGCAACTTTTGGAAATTAAAGAGTTTGCTATTATTTTGTTTTAGTGACATGGGAATTATATTAAAATAATAAAACTATACAGTAATGCTTGTAATACTTGTAATATACTCAACATATTATAGAACATTTCCCATGACAAGATGTCGAATGGTCGGGAACAATGCCTCTTATTTTTGCATGAACATTATTATTCTTTAGATGCTGTATTCAAACTGCAGATTGCTGTTCTAAATAAAAAAAAAAACTGCTTTAAATTAAATGCTTTCGAAAATGATTCTGTTGAAAAATTCTACAAATTTGACACGTTATTTCAAACTATAGCTTGGTGTTTGAATAACGTGTCAAAGTCGTAGAATTTTTTTTATAGAATCATGTTCGAATGCCTTTAATCAGTATTAAAGCCTTTAAAAATGTAGATCAGCTACATAAGAAATATCAAAAATAATGTCATATTCAATCACACATGATAGTCTATAAACCAAATGAAAAAAGAATTCTCAAAGTGATATTAAAGTTCTACTTGTCTTTGTCTGTGCATGCGATATATTAAAATTTATTTGCTCCCAAAAATATGCGAAGTAGGCTTAAAATTACAACTAAAATGACATGAGCAGGCTGTTGAAGTTTTCTTCATCATTAATTTAATGGAATGATTTTCTTCCATTATGATACCATCATTCTCAATATCATATTCAAAGCTTATCAGTTCAAGTAAAAAGTATATATACCAGTAAATTCTGGATACTTACAGCTAAGATGAAGAATAGGGAGACGCTCCACTTGTCCAGAAAAGAATTTATTTCAACACAGATGTACATTTCGACTGCTAGGCAGACATCGTTCAGTGTGAGTCAACGATGTCTGCCTAGCAGACGAAATGTACACCTGTCTTGAAATAAATTCTTTTGTGGACAAATGGAGCGTCTCCCTATTCTTCATCTTAGCTTATCATTCGTTGCTAGATGTAGGTCTCACTAAACGTTTCCAATGTGCTCAGTCCTGGGCTTTGCTTTTCTAATTTATGCCCATCAGTTTCCTTAACCCTTACCTACGCCAGTGGTAATATACGAGGCGTGTCCGTAAAGTAAATACCGTTTTGGAAAAAACACATAAAAAACATTTTCTTCAAAACAATATTTATTTTTACATGAAATAGCATTTCTTAAACTGTTTTTTTACATAGTTGCCACCGTTGTTCAGACATTTGTCGTAGCGGGAAACCAACTTTTCTATGCCCTCCTCATAGAAAGATGCGGCAGTGAAGACAGCCACTACTGAACCCGTTTTTTACGTCATCATCGCTGTCAAAGCGCCTTCCTCCAAAATCACGCTTCAATTTCAAGAACAAGTGGTAGTCAGAAGGTGCGACGAGATGGGTGCGACAACGCACTCCCCATTCTGCTGGTGTCACTCAAAATCTTATTCAAGAATTCGGTTGGGAGCAGTTCGACCACCCATCGTACAGCCCCGATATCGCAGCTTCTGACTACCACTTGTTCTTGAAATTGAAGCGTGATTTTGGAGGAAGGCTCTTTGACAGCGATGAGGACGTAAAAAACGGTATTCAGCAATGGTTATCTTCACTGGCGGCATCTTTCTATGAAGAGAGCATAGAAAAGCTGGTTTCCCGCTACGACAAATGTTTGAACAACGGTGGCAACTATGTAGAAAAATACTTTAAGAAATGCTCTTTCATGTAAAAATAAAGTTTGTTTTGAAAAAAAATATTTTTACGTGTTTTTTTTTCCAAAACGGTACTTACTTTACGGATAAGCCTCGTACTACACAAAGACGCTGGTGGTGTCCAGTACACTCCATATGTATTCTTTAAAGAAATTTTTTATTAAACAGTTTTATAGTGCTCAAGTTTTACTGAAAACATTTTGTACACAACAATTTAGCATGTTCCTGAAGACAAACATTCTTCTTACACTTCCCACAGCAGTATTTTGATTTTCTGTCTCGTGTCCTTGGGCACAGTGCACATTTCCCCTTTACTACCATTTCCAGTCCAATAGGAGCTGCTTTAGGTGGCGCAGGATGGAATTGGTTTTTTGTAGCTCTAGTCCAATAGGAGTTCTACTTACCAGTTTTTGTAGCTCGCGGGGCAGATAATTCAGTTCTCTTTGAGCCACGTGAACCTGAACCATGCTCCTTCCCAGTGCATCCCAGATTTCTCGAATGGGGGCCAGCCTATCTGTTTGTTTACGAACATCTCTGGTCCCTGGTCATCGAATCTAAGCCACGCTGTGATGAACAGGAATCTGTCAACACTCGTAGTGGGTCTGAAAATGTCCCAGTATCATCCGATGTAACATCTTCATTCCGGATTTAGACAGTCCAGACAAATACAATAGGGGGCCCCAAACGCACTGTTGCTGGTGTATTCTTGCAATTCAAGTTCAACAAATGACGGCGTCAGAGAGATTACATGTGGAACAAAGTTTATTCAGTAGGGTGGCATCATCTGTGCGCAAAAAAGCGCTGTCTCTAACGGATTACCGTCTGGGATCCAATAGACCTCACTGGCGTAGTTAAGGGTTAAATCGACAAGTATAGAGCCATCGTCGTTGTCTTCTAACAAATTTTGTGGATACCAGTTGAGGACGGTTGTAGTCCATCTGTTGTCTTCTCTTTTGGCAACTATCCGGCCTATTGCTATTTGAGTTGTCGTATCCGCTTTATGACGTCGAATACTTTGTTTGTTGTCCTTATTTGTTATATCAAATATACATCAGTGTTTATAATTTCCTTGTCCGTCCGAAGCCAGGACCTCCTAGAGACGGAAACGTCATGCATCGTTACATCATCATAAGAAGTCATAATTTAGGGCTTATTATTGGTAGAAATACGATTAACAATGATGATGTAACAATGTGTGACATTTCCATGCGCAGGCCTTCTCTCCAGGAGGTGTTGTCAAAGCCAACTACACGTTCTCCGGATAGCGCGTATCATTCAACAATCCATTCTTCGTTGTTTGCCTTGATCTTCAACTTAAATAATCGGGCATACGCTATATTCATTTCTTTACCCCTTGAAATTGAAAAGTTGAAACCCGTCATGTGACGGGTCAAGTTCTCTGTAGTTCTATAATTTTTTACCTAGTTTCTTGCGATTGATGGCCTTGCTGTCTTGTGTCCATGTTTTAGCTCATAAGTGAGGGCTGGTAGAAAATTGGATGATTGTTCTTGCTATACCTTGATGAGCTGCAGAGTTCTACTATATGGTTCTTCCAGGGATCGTCCCCAACTCATTCTGCCATTCGTAGTTCCACTGTACGCTCATTATTTAGTTTGATTCGTTCTTCTCCCTTCCGTCTAACTTCGTAAATTCCTATGATGTCCCAGTTAATTCTCTCAAAATCTTCAGAAAGACGATCTTGAGTTGGTAGGGAGCGTAAATTGTAAAATTGTACGCTTATGCCAGCTTGAACCAGCCCAGAGATTCTTAGCACCTTCCGGTTTCATACTTTTCTTATGGCTGCCTTGACTAGTGATAATCCGACTGCTAAGGACTGAGAACCTTTGGTTGATAGAGCAAGACATTGTTTTTTAGAGGATTTAATGACCAAAATTCTCCACAATGACAAGTGCAGGATGAAGCAACTCCATATGTGTGTTTCACCATATACACGACAAGACTGTTTGCGGGCTGCACCTCATGATGGTGTGGGTTGGACATTAAGATTCTTTCCGGGTCGGTTCTCTCAGGCCGATATTTCGGAGAATGAGGGCTCTTCTCCCAATAATAAATGGAGGCTATTCAGCAACACACCAACATGAACATGCAAACATTCCGTAGTCATATAATGTTTTACTGGGTAAATTAACTCGGGCAACTTTCTGAGTTGAAATTTACTATAATGAACGACGGGTATTAAAAAGTTTCGAAACGAGATGAATATTTTCCTCTGAGAACATCTAGCATCGAATAGCTCTGAATTATGATTTTTTAGCGCCTGGTATGCTGTTATCTTCGAAATAAGAGGGTTTCATTAATCATCGTTAAATAAAAAAACAATTTTATTAAATTAAGTAGATTAGTACTGTTTTGAATAATCAGTACTGCCTTTCTAATTGGAACTGTAATTGCATGGCATTTCTTCGTTTTAGTTTTCCTTGTACTGTTTTCTTCTTCTTCAGAGGGGGGAGTGATCCTAAAAAATAATAAAGAAGAAAAAATGTAACTACGGAACATGCTTTCTAACCTAAAATCGATAAAAAAAATTTAGAACCGTGCCTTCCTCCCTAATTCTCATAAAATCTCTGTACATAGAATACAAGCCTAGCATCATAATTTCCAAACCCAATGGCATGGTCTAGATAAAAATTGCTTTAAGTACATAAAAACCTAAAAATAAAATTTAATGGAGTGAAAACAGTTTATTAGAAAGAGAAGAATCATTAAGTAATTGTCGATGGCAACGATTTTTTAGATGGATTAGGGGAATCAAAAATTATTACGCGGCATAAAAACGAAGCGAACGCCAGTAGCGATAAAAACTTTGTAATAATACAAGAGCAGAGATAAAAACCGAGATAAAGATAGTTTTGGCAAATTTAACCTCAAGATTGATTTATTTTATCTTTTTTATTTTTAATTTTATTCATGCGCTTCAACATGTCATCTGTTTGTGAATACTCGATTTCATGAGAGTATGCTAACACCTTGTCCTTTGCATACTCCCATAAAGAGAGATAATGCTGAACATGATGGCCAAGGTACTGGACTATCTCTTCCAATTTGAATAGTTTGCATTCAAAAAACGGCGAACATCTACCCCTAAACTCCAGTGGCAATGTATCACCTTGGTGAAAAGCTATCCAAATTTCCCGGATTGGTAATTGAGATGCAGCATAAAACTCGAACTCCAGGTTTAATGTTTGCTGAAATGGCGAGCTCAATAAAGACTGTACCGAATCCTAAGGGAGAAGGGAATTCTTTAAGAATCGACATATAAAATTCCACAGTTATCATGATTCTGCACGTAATGATTGAGCCATTTTCATTCTTCCATAATACGCGTTTCCATCTTCGGTTATGGAATAATACGAAACGCATCTTATAGGATAAAGACATGCCAAAAAAGTGAAAAACCATTATGTGTAGAAAAAAAAAATTTTTTTCGGGGAGTAGTAGTTTATTAAAAACCTTTCTAACTCAAAATTGGCCTAACAGAGGCAAACAATTTATATAAAAATTATTCGTTTCTGAGAGAAGGAGCCGTAAATATCGAATTTATTGACTTTGGCTCGCTGCTATGAACGCTAGAGCCATTTCTTCCTTTTCAGAAAAAATATTAATATCTCTAAAACGCTTAACCAATTACCATAAAAAATACGCCAAGACACAGTTTAAGGCCCCTCTGACAGTATATTATTAATTTCATTTGTTTCTGCTTTTTGCCGAAACGGAGGAGTTAGCTGCACAAAATTGGTCACATACGTACATACGTGCAGATGGAATTTTTTTTTTCAAAATTTCAACATATCTTCTTGAATTTTTAAGTAGATTTTAGAAAAAAAAAATGAGTTGGAGAAACAAATACATAGGCCTTCACTCTTAGTCGGCCAAAAAAATTCAATTACATTTTGTTAAATATTATGACCATAATTAAGCATAATTTAGTAAGCATTTTATTATTAAAGTATACTGAGTAATATTTAAGGCTTAGCTGAAGTTCACAATAACGTTATTGTAAACATTCCCTATCATACGTTTATAGGGATGATCGACCTATGAATAAATTGGGTGTGGTGTTCTTTTAGCAGTACCTACTAAGTTTTATTCCCCGAGAGTTTCTTCAAATATTCTCCATCAAATATTCTACCAGCAGTGCTTTCATATATTTCTTACATTACAACTTGCAAAACATTTATTACGGTTCTGCAATCAAATCTCAGAATTGGGCAAGCAAATCCACATGTTACATATTGTTTTGATACTATTTCTTCACCAATCAAACTCCTTTATTCTAACGTCTGTCCACAGTATCTGGCTCCATTTATTTAGTGTCCTTTTTTATGATATGGTAATGCAGTTCCGCAACTGGGGCGCTGGTTTGTACGGGATACATAAATAATAGATGTGGAAAGCGGCTTAAATCCGAATTTGTCCCCATGATTTATATTATGCTCTATTTTTCTAATGTAATAAATAAGCCAAAAAAACTAGGGATTTACCAAATATATGACAGGGCAAAGAACTACTTTTGGTGCCTCCATGTCATCAAAGGGCAATATTTAAGTTGATAAAAGTTTTGTGCTCGCAATGAATATCTCATTATTGGGTCTATAATTTTTCTTTTCATCATAATCATTAAAGTTTACTTTTGCGTAAATCTGGCATAAATTCTTAAGTTTTACCCTTCTCATCAGTTTGACGTCCCTGAATTGGCTCCGTCCTAAATCTGGGTCTGATTTAATAGAGGGAGAAGATCAATTTAATTTATTTCCTTTTATTTATATAATCTTGTCTTAAACTTTTCCTGGGAACAAATATTTGCTTGATATTTTTGTTACATTATGAAAGGAAAATAAATATCCTAAGAAAAAATTTACGGAATTATAATTGCAACAACTTCAATAGCTGAAGAAGGCAGTTTTCACTTCTCTCAAAAGAGGACAGTAGCTGCTCAAAGCCGACTTCAAAAATGCTTCTTAGAGTAGTGTCTTGCGTTATATAGTATCTTAGCAAGTACTATATAATCATATGGTTATGGGGGAAGCATGGCGACTCCTGCTGCAGGGAACTACGGTCGATCACCGTTTGATAACATGCTGAACTTCGTACCACCGAGTCACGAAAAAGCATTAAAGCATGCGTTCTACAATGCGGCTGCAATCGCCTTCCTGTTTTTCGGAGCCGCGGTCGCCGGATCTGTCTACTTTGTGCTCGGCCCATTCCTACGTCCATTACTATGGGCGTTGCTCTGCGGCTCCGTCCTTCACCCTTTCAAGCATAAACTAACTTTCATCATCAGAAGATGGTTGCAAAATTTAAAATCCACGGGGACACCGTTCACTGTCGGCGTGCTGGCATTTCCCCTCGGAGTTATAGATCACAGTGCCGAAGTCGTCGGTGGGATCGTCACTAGCTACGCGAAGGCACTGATTTCGGTGACACTTGTGATTTTTAGTGCCATCGGATTGTGCATGTTTACACCGACATGGATCGTACACGTGTTTTGTTTCACGAAAAATTTAATCGTGCTCATCATAAACTCGCTGCTCTGCATATTTCGTTCCTTTTGGGTAAGTGTGCCCATTCACCTTATATTTCAAGTAAAAACAAAAAAATAAAGACACCGAGTCCTTTAATATACTTCTTGAGCTATGTATAAACCTCCACCGCACTATGTGAATAAATAAATAAATAAATAAACACACAAAACAAACAAATAAATAAATCGATTTCAGTAATGTAAAATCTAAATCCTATTGACACTGTATTTTATAAGCCATATTAGACAAATCGATAACAAAATTAAAAGGATATGTCTGCTTTATTTTTACCTAGAAATTTTAAGCTGAACAACTGGTTAAGCCAAGTAGAATATTTGGTTATTTTAGCATGTTTTCCTCTTTTAATATTAGAGAAGCTTAATTAAAATTGTTTTTCTTGAGTCTCTGTTAAGAACCAGGAAATTAATATTAAATCTCTTTTTACATGTTTATTAATTATTTTTTATACCAACAATAATTGTTGCTGAGATCTCATCAAAATGTTTTTACAACTATCTCTTCTTTAATTGGCATTACTCCCAGAAAATATTCTTTGACAGATAACAATATAAAATATGAAATCATAAGCATGTACAGGGAAGAGTAGTTTTTTAAAGCATCATTAAATTGGTTCTGATTCAAATAATATTATAAAATTAGGTTTCCTACTTCCAACATCAGGCAATGGAGGAGTGGGGGCATTCATATGGGCTTTCTTATCAGAATAGATGTCAGATTTAATTTTAAAGTTAAAACTATAATAAAAGTATATCTATTCAGTTAAACATTTTTTAATGTATCAGCATATAATAATTACTCATAGATATACCTCAAGCTTCGGTTTATTATATTTTGTATCTTTAGAAAGTAAATGTACTAATTCTGCAAAATAAATTGAAATGTCCTCTTGATATAAATTTTGGATTTAAGTTGTATTCATGGTAACTCCTCTGGGACTTCTTTGTTGAGATATTATTATAATAAAAAATATAAAATAAAAACTTTTAATCACACACTTTCACCTTAGATAGTCCAGTAAAATGTAAAACGTATAATTTAAAAAAAAAAGATAAAAGTGTCATGGTGCATTTATTTTATTATGTACTATTTCTTATTAAAATTTAATATTAAATGCACCACCACACTTTTACCTTTCTGTAAGTTATATTTTTTACTTTTTACTGGACTACTTAAAGTGAAGGTGTGTGCTTTAAGTTTTTATTATATTCTTTTTAGTCCTTATTTTTTTTTAAAAAACAAGTTTTTATATGATAACTATAAAACCAAAAAAAAAACCTTGGAACTCTGCCCAGTCAGCTACATCTGTATTTCGGAAAAGCAAAGTGTTTACAATGCATTGCATGTTTTCTTGGCAGTGTCTGGGTCCATGTTACCCTGAAAGGTATTATCCGATTTGGTTATTGCTGATGAGATATTCAAGCAGCACAACGCGGTATGTTGTACGGTCAGAATTTTCAGAAATGGTTGATTCCCTGATCGCAGACCCAAATCCAATCAAGTATCTTTGGGATAATCAAAATACGCTATTCATAAACGGTCCTCTCCACTAAGACAATCAATAACTTTGCTAGAATTGACGAACAAATTAACAACAATAACAATAAGCAACAATACAGGCAGTCATTATGTCATGATTTCACTGTTTATGCATTAATATTAAATATCAAATTACTTTGAATAAATGAAAGACTAGTGAAACTAACAATTGAAACCTGCATTGTCATTGATAAGATGCTGTTGAGGAAAGTTGCAGAGCTGTAGCTAGTCAGGAAGTGGGAAAAATATTGATTACAAAATTTGCACACATACACACAAACAAATGAAGTTTAATAAAAGTGTATAATAATATAAAATTTGACACATAATAATGCACAGCTTATCATAAATTGATTTAAAGATGGAAAAAAAAAAAGAAAAAAAAATTATAGAAGTCTAGCATGAAAAAAATCCTCTTAAAGACACATTTATTTTCCTCTCTTAATTAAAGATTGACCTGATTATTAGAGCTCTATACATAATTCTTTTGCTCACTTCTGTATCGATAGAATCTCAAAATCCCACAGAAGCACCAAGTGCCTCATTTGCCCTGAGAAGAGTCACTGAAATTTTCCAGAATTTTTAAATTTTGATTATATTTTAAAAAAATTCTCATTTGCAGATTTAGATTCATTTTTTTTTTTTTTTATACTACAAATGTGTTTTCTGTTGTCTGCAAGATTCGCAACATCGTGGATTTGAATGCTGCAAATCTTAGTTTTTTTTTTATAATTTGTAATTTATTTTAAGGATGATTCAAATTTTTATTAAATTAAAAAAGAAAAACCTCTTTCATTTTAAGCGAGTTCTTAGCTTATTTTTTTCCATTCTAAAAGCGTTTATTTATTTATTTATTTATTTATTTATTTATTTATTCAAATTATACGGGAATACCCTTTTACATGATCAATATAAACAGTAACAATGAAGTTATCAATAAGATAAAATAGGATGAAATAAGTAAAATCTGACAGGTACAACGTAATATCAAAAGATGATTAATACATAAAGATAAAAATTCAATGGATAATAATGACAAAGATTTTAAAATTTCGATAAAGTATACAAATCAAGACAACTCTGAATTAAGAATGAAAAACATTCCCTTAAATGTTTAAGATGTCAGGTGTTAAAATGTACTAGAGATCAATTTCAACTGTACAGATAATAATCGCACAGATGAATACTTGATGTGTATAGTTATTTTCCTCCATCTTCCGCATAGCAGGAAGGAGGTGGAGATGTGTCAATTCATCCCTGCTCAAAGCAAGGTGTAGCCCTCCTCGTAAGCCAAATATGGAAAGAGAGCTCCAGAACCAGATAATATACACACAGAGAAACACACTTATACAAACAAACTTTTATGCAATTATAAATTTTAAAAAAAATTAAGGATTAAAAAAATTCACCCATGTTCTTAATATTTCAATGAATGGAATTTTAAGTATAATTATACTTGATAAAAATATAAAATACTTAAAAAATTTAAGTATAATATTAATTCTAAGAAAATTTACAAGTATCTATTTCTAATGCAATGTCTTATAGGTATTTTGCAATAATTATTTCCATTCCTTAAACAAGGTCGTTGTTCTTTTTTCTCCTGTCCGTTCACAATTGAAAATAATGTCTTGTTAAATTAACTTACTTAAAATAACTTATTCCTTGTTAAAGAATCATGTCAAGGGTATATGCATTTTGTTTGCATTCAATTTCACCATTGAAAAGTGAAAATGTGGCAACTTCAGTTGCATTGCTTTTTCAAATTGGTTTTAATGTTTTATCAATATTTATCAATAGCTTCAATCTCTAATTATCCATTGCTTCATTTATAATATTATATTATGCAGCATTGTCTTATCCTCTGTGCATTACATAAAAAAAAAAAAAAATGAGAGATTAAATTTTAAAATCTTAAGGGAAAAGTTTAATTATTATGGCTTTCTTCTATCCCTGATTATAGTTATTATTACTGTTGTTGCCGACTTTAAAAAGATTAAGTTTACAATAATATTCTGAATTATTATTTGCTTGTAAATGTTTGTCGATAGTATTGTCTATATTTTAGTATAGCTGTTTTCAACCTAATTTCTTTCTAGTTTACAAATTTCCTTTTTCTTTTTAAATATTCTGTGAGGCAATCATGCGTAATTTCAGGCACTGACTGATAATTTCAAGTCAGGGCGTAATTTTAAGTTAGATGCCAAGGTGACATTCCATTGAATTTAAATAGGAACAGGAAGGGATTAAGACAAAAGTCCCTTTCATTCATAAAAATTCATTGTACTCTCACCTTAAAAATTAAAGGCTAACAAAATTAAATGATATCTTTTTTTAATATTTACTTTGTTCTTTGTTTAAAATAATTTTTTATTTTATTTTTTTTTTGTTTTTTATTTAATGTTCTTTTAAGCATAAACAAATTCAAAAATATAGAAAAATATTTTGTAGGGTTTATAAATGTTAGATCTTCATGTGCTCCCAGTATTGTTATTTAAAAAATTTATTAGTTACGGTAGGCATAACGAGATTATACAAAATCAGGAAAAAAGTACAACATTTATACATATTAGAAGTTATTAGCTATTAGCTGTATATTCTTTTCTCGCTTGTGCCCTTACTTTACTCATTTTTGGACAAACTTCAGTGCTGAATTATGCCATTTTTTTACTTTACAAGAATTTTTTTTCCGAGTAATAACATGGTTTAAATAGAAAGTAAAATATTTGACGTCCTTGTTCCAAGATGACATTTAAACGAAAAAAAAAAAAAAGGAAAGGGATAATGCAGAAATTACATAATAAATGCAAACGAATTTATGAAAAGTTATTCAAGATTGTATTGAAGATTACCAATGAACAGTTTTCTTATTTGAAGTTGTTATCGATAGTTTTGCAAATTTAATTGCAGTAAGTGATGAAAGCCTTGCAATTTGTGAAAGCATCTTTTTAACAGAATTTATTTTCTTTAATCAATCTTATATGTTGGATTCTTGTGTACAAAATAATAAATAAAACATTAATTTAAAATGAAAAAATAAAGGACTTGAATAGCAAATTGGTAATTGAACTTTAATAACCTACACGTTTCGTGGTAACCACATCATCAGGGTAGGACACAACTACATTCAATCCAGGAATGTTGCCAGTATTTATGGCCTTACCCCTCCAATCAGAAACAAGTTCCAATAGAGGGGTTTACATGAAGTGCAATACATCCATTGGTCACAAGCATAAAATAATACTAACAATAAGACATTATAATTCATTGGCAAGAACAGTACAAGGACAGTGAAATTTCATAATTTATACAAACATAATCAATTCAACCAATAAAATTACAATAAAATATAAAAAATAAAAAATACGAATGATTTATAAAAATCAAAAATCAAAAAATAGCATCGATTATTCATGTGGTGATATAGTACGAATCTTATAAGCGGAGTGGTAATTCTGAAAGTATCGACATTTTTTATCGATGTTTTAATTGATGTCTTTTATGCATCATCTCTCTGGGTGTTCCTTAACACATCATTAACCATATCTAATAACGAATTATTCATAAAATTTGTTTGATTATTCACCATAAGTTTCTCGCCTGCTTTAATGTATTTTCTAATTCCCAGGGCCTCAAAAGTCAGTATCTGTTTAGGGTCACGCTCCTTCTTGACAATGGTCATTATGTCTTCGATGGTGCCGAACCGATGTTTGTTTTTAATGAGGTGGACGGCAAAAGCCGACTTGCCATCGTTGTTAACCCAAGACCTGCGGTGTTCATCATATCTTATCTTAAATGACCTCTTGGACGATCCTATGTAAAACGCTCCACAATTAGGGCAAGATAATTTGTACACACCACAAGACCCGTATCCATCTTCAACTTCATTGTTACTAATCTTCGGATTGAGTATATAGCCACATTTGTTTTTTGTCTTGTGCGCAATCTTGATATCTTTATTACAAAATAGATTGCTGATTCTTGTCACTTCAGGCCCCGTGTAAGTGAAGACTGCGTACTTGTGGTCATTGTCGTCTCTTGGTTTGTTGATTCTCGGCCGTCTAGTCCTTTTCAATATTGACGATGTAATCGCATCAGGAAACAAGTTGTTTCTTGCCAAGTCAAAAGTAAGGCGTATCTCCTCCTTCCTGTCCTTAGCCGTAATGGGATAACTAAGTGCCCTGTTGAAATTGTAGCCAATGGCCGCACTTTTATGCTGCGGTGGGTGGTTTGAATCATATCCTATGATGCTACCTGTAGTTGTTGGTTTCTGAAATATATTATAATCCACACGTTTTATATCCTTCCTTTTGGTGATCATAAGGTCTAGGAAATTTATGGAACCTTGTTCTTCTTTTTCCATTGTGTATGTCATGTTTTGATGGAAATCGTTGAAGATAGATAAAACATTAATGTTGATTCTTTTAAAATTTATTTAATTTTTAAATTTTAAATACTTATCTTGCTTTGACTACAAAAAAAAAACAACCAATAACAACAAAAAACAAAAGAAAACGACAACAGAAAAAAAAACGAAACTTCTTGTGACTGTTGATGTGTCAGGTGTCAGCAAATCAACTATCATTAACTTCTCGCGTTTTTTTAACCTTACAATCCACTAAATAGAAAAAATCCTATTATATAAGCTTCTTTAATATGCAAGTTTCAAATATATATTAGTATAGCAACACTTCTACTGGAATAAAATTTATCCTAATTACAAAAAAATTTACAATATACCGTAAATTTAAAGAATCGTTTTAAATGGAGAAAAGAATTTACTTTAAAATATAAATATTTATCAAAAACATATGGTAGCTTTTTTTTTATCAAACATATACAAGGGAGAATCTGAAAGTGACTGGAATTTGGGTTTCATAAATTCATTTCAAACATTCAGAGCAAACTAAATTGTATTTTGGAGCATTAATTATTCCCTCATTTTTCAATATAATTTGTTTATGAAGCAGTCCAAATGTGTAATCAGTTTCTGTATATCAACGTCAAAAAATTTGTTTGATTGATTGCAAAGCCACCTTTGGACAATCATTTTCATGTTGCACTGTACGATTCTGCATTGATTGTCTTGCCTTTGAGAAGGAAATCCTATGTGATTTCCTTATCAAAGCACTTTTCACAGCCTGGAAATTTTTTTTCTCGCCGATGATGACTTATATTTCCACACCATGCTTTCTTGTTTCGATTCAGGCTGTAACACTCCCCTTACAGCTTGGAACTAGCACCGAGTGACGACCATCTGTTCGGTTCGCTAAAGGATTTCCTTAGAGTTCAGCGTTTATAGACTGACTGTGAAGTTAAAACAACTGTCCAAAAGTGGCTTTGCAATCAGGCGAACAAATTTCCTGACATACGAGGGGCACACTGAAAGTAGAGAGCAACATTAAAAAAAAAAAGGTTAATAATCGCAATACACAGAATACATAGTTTCAGACTAAAAACATTTGTCTATTTCTCAACATAATCTCCATAATGATTGTGAAAAAGTACAAAATGTTCGTGAAAATGTAGGAAATGTTTGTGAAAATGTACTAAATGTTTGTGAAAATGTACTAAATGTTCATGAAAAAGTATGAAAGCAATGTTAAAAAGCTGTAATATGGCAAATATTAAAACAGTTTTTTTGTCATTGCGATAGCTAAAATTTTCCTGCACGGGATTTGACATCATTACTATAACAGTCTGACCTGCCGTAGACACTTCGCGAAGTGTCCAGACAGATACTGTAATTCTACTCAATTACAGTATGGGTCCAATGCAACTAGACACTTCGCGAAGTGTCTGGACATTTCACGAAGTGTCCAATTACGCTATGGGTCTGCTGGTTACATGTTAGGTCCACTGCATAATCAAACATGACAATTATGCTGAAAACTGAAGCAATAAATTAAGTTTTAATTTAGCTTACTCTGAAAGTTTGAAATTAATTTATAAGATGTAAATTTCAGTAACTTTCTGATTCTTCTTTGTATAATCTGTAAACAAAACTGTTATCAAAACCATTATATTTTATATAAAATATGTTATCAAAATATTGAAAACTAAATATATTGAAAATACAGAGTATTCAAAAAGAAGGAGCAGCTGTCAAATATTTATTTCTTATGATCGATAATAGATGGAGACATATGATACATCACTGATAGAGGAAAGTTCAAAGTTTTATTTTATGTATTGTACTCAGATAGTTCAAAGTTTTAAATCCACACTTATTAGTTCCATTCAATGCCTACAGCGACGCTGTTGTTTGTTTACGAGAAAATGGCAACGCCTCAGGAAAAGTCGTTGCTGTGTGCAGCGTGCATTTCACTGTAAGTTCAACAAAAAGTCGCCTTGTCATAAACAGATTTACAATTGGTACAAGAAATTCATAGAAGATGGTTACATATACAAAGGGAAAAGCACTGGTCTCCTTGCATGTCAGATGAAAATGTTGAGTGTATCCGAACTGCTTTTGAACGTGGCGCTAGGACCACAAGCAGTGGAAGCAGAGAGCTTGGAATTCCGCAATCAATGACATAGCGTTTGCTTAAAAAATGTCTGGATCTGAAGCCGTATAAGTTCCAGTTACTCCTGGCTTGCATCTGGCGATCATGAAAAATGGTTAGAATTTTGTACTGCAATTTTGCAAGATTTGGAAGATGACACTCTTTCTGAAAGGCTAGCTTTTTCCGATGAATCAACATTTCATTCCACCTCACTTCCACTGGTATCTGAATGACACAATTCCAGGACGAGGTGGGCAACCTGATCTTGCTTCATTTGAAATGGCCTCCAAGGTATCCAGATCTTACCCCTTGTGATTTTTATCTGTGGGGGTACGTAGAAGACAGCATGTATGTACCACCAATGCCTGCTACTCTTCAAGATCTGCGAGATTGAATTGTTACAGCAGTGAGTCCAATAACCAGGGCTGTTACGTCATGTGCAGCAAGAAATGGACTACCGATTTGATGTTTGTCGCATAACAAATGGAGCTCATGTTGAATGCATGAAATAAAACTTTGAACTTTCCTCTATCTATTGTGTTCATTAGAAATAAATATTTTAAATCTGCTCCTTCTCTTTAATGGTTGCATCTTTGAATATCCTTGCATTGAAATCCAAAATTTTTTTACCACATATCAAAAAAAAAAAAAAAAAAAAAAAATGTAGGCCCCCTTTGATTGATTACAACCTAGTATACGAGTTGCTTATGGCACTCATATATGAGTTGTTTAAGAAGTTGAAGAGGAAGTTTATTTTTAGCAAGATGCAACTCTTTCCCACTACTATTGTGATGCGAGGACCTATCCTGTTGAAAATCTGCAGAAGAGTTGGTTTGGACAAAGAGCATTTAATTCCTACAGATGTTAACCAAACCTTAAACCTCTGGAATTTTTTAATGGGAATACCTCAAAGACAAGATTTATGAGGCACAACAACCAATGTGTTCAGAGCATGGTGTCGTGATATCAATGCCATGTGATTTTTGCTATTACTGACTAGTGTGGTTTGTCATCAGGTTGATGCTATCATGGTCTGACGAAGGTTTTCATAGGTCTCTGATGCTTATAAACCACACCTGAGATCATACCATTGTACAATCATTGCCAATCTTCCCATTCGTGGCTATGGTCTTCATTTCAAGATAAAGTCTCTTTCAGTATGATAATACCACATGCCACAGGGCACGATTGATGTTGAATGGTTCTGTTATCATGATCAAGAATTTGCCCTATTGTTGTGGTCTCTACACTCGACATATTAATTGATCAAGCATTTCCAGAATGAATTTAAAATGGAGCATTTCTAGGAATGTACCTAATAATGTGGCAACTCAAATTTATTTTGACAATGGCTTTCAAGTTCTTTATTTTATTGTGTTTTTATTTATTATTATTATTTTTTTTTAATTCCCCTGTCTGGGCTCAGAAAACATAAGATTCTTCCCATCAAATGTCTAATGGAAACTCTTTTGTTGCTTTGGAATTAAAAAAAAGAATTTTAAAAAATGAACTTGAGATAAGTTTGCGTTGATTATCTTATAACATAATAAAAATTTCTTGTCATTTGACCTTTTAAAATGCTCTCTACTTTTGTATTGTATTTATCAATCAAGTTTGTTTCTTTGTAGCTTTGATTAAAAGTTAACAGAGTAATACTTCTTTATTTTCAGATATGGTCTGTAGTTATTGGATATGTAGGTGTTGTTGCATTTTATTGGACCCCATCATCTAGCCGACTTCTTCGACAACTGGCCATTCCACTTTGGGCAATGGTTCTTCTTCATTTGGTTGCTATTGTAGGGTCTTTTCGTGTACCCATTTGTATTTTGTTATTCATCCTCTTAGGAATTGGATTTTTCAAAGAAGTAAAAGATATTAATGATCGTCAAATTTCAGGTATAATTATTTATATTGATTTTTATTTGCCTCTTTAAGAAGTAATAATTTATTTATTTATTTGCTTAAAGAATCTAGTTATGCCCTAGAGTTATTAAGTTCATAGACCTCTGCATATAGCAACACTGGCTTACATTACAGTGGATAGGTTGTGCATCTTGATGTCATATAAGTTCCTCTCTCATTCCAGTGAGAGTTAGTTGCATGAGTACAGTCTCAGTTTTGAAATACAGTCAAATGTGAGCAGAACTCAAGAATGTTGCAGTTTGACCAATGGGCAAACGTGAAGTTCTGCCAAAAATCAGGCAAATCTGCCAGTGAAAACCTTTCAGATGCTTATGGCACATCAGTTTTGTAGAGAGGAGAGACAGTTTGGAGGATGATGTGCAAACAGGTCAGCCAACAACAATCTGAAAGATTGCAAAGGTTGTAATGTTTTCTATTTGCCTGCACGAAATAAAAGCTACGTGGCATAGATTTCAACCACAAAAGCAGCCATACAGAATATTTTTGCCAATGCCTTTCAGAGATGTTTCCAGCAGCTATACCAATGTTGGCAGATGTACAAACTAGCCACCAGTGACTGTCTTGAGGGAGAATGTGGATATGGGTAATCATTTTATTTATTTCAAAATTGCCCAGGTGGCAAAGTACGTAACATGCCAGCTTCTGGATTGCCAGGCCGCATGTTTGACTCCTGCCTTGGGGCATGGTGTTTATGTTTGTCCAACTTTCAATAAAGTTTTCT
>JAHWFO010111979.1:1573250-1606042 GCA_023313115.1 Rhysida immarginata | reverse complement strand
TAATTTTTTAACTAATGAATTTCCTCTGCGAAATAATTCACTTTTGATTTTGGACATTTTTTCGTACAATGCTTAGTTTCCGAGATATTCAGTTGTCTCAAGATAAATGCCTCACCCCGTATACAAAAAACAACTCAGAAATGTAGAGGATTAAAAAATTTTGTACAAATTCATTAAAAAAACAAAAAGTATATGTTCAAAGAAAGATTATAAATTCTTGTTAATCTTTAAAATACATTACTCCTTGATTAATACATTTGTTTTTCTACATTCATAAAAAAAACTTTTATATGCTGGAATGCTACATTTTCCTTCTAACAACATGATGAATATAATTCATTGCTTAACAGTTAACTGTCATGTTAAATGGTGTTCTGCTTGCTTCCAATAGAACTTGCTTCCAAAAATTTAGTAAATCTATAAAAAAATTGCACATACATGTCAACGAATCTATTAATCAAGTGGTTAAGCTGTTTATTATATCTTGGTGGTTAAGCTGATCTGTTGCCATGGGTAATGACAGAGGATTACCTTATAGCCTCTAATTAAGGTTACCTTTAACCTAATCAAGCTTCTTAATCCATGTAGGCTTTGACTCATCTGTTCTTGCTTTGATCTGATTAACTGCTTGTTAAAAAAACAGATGTTGGCAGTTGGAGGTTAGTGAGTACTGTGATTGGCTGAATTTGAACTATAATGTTTATCACTCAGACAAGGTCACTCGCCACATTATAACACACTGAGTGTTGAAGCTTAATTTAAGGAATTATAAGAATTTATAATCATACTTAAATATATGAGTGTTTTATAATTTTTTTTTCCCCATCAAAATTTTTTTTGGGCCACATTTTATACATAGATGAACCATAATAAATGAAGTGTTCCCATTCCACATGCAGTAAATACGTATTTATTTTTCAGAACATGGGGATGCTGAAGTTCCCAGCATTACGCAAACAGCTTGGGCTATTTTAAGTGGAACACTAGATACAAACACTGACAGTTCTACATCTGTGGTAAGAATGTTAATTAATCATTTTGAATTTCAGACTTTGTATAGAATATTTCAAACTGTCATTATCAGGGAATTGGAATGTCCTCTATTTTATTATGAATTAAAAAAGGGCTTATGAGCAATCCAAAAGTTTTCCAACTTTGCCTATAAAAAATATCTTGTAAAACTGAAAGCTCCTTATGAGAAAATTAAATTAATGAATCAATTGATTAATTAAAAATGTACAAGGGACATTCATAAAGTAATAATTATCAGTAATAAATAGCAGGCATGTGTCTAATAAATTGCACTGTAGGACAGGACTATATCTCCAGGAATTTTTTTATGGGGGGGGTGCAGCCTTCAAGATTTCAGTACTTAAGCTATCTGCGCAGTACGTGTTGTGTGCATAGTATTTCTGTATATCACCACTAGGGGGAAGAAAATGAAGATAGCATAATCCTTAGATCCTGCTGGTATTCAAAGCATGATTCGTTTTTAGCTTTTGAAAGGAAAAAATGCAAAAGAAGTCAATGAGGATCTTTCATCATTTTACAGAGAATATTCCATCTTATGACTGGTGGTAAGGTGGTGTAGAAGGTTTAAATGTGATGCAACAAGCCTGCCAAATGAAAAACGCAGTGGGGAACCTTTTCTCTTGGGAGAATCCCAGAGTTACGCATAGAGCGAAATCCCTCGTACCTGCAGGCCATCAAATTATCATTGGCAAATCATAACTGGACAGTGCAAGGACCTCCTAACCAAGTTGTAATCAAGAAGAAATGCCACAGATTGCTGACGAAAAGAGTGTGGTTTCTCCATGACAATGCTCTCATTCATTCCGCTTATGAGACAATAAATTATGTAGCTACTTTGGGGTTCCAAATTATCCCTCACCCTGGCTACTCCTCAGATCTCACATCTAGAGACTTCTTCCTGTTTCAAGAACTAAAGAATCCCCTACATGGAGGTATGTAGATGTCAATGAAGATGTCATTTCTGGGATGAATGATTTTCTGGCAACCAGAGGCAGAACTTCTACAACAACAACATTGGCCAGTTGGTCATTGATGAGACAAGTGTGTTCAATCTAGGTTGAGATTAGGTGGAGAACGACTGATTCATTTATCAAACTCAGTTGCGTTCCTATATTCTTTCTTGGCAATAATGGGATCTATGCGTTATTTCTTTTAAAAATTGTCAAATTAGAGAACACATCTTTTAGATAATACACAAAAATGTTCATTTCTCAAATCCTTACCATTTTTTTTTCTAATTAACTTTTATAACTTAGCGTAAAAAAAAACGAATTTAAAACAAAGTGTGACTTAAAAACACATTAAAGTTAAATGATAAACAAAACTTTCCAATTTATGCAGAATGAAATCTAGTTAGACCATTTTCGTCTGTAAATCCACTGGTACTAAGACGAATAAGTGCAAATCTGCAACTGCAAGCTCGTTTGAAGATTGGATTGCAAGCTCGGACCCTGATTATGTGAGTTTTCAGTGTCCAAGCCTGCCTTTTTTGTTGGCTTCATTTACAGAATTGTGACGTCGCGACCAAATTATAAAAATGAGTTATTAAAAGATGATTTTCATGTATGAAACAAACTTCATAGAATTTTTACATTTTAATACGTGATTATTGAAACTGTTTCTTTCATTTTTTATGAGTTTTGACCAAATTTAAAATTCATGCATAGACCCCATTATTACTTTGTGAACATATATTCTATATAGGGAGCATTAAGATTTACTGTCTAATGATAGTTATGAAACAAAAGAAGTTCCATTGCTTAAAATGCCTGAGGATCAGTATTATCCATAGTGCCGGTAGTCTTAAAAAATGAAATCTCGACCGTCCGTAAATTAGGAAATAGCTTTAAATCAATTCACAGTATTTTGTTTGTAATTAATATAAATCTGTTTTTGTGAAGTAAATATTACATTTGCTCAGTAATTTGTTCTAATTTAATTATAACAATATTTTCTTTTATAGGAACAAGCTGTTGAAGAAATTCCTGAAAGACCAAAACAATCCATGCCAGAACCAGTCATAAAAAAACCCCCCTTGATTTCCACTAAACATCCTTCTAGTCCCAAGAAAACAGAACGAAAAAATAGCAGCATGTATCTTTGGAGTTTAATTTGGGCTTGTGGAATGGTGCAGTTTTATTACCATCTCTGGCTAATTCCCCTGTTTGCATTTCCTTTATGGTATTTCATTATCAAACGTTGCGGTAAGCTTGAAAAATTCTTTTCTTTTTAATAAATTAATCCATTTTTTCCCCATTTTGTGTCACTGCAAAATACTATTACAATTAAATTTACTACAGCTGTAGTAGTATTAAATTTATTTTATAGTGTAGAACTTAGAAGTTTAAAATAAAGAACCTAGCTTTTTATTTTTGTTTTGCTTTACATTAACAAGCTTAATGTTTGTTTAAATTCTTTACACTTCATTTTTTGACCAGAATTAGACTGTTTGAATATTACATGCATACTTATGATAATGGTTTCAAGAGTGTCGTAAGTTTAGGTGAGGGTGAGTCAGAAATTATCCATACTCCGATTATACAAAAGAATGCCCGTAGTTTTGTTTGCTATACTTCTTTATTATAAGAAGTAATGATTTTTTTTTTTTGAAAACGTCAATATTTTGCAAATGTTCGGTGCCCCACTAGTCACTTGAAAGTTTACAATATTCAGACTTCTCCTACATTCTCTTCAGTATGCCATTTGTTACAATTCCCACTGCTGCTGTGTTTTGAGTTTTTAACTCATTCAAGTTTCCCAATAATGGTGGCTTAAAGATGCAGTCTTTTGCAAAGACACTCTGCATTAACTACCTCCAGATATATAGTGAACTAAAACAGTTCTTTGTCGATATCCTGCATATTAATTTCTGATATGCACTTCCATCAGACGGAGCAGTTTTCTCACCACCACTGTGCAGGAAATTCATTCACTTAGTTCAGCTATCATTCATTCAGCAGGTTCTGATTCTGGCCTGATATTGATATTCATCTGAGACTTCGTGCACATTTTGGAGAAAATTCTTTGCTGTGATTCACAGCAAACACAAAGGATTCCTGTTCAAAGGTGTTTTATTATTGCTGCCAACATCATAGATGCTCCATTGGAGCAGGCTTCATATAGTCCTGATCTGGCCTTATTGGACTGTCATCTGATTGATCCCCTAAAGGAAATTCTTTGAGAATAATGATTTACATCAGATAAGAAAGTTAAGACAACAGTGCATTATGGCTTGCCACTCAGCATAGAACATTTTTTCTTGAGAGAATATAAAGACTGGTTGACAGGTATGCCATGTGTGGTGCTAAGCAGGGTGATTAAGTAGAAATACAAATGTTCAACTAGATTGTGGATAATTATTGATTCACCCTCTGGTAATTCCTGTTGATCTCACCCCTTTGCCCCCAAAGAGAATTCTACATAAGCCTATAGCATCCTTGTTGTTTGGTGATTTGTATAATGTCATTGTGACATTTATAGATTTGAAGGAGCATTGTGTTTACTCGAAATTGGCAAAATTTTACAAAAAAACTTGTGAAATGTTTAAATAAACAAGTGGTGATGATGCAGTTGACTGTAAACTTTAGATTGTTTTTTTTTCATTTTCAAAAGAGGACAAAGTTCGTTTATAATGAAAAAAATTCTGGTTGCTTTTCAAACAACACAGCTTGTGAATTTCTTCCTTTATTAAGGGAAACATTTTGTTTTTCCTCTAAAGACATTTAATTTTATTTTTTATCAAGTTGACAGAAAGTATAACATTACCGTCATTTCCAATGTTCTTCTCAGAAATTTTATAAAAGCTGAGTGGAATGAATAAATAGCTAGTCAGACAAAAAAATAATAATAATCCAACCATTAAGTAGTGCTATAAAAATTTCTGGACGCTCATTAAAATTTGTTGTTCGATGAACCGCTTTCAAAAGGACCTAAAAAAAAAGGAACCGTTAAGGATGAATTAATTTACTGTCTAAAAATTTGCAATGCCCATTCCTCACCAGAAATGTTTCATGTACTAATGAAATATAAAGGGAAAACAACATTTTAAAATTGAGTTCTATCACAGTCACTACTTTAAAATAATAGTTAGAAATCAGATTATAAAGCAATATGAATAATATGTTTATTGTTAAAGATTTGTATTATACTTGAAAACAATTATTAGACAATCCTGTATAGTGAACCATTAAAAGAAAGTCAAGGAAAAATGGGAGTGGTGGAAGAAAATTAGGGAACTTGGAAATCTGTAACCAATCGGTAACCTCAAAGCCAATAAGATAAAATTCTTTGGGTTGCTGCCTGAACCAGGAGGTGACTTCCCTTTGTACTCCTTCATCATCGCTTCGATTAAGAGGACTGAACAGCTTCATCATAGGGAAAGTGTTCACTCTAAAGATGATGTTTAAGAGGGCCGAATGAATGGAAGTCACTTGTGGCAGGTCAGGGCTATACGGGGAATGCTTGAGGACTTTCTCACTTAAACTTTCTCAGCATCTCAGTTGTCTTGTTGGCAGTAAGAGGGTGTTTACAGTCTTCTGGGATTATGAGGGCATAATGCTTATCATAGAGCCTTGATTTTGCTCCTCATGACTTCCATTTGTTTGGTTCTCTTAAACATCATCTTTCGGGTGAACACTTTTCCTATGATGAAGCTGTTCGGTCCTCTTAATTTTTTGGCCGATGATAAAGCTGCACAAGGGGAAGTCACTGCCTGGTTAAGACAGCAGCATAAAGCATTTTGTCTTACTCGTTTTGAGGTGCTTGTGAAATGATGGGACAAGTGTCTTATTAGATTTCAAAGATGGAAAATGTTCTGTAACTATAATTTACAGTTAAAAGATTGCAAATATGATTCAAAGAAGTTTTGAAACCTCTTAATATCAAAAGGAAACATTTGCATTAAAGTTATTGTCCCTTAATAGTATATGTTTGGTGTATATTTGTGTAATAGTAGATCCTCTTTTTTTTTGCTCTATATATGTGATGAAATATAGCTAAGAAATACTGCTTAAGAAATAGCTGTTTTCATTTAGCAGTAATGTGGATGCATAGTTCAATGGCTTCATGATGGTGATGCTAAATTACAATGCATTTGACATATGTTTCTGTTCTATCTAAATTTTAATTTGTTGGTTGGAACAGAGCAAAACTTAAAATAATTGCCTTATTGTAGTACATAAGAATGAATTATAATCATAATAAAACTGCCTTCTTGGAAACTGAAGCAGCAAATTTCTTGAAATAGATCTTTATCTGAAAGCTGTATAGGGTAAAGCTTGTTATACAATCTTGTTTTCATCTTCTTGCTGTTGTTCTAAAGAATATGGGTACCAAAAAAAAAACAAACCATTTTGTACCATTTGTTCCTACCAAGAAAATAGTATTGACTGTGAAGATGGTGATTATTTTTGTTTTTGACTTAATTATATTATTCATGATGACTGCAATGGTTTAAAGCAGCAACTTATTAAAATGTATAGTGCATGAGATATCTTAAAATCACCATAATATTTATTAAAATTTTTAATAAAAAAAAAAAAAAAATGTATTTTAAGAAATCCACTCTATACATAGGGATCCAAAAAAGTGTACTCACTGTTTGATAGTCTATATCTTGTTAAAAATTTGACTTGCAAGTACAATTTTTGGCACTGTGGGAGAGTTATAATAAGTGTTCGAAATGACCAACAGCACCCTCTAAATAACGCCAATGGCACCGAATGGCACATCGAATTACAGCTTTCAGTGTAGCACATGCTGCAACAATTTTTTCACATAGCGCATTGATTGTAGCTGGTTTTTGTCAATATATGTCATTCTTGATGCTCCCCCACAGGTGTCCAAAGTTGTCAAATCAGAAGACCGAGGTGGGTACTCAATAGCACCTCTTCGACCTACCCACTGTCTGGGTAGAAGTTCGTCCAGATACTTTTGACTGACTTTTGCTGTACTGGCTTGCTCTCCTGACCATCAGCACCATCTACCATGACAAATTTCATAGTTTCATAGTTATACTAATTTCCCACATGAAATTAGTAAGTGTAAGTCTTTTTGTTTCGAAATTATTGAATTAAAAACAGTGAGTACATTTTTTGGACCCCCTCTGTAGATTATGGTACTTAAGGTAATAAATAAATGAATGAATTTATAATAAATTCAAATCTTCAAGCATAAAAATATATTTTTATTCTCAAAGATTCAAATACAGTATTATCTTACATTTGAACTCGTAAATCTGCATAGTAGCCATTATGAATTTGTTAAAATCTGTATTGTTAACTAGTTTTATTCTAAAAATTATCATGACCTTAAACTAACTTTTATTAATTTCTCCCTTTTTTCCCCTCCCTTCCTTAGGTCAGTATTTTGGACTTTGGGGCTGTTTGCATGGTAAATGTAAGCAGATTTATGATAAAATAATGGATGTCTTTGTCGAAAGGAAAGATGCTATTTTTCCAGCTCCTATTAGAGGGATATTTAAATTGGTTCGCAAAGGGGATGTGAAAGTAAGCTGTAAAATTTCTCTTTTTAAATGGAAATTTAAATAGAACATTTGAGTTACTCAAACCCCTTTAATCTGGAATTGTCAAATTGTCATGATTTAGGACTCACTAACTCATTGATTTTCTTGTTTTATGAAATTTGCCATGGTTAACATTAAATACATATGTTAAGAAAAATTTCTTGTCAACAGCTATTAAAACATTTCACTAACCTGAAATTGATTGTAATAGGTTATTTAATAATTTATTGAATAATAAATAACTTCCAAGTTTTATTAACAACTAAGTTTTTATAACTTCATTTTTATAATGTGACATGTTGACACTTTTAGAAAGTCCTATTCTTTTAAGTTTATGAGATATTCTGAGCTTATAGAATTCTGGATTAGAATGATTTATATAATAAGAATGCTAGTGAATGATTTATTTATTGAGTTTATTTTTTATAATATTAATTGAAGCATTTGAATTATTTTATAGGTATTAAATACTCTTGATTCTGCATTGGATTCTTTTGTTAGCTTGGGAATCATTGTTGTGGTTATTTTTCTTACTTTGTTTGGAGTCATTTTCTTTGCTGTGCAGGTATATATTTTTTCTTCAATTTTTTTTTCATTAATTAATTTTGTTATCATTATTATGAAGATTATTAGTCATTTCTTTTTTTTCTTTAAGAAACTTTCTGCTTAGAGGTTTTACATTACTGGTATTTAAAAGTCATATTTTTGCAAACTTTTCTTTTTAATATTTTTCTGCTTTCCCATATTTTAGCTCATAGGATTCTTGTATAAGGATAGAAATCTAATTTTTTACTTCATCCAAAATTTAATTTGTTATAAATTTACATTAAAACTGAAAAGAGATTGGCAATGATGCTTTTAGACTGCCATTTGACTGCAAAAATTTCAGAATGCCCAAGTAAAGTTATAATTCCATTCTTTGTATTTTAATTGTTTTAAACCTGCAGAAGTTGAAGTGCAATGATGTCAACCCAAAAGTATATAAATCACGAGTAGGGAATCATCATTCTATAAAACAATCTTCAACAAAGAAATTTTAGGTATGTCATGAGCAGGGAAGAATAGGTCTCCAGTTATTTTTTTTTCATCAAACTATACTGTTAATTTTAGATAGGTATTTCAAGAAGCAAAGTGAGAATGTGAATGTTACAACACATGAGGATTAGGGTTCTGTTGCAAATTCAGAATGCATATAGAAAAAAGAAGTAGAATTAGGCCTCTTACGCACTGTCGGCTGTTTGCTGGCGAGTGCGTAAATGACAACTATTCTAATTATGTCTTGAGGTTGCTGGCCTGGTATGGGACATTAATGTTGAAATGTACAGGAAGTGAACAAAACATTATTATAGAATTAGACACCAACTATGGATATAGATCAGTAGCAGAAATAACGAACCCTCTTTTCCACTTAAAATGGATTTGACTTATATGTACATTTCAACCAGCAAGCGATTATCATTCAGCAAGATTACTAAAATAATATGAGCACCTGTGAAATGACACAAAATTTTCATTAGTAAGGGGTTGGCCCACCCTAGTTTTTGTATGTAACAAATTAAAACTTGTATCTTAAAAACCATACAGATCACCCACAGTGTTCAAAGGAATATGCAGCCATTTCTTCTGCAGAGCAGTCTCTACTCCATGCTTGACAATAGGAAGGAGATAATCAACATGAAAGGCTCATTGGGCATTCTCCAGACGTAAACACGTTTAGTGGTCTGAAATAATTAAATTAAGGTGAAAAACAGAAGGAAAAATGTTTGTGTTTGATTCAAAACAGGGACTATGAGTATCTAGTTCATTCTCTCTACCAGCTGGCCCACTATGTTACATCAAGGCTGTTTTCAAATTGGCAGTCAAAATGGAAACCCATTGATAGGGCAGGCACTTGGCTCCCAGGTGCATAGTGAAGCTTTCAACTATCACTTTAGTTTGAAAGAATGTTGAAAACTAAAGTCATAGTTTTCAACTATCACTTTAGTTTAAAATAATGTAAATGCAGTTTTGTCAAACCAGATGACCTATCCCCACTGTTATATCTAGTTCCTGTGCTTTATGCACCATTTCTTCAAAGCATTACATGGTAACAACAAAAGATAAGAAACCACTATTTCACAAAAAGAATTTTATATAACAATTCATTTTGTGGAATAGTGGTTTCTTATCTTTTGTTGTTACCTTAGTGTCCACAGTTTTTGGCTGTTATATTTGTTTTCTATTATGTGGTGTTACCATTGTTTATGGAATAACTGCTCTGCCATGAATATTCGGTTCATGCAGCTCCTGTTGGATAATTTAGGTTGATATGGGGTATTGGAGATTGGTATTCATCTCAGAGGGTAATCTGACCACCATTGTCTTGTGCTTTCAGGCCACAATTCAAAATATTTGATTTTCTTAATTAAGAAATCTTATGCAAACATTTCTCTATACTATGTGATTCTGATACACTGCTCCTTGCAACATGCACAAAGTTACTGTTTTTCTCACTGAGGCTCCAGTGAGATACACTCCAATAATCTTTGGACATCTGAGAGGTCAAGCATAATGGCATTGTTTCACTGCTAGCACAATATTCACATAAAACCCGTATGACTATTCCTGATACACTAGGTTGCAGAATCTGTGCTTTATGTGACTGTATTGCAACAACGAATTATTTGGTATTCTTATTTAATTGTCCACTCTCCATGCAGTGAATATCTCACATTATAGAAATCTATGAAATAATAAATGTAACTGAGGACCTATGCATGGTATATAGAAATGTTTGCTTAAAATTATGGTTTTGAATTGAAATTAAATAATAATTCTGTTAACAATGATCATGGTTAATAATTTATTAAGACATTTTGATTACACATAAATCACTTTTACAAACTTTTTATATGGATTGAAAACAGGAAATATTCATTAAAAATATGTGGAAGGTTACACTTACATTGTTAGTGAGCAATAAATTGAAGATAGATAATAAAGGAATGGAAATAGAATCATTTCAAGACTTTATAGTATAGGTTAGGATTCTCCAGAGATCCTTAAAGTAGGTTTCTGCAAAAACAGCATGTTGAACTTCAGAAAAGTAAAACTAACAATAAATTTTTATTAACTCTTGAAGAAAGAAAGTAGCTGAAACTGGAGGAAGTAATCAGATTAAGGTAAGAACAACAAAAGAAGGAATGTAAGCAGAGAGGTTAGAAAGCACAGTTGCCTAAGGATTGTCTAGAATACACGAAGACATAAATTAAATACAGTTGAACTTCGATACCTTGAATTTCATGGGAACAGAAAAAAAATTCAAGATAGAGGTTTTGAGATATGGAGGGTTACTTTTAAATCATGATATTTAGGTTAATAAAAGTAATGTGAGAGTACAGAGAACAATAGGAGATAAAATGGGACATATACAGGTTTACACCATGTACAAGTGCACTAGTAATAGAAATGCACAAACTGCACATGCTCAAATATCTCATACTCAAGAGAGACTTGCCACCATGATCAAAAATTTTTTTGTGAATTTTTTTCGTAATGCACGAGAATCGTCTAACTAACCAAAGTGATGTCAAATTTTTTCGTTTTCTTATGAAAAATTTCTCTAATGAAAAAGTCTTAATCCTCTAATGTATTTAAATGTTTTGCATTTTGCCGGCACGCGAAGTCAAAATTTGACATAGTGAAGTTTTCCGGGACAAAGTTTTGAGATAACAAGGGAATTAAAAGTGAGAATTCAGGGAAATAAAAAATCTTCGAGAAAACCAGGTTTGAGATGTCGAAGTCGAATGTATAAGCATAAAAGTTTAAAAATAACACCTTTAATCGACATGTTTAATGCTTGCAGGATATTTCTTGCTAGAGTGCGTTTTCTGTTGTCACTGTTTGGAATATTATGATATTAAACTTTTAAATAGCCCCAGTAATTTTTGCTAGGATATGTGCATTGACAGTTTTATAAAAATAAAAATGTGAAAAACATAATGTTTGTATATACATGTACTATATAATAAATAAAAATTAATTACTGTATAATTATTTTAATTTACAAAAAATTTTATGATAATTTTTTAAACTTATTTATAATTTTTTTTTATGTTATAGATCCATGCAGAGAGCATGCACATGGTGCAGGTGACCAGTAACTTGATCAACCGCACGGTGGTTAATAATCCTGAGCTGCAAAATCTGCTTCCTGAAGGATTGAGCGAAGTTATTGACTCTACCTTTGATAATGCATATCTTTATGTTCGAGAGTGGAGTGCCAATATGGTGAGGATTATAATAAATTGTAAATATCAAACTAAGAATATAATTCTATTATTATTCAGATCCATTTTTAAATATAATTAAAAATTACCTAATATATTGTTTAACTGAAAAAGTGTTATATTTTTTTACTTCTTGTTAAATTCAAATATAATAAAAAATATCAAATTACTTAAACTTTTATTTTCTTCTTGGTATTCCTATTGTTTTTGATGTAGTTTTTGTAAACTTTTTTAAAATTCGTAATGAAATTTCAGTTAATGATATTTTAACATAAGACATTATTTATTTATTTATTTATTTATTTATTTATTTATTTATTTATTTATTTAAGGTAAAAAATATGATAGGTGAAACTGATGAAACTAAAGCTCTTCTAATTGAGAAGCAGGTATTGGAATTATGGGATCGTGTTTATCATGCGTGGATGAGCAGTAATGAAAATATCCATGCTCAAGCAGTCGGCCAATCCTGGACAACACTTTTAGATGGACTAACGGCTTCCAGGCTTTTTGATATCAGTAGAATTACAGATTTTGTTAAAGAAAACATCGGAACATTTATGTCTGTATGTATTGCTTTAAATAGCCTTATTTGTTTTACTTTTGTCCAGTTATTTAGGAATTAAATTTTGGATGTCATAGTGTAGTATTTTTAAATTCGTTTTATATATTTATTAAATCATGATCGTACAATTTCATGTAATCCCTTTTTTCAGGTTTTAGAATCTGTATGGAGTGTTCTTAAAGGAAACATCAGCTTGGCACTAAGTGCATTTACAGCTACTGTTTCACTTCTTTTTGGGGGTGGAACTGCACTTTTGAATTTTGTCATAAACTTTGTAAGTAGGCTCTTTCTTTTTTTTAAAAAAATTCTTATTAATATTTCTGCTAATGGCAAGGGAAAAAATAAATTATTTTGCATTATTTCAAATAAATATTCATATGGGCCATTCCACGTCAGTTCAGGCAGGCATTGGCACTGACCTCTCGGATTTTAATGAAATTTGGTATATACAATTGCCCTAGGGAGTTGGTAATGAATGCCAAATATTATTATTATTTTTTTTTTTTCATTTTTATGGAAGTTACAGACATTTAAAGAATAAATCATTAGATGGTCAGTGAGGGTTTTAATGGTACGCCTACCTCAGCTGTTCGAATTAATGATGAAAAATAGGAAAGAAAATTCCCCAGCCTGGATTCGAACCAGACTGCAGAATTTTCTTTCCTATTTTTCATCATTAAGACATTTAAAATTTTCGAAATTTGAGTGGGGGCCTTATCTATGAAGGACTGTAACTTCGGTTGTATTTTACTTAGAAAGATGTGATTAGTGAAATATGAAAGCTCTTTAACTGTAGATTCTATGTGAAATTTTTAAAATTGTATTACGCATGCGCAAATATTTGAATTTAATAAAAGTATTTTATTTATGCAAATTTCTCAAATGGTAGGTATTTTTTTTTTTCATTAAAAAATTATTAATATCTTACACATACTTTCATAAAAACAATACAAAAAATTCAAAACTGTGTTTTGCTCTGTTTTGAAGATATTAATTTTTAAAACTCGAGTTCCAAGCCACAATCCCATGGCTACCGGAGCTTCAGTTCTTCAGATGGACAAGATATCCTAAGAAATATAAATTTTGTCGTAATATCCGATTGTCTTAAACATTCTACAGCTGTTTTTTATTCCTTTCAATGTGAACTCATTAAGTTTTAAAAGAAAGTTCAATAAATGTAGAGAAGATACTAGGGTTGATCAAAGAGTAATGCCTCCATGGCTATAACTTTTATATTTGTTAACCGATTTTCAAAATTTGTTTTGTATCTGATACTTAATTTGTCCTCTATGTAATGCACTATTCACTTTTTGACATTATCCCCATCCCTTTCCAAGCATTGCACCAACGTGTGACCACTCGGGTGAAACCGTCAGTGAGGAAGTCCGGGACTGTTGTCGACACCAGGCTTGAATGGCAGCTTTGGACCATCTTCTGCAGCACGATAACGCTCGCCTGCAAACAATCGCAACACACTAGGGGTGTTGCAGCGCCTACAGTTCAAAGATGAAAGACTGCACCTTGCGACTTTCACCACTTCCCAAAGAAGAATAAGCACCTTAAGGGACATTCAATCCCTGATGACGAGATAAAAGAGCAGTTGCATGTTGTGAAACACTCTGCTGAATATGGCTGGTGAGATTTGCTGAACTTCAGTTGTGATTTCCTCCTTCAGTTCAGGCAAAGTGTGTGTATAGTTTCCATACACTTTACCTTTCAAGGCACCCCAAAGGAAGAAATCGAGAGGTGTGTGATCCGGCGAGCGTGCAGGCCAGATGCCACTGAAATGATTCAATCAGCAAAGACATCCTGCAGAAAGTGCATTGATGTGTGTGCTGTACATGTTTCCATGCACTGCTGCACACTAACTTTTGAATCACCCTGTATAATGAAGCCTGTATCAACTTCAGCTGCCTTTGCAATTCATCTCGTCCTTCAGGTAAACTCAGAAGTGACTGACTCTGAGGAAGTGTAAAGTAAATATATTTTCTTTATTACTAACAATTCAATATCATAATGCAAATTTATATTTCCTTACTAAATTATCTTCTTATTTAACAGGTGCTCAATATTTTTCTGACTTTGAAAAAAAAATCTGAAATTCTAAGAAACATTTTTCCTATTGATGTAATTATTATTCTAATGCTACTATTGATTTTATTTTTTCATGTAATTATAATTAATAATACTATTTATATAAATAATAAAACGTAAATAAATGAATGGTCCCAAGGTTACACGCTTTCTCTTCCCTGTACGAGTAGTCAAGTCCCTACTACCTGACTCCTGCTGCTTGGAGCTCAAGCTTTAAAAATTAATATCTTCAAAACGGAGCAAAACACAATTTTGAATTTTTTGTATTGTTTTTATGAAAGTATGTGTAAGATATTAATAATATTTTAATGAAAAAATTATCCACCATTTGAAAAATTTGCATAAACAAAATATTATAGTTAAAGAGCTTTCATATGTCACCAATCACATCTTTCTAAGTAAAATTCAACCAAAAGTTACAGTAATTCATAGATAAGGCCCCCACCCAAATTTCGAAAATTTTAAATGTCCGTAACTTCCATAAAAGTGAAAAAAAAGTAATAATATTTGGCATTCATTACTAACTCTCTAGGGCAATTGTATATACCAAATTTCATTAAAATCCGAGAGGTCAATGCCATAACTGTAAAATTTCTGCCTGAATTGATTTGGAATGACCCATATACCAATATCCTGGTTTTTTAAGTGTGAATTCACTTTTTAAGTAAAAGCGCAATTAATTGGTACAGTATTAGGTGAAAAGTTTAAATTGAAAAGTCATCTTCGTCTTCTTCTATTTCATGAATGGTTTACTTTTTTTAGGACTGAAATTCGATGGGAAAAAATGCAAAATTTAATAAAAAAAAATACAGCTTACGTTCAAAAATTTGAAAAAATTTTGTTCGTCTTAAGCGGTCTAGTATAAAATTTATGTTTGTGTTAACGGGTGAAATTTGTACTACTTAATGCTCCAGGAGGATGGCACCAAGGGTTCGTGTTATCTGGGTTATACAGTATTATGTAATAAAATTAGAATAAAGTGAAAACTGAAATTGCTTCAACATTAAATAATTGAATTAAGATAAAAAAGAAAAGTAAAAATTCTGTGACCTGAATTTGAACCAGGAACCACGAGTATCTAGCTCTACCAATTGGGCCAAAGCGGACATGGTATACCAAAGCTGTTTCCAAATGTCCTAAAGACTACTAAGTAGTCAAAGTAGAAGCCCATTGATGGGCCAAACACTCGGCTCTATCCTGTGGAATAAGAGATTACAGATTATTCATTATATTAGATTAAAGAAATGTTCACTTGAAAAGTTACATGTATAAAGGTAGTGTTATCACACATAACCTAAATAGCAGTGGTTCATAACCTGGGGATTGCTGAGATTATTTTTATTTATTTTTATTTTTATAGAAAATTTTTCGAATTTTTTTATTCTGCCATGTACCACTTTTGTTAAAATGACTTACTTTTTTATTCAAATGTGAGATGAAGGGGTCACAAGTTACTTAAGTTTTATAAAAGGGGGTCTTGATTCGAAAAAGGTTGAGAACCATTGCTATATACAAGATGTATTAAAAAGGATAGACTGTTTTTAAAATGGAATAGCAGGCCATCGGTGACAGTTATTAAAGTAATTCTTGCCGGAGATTATGTGTAAAAATCAGGAATTTGTTTTGGTTATTACTGTACTGTAGAAAAGCGTGAAAATAGTGTATCCGTTGGAGGAAAGAATAATTACTGCATTGGAATAATACTATTGGGTGGGAGTACAAAAGTGATAAGGAGTTCCCAGTGCAGATTTAATATCAAGAATGTTCGCATCCAAACAGAGTAACTCAGTGGTGCAAGAAATTTACGTGAACCGTTAGTATTGTGGATGAGTTGGCAGGCATCGTTGGATTCCTCAGTTGGCCAGATGGCCCCAATCATGCAGGCCATTAAGAATGTCATTATGTGCAGTCTGAAAAGATGGGTTCACAAAACATAAGAAAACGTATCAAAACAAATTTATGAATAACTCCAATGTCAATGTTTGCTTGCTATTCCATTTTAAAAACCATCGGTCCTTTTTAGAACACTTTTAGATTCTGGGTTAATATCATCATATATTCGAAATATTCACATGTATGTTCATTGTTATCATCTTCTTGTGTATGTAAAATGTAATATTGAAATGTTTTTACAGTTCTTATTTTAACAGTTTGAATTTTAATTTATATAAACAATACCATAATTTTATCCAAATGTTTATTAAATTTTTTTTTAATTGGAACATTTCCCTTACAGATTGTATTTATCACAGCATTGTTCTACCTGCTTGCATCCAGTGGTGAACAGTACAAATTGGTTGATATCATTGCTAAAGTTACTCCTGCAGGAACAGGGAGTGGATTTGGTCTTGCAGCTGAGGAAGCAATAAATGGCGTTTTTGCTGCCTCATTCAAACTGGCCTTCTTTTATGGCATGTGGACTTGGCTTATTCATACATTGTTTGGAGTAAAAATTGTATATATTCCTTCTGGCAAGTATTCACTTTTACTGTCTTCATAGCAGTTATAAGACCTTTAAGTATCATTAATTCTTTGATTATGTGAATCATCCATTGCTCTATTGATTTACCTGAAGTTTTATCGCAGTTTTAAGCATAAAACCAGTAACCTATTTGAGAACTAGAAATTGCTTTAAATATTTTCCTGATAATGCTTTATTAAATTAATAATTTTGATTTGTAAGAATTAAATTACAAAGACTTCCCAGCTGCCATGATTTTTTAAATTTCATATGAATTTCAATTCGTACCAAAATTGTGAATTGGTAGTCAAATAATATAAACTTTGATAATGCATTATGATTTCCCTAATGTATTGTGGAATTACTAATTCCATTGAATGGAATGTTAATATTTTGTATCAAAAATGATCTCAATCCTTCGAGATTAGTCTTGAACGTGACACAGCTCAATGAGAAGGAGTCTTTTCAGAGAAAATTTTCACAGCTTTTGCTGTATTTAAATAAAAGTGCCTTCTTATTTATTAAGTAGATGCATTTTGTCATTATTTATATTCCTGGACCAGGAAAAAAAATTGAAGCATCCTATCATCAAAATAAAACTTTTCACATTCAGTATGTGGAAAGAGATTAGAGTAGATTAGGACAGGTAACCTGAGTTCACAGCAACATCGAATCAGAAATGATCATTCTTTTTAGATTTAAGGTATTTTGTATAAGAAGTGTGTTCCACCTAGTCTGACTGTCAACAAGAAGTTCAAATGACGGGTTTTGAGATGAATGAAGGATAATGTGATGTGGAAGAGGAAAAAAACAAAAAAAACTATTAAACCTTGATAATATGACAAAAGAAAAACATGATCACATTGACTACTCTTCACTGTTCTGGTTGAAAGGATGGCTTTTTGACTGTATTGAAGAGTTTAAGCAGAATCACAGCAGATGCGAAATACTTTTCAGCCAGTAGACTACTTCCAAATATGGGAAAATTGCATGGATTTGTGTTACAAGGTGACTATTTCAAAGATCATGGAAGGTAGAATTTAAAATAAGTATCTATGTTTTCTGCAAGCAAATTTTTGGAAATTTTGGGTAGCACCACGTACGAGGCCTGTCCGAAAAGTATCTAGATTGAGGCTACAAAAAAAAAATAGAACTCACTGCACTTTTTTCCTATCCAGTCGTGTGATGACATTTCTGCTGATGACATAATGAAATTTGCAGCTGTTAAGAGTGCCGCGTGCAATTGTTATAACACACTAAAGCAGAGCGTTTTTCTTTTCTTATCGCAGAAAATGACAGAAAACATTGAGCAACGACATTGGATCAAATTTTATTTTAAAATCGGTAAAACCACAACGGAGTGTTATGAATTGCTAAAACAAGCATTCGGCAATGATGTTATGAGCAGCACACAAGGTACACACAACAACGCTCCATCCCACACAGCACACATCGTACAGCAATTCTTGACAAAACACCACATCACTCAATTCAGGCAGCCTCCCTACTCACCTGACCTAGCTCTGTGCGGCTTCTTTGCGTTTCCGAAGATCACGAAAGCGCTCAAAGGATAGAGATTTGAGGATGTGGACATGTGAACACAAAATGTGACAGTGGAGCTCTTGGCCATCCCAAAGGAGGCATTCCTTACTTGTTTCGACCAGTGGCAGCAATGCACATTTATGTGAGTTCGAACCATATTTTTTTTTGTAGCCTCAAACCGGATACTTTCTGGACAGGCCTTGTATAAGATAAAACGAAGGTAAATTAAGATTTTTATGGTTGGAACTTTTGATGTCAGATAATTATTTGCAAATGCCATAAGGGGTGATAAGAATGGAGTCATATTTGTAATTATCTTGTAATGGTGCACAATCCTGCTTATAGATATTGTGCTCTTTAGTTAGTAAATGGGGAAAAATTCATGAATTTGGAAAGCATTGGGATGAAATTTAGCTGATTTCCCCCTACACAGTATTTTCCTCTAGCATTATGCTGTATTTGAATGTTTGTATCTTATGTTTTTGATTTAATTATTTATGAATTAGGAGCTTTAGGACCTATGCATGCTTGGTCTGTAAGTTTATCCAGCTGTCTGATGTTTGATACAATCTCATAGCTCAGTTGTATCAACTTTTCAGCCTTTTTCGTGGTCCTCTTCAAATCAATTGCACTTGTTTTAACAGCGATTGTCAACAATGAATATCAAGATATTGTGTATGATATAACAATTGATTGATATTGAGGAATCAACAATGAATAAAATATTACTTTCTGTTTATTTTTCAAGCATTGTTGATGTGAGCATGTCACGAACACTTTGCTCATGATACATTAATAATTGTATTTGTGTGTCATACCTAAAGCTCATTGAATATTGAAAGATTTTATTACAGTATTTTGATTTGCTTTTTGAACTTTAATTAATTGATTATTTTTTGGAATGTTTCAGCTGTAGCAACCTTATTAGGGGCTGTACCATTTTTAGGAACCTATTGGGCTGCTTTCCCTGCTGTTCTTGAATTATGGCTTGTACAGGATAAAGGTGTGCAAGCCATAATTATGATGGTCTGTCAATTTTTGCCAGTCTCCTTTGTAGATACATCAGTCTATAGTGAAATCAAAGGGTAAAATTTATTATTTAAATTTTTGATTGTATGATATGGATAACAGTTATTTTTTTTAATTTTATTTGGGGAATGACTGTATTAAAAAAATATGTTTCTTTCATTAAGGGGTGGACACCCTTATCTCACAGGCTTGGCTGTTGCAGGCGGTATCTTCTGCTTTGGAATAGAAGGTGCTCTCATTGGTCCTATTTTGCTCTGTTGCCTCTTTGTGGCAATTAACATGTGTAGCCGTTTAATGCAAAACTCTACAATGGAAGACACTTCAAAACGTTCTAGGCCATATCTTTTCAAAAGGTAAATGACATTGGCTAACTTGGATATTAGTCTCGAGGACATTAGCAAATTTTAATCTTCCGATAAAGACCTTTAACCATTTAATTTTTATATTTTTATATCTTCTTTGCATTTTGTATGCAGCCAGTAATGTTTAGTGGTAAGTGTTATTATGTTAGTGTCAGTGTTGTCCTAATTCTATATGCACAAAATCTGATTGTGTTTAATATCACTGTCACGTATGCAAAATATGTATGCAAATTCTTGTGCTAAAGAAGTAGATGTTTAGTGCCATACCCTATAGAAAACAGTAGTTCTGTCTTCCTGTTGAATAAAATGTAGAGGGTTATTTCGAATTTTACAGGGGAAAAATATTCAGTTTACCTATTTCATTGCTCAGACAATTTTAAGTACTCTATCAGTGATAAGTAAGTAATTTTATTTTCATTAATTTAGGCATACCTCACTAAGCCACAAATGTGATGCTCTGCACTCAATGGTTAAACAAATCTTACCTTCAACCATTATATGAATGCTTTTGTGATGGCACATGTTACTTTGATATAATCTGATGAAATTGGATCTATTATAATTAAGCAAAGTGAATTTGTTTAGTTAAAGCATGCATCCATTTTGCTTTATATTCTATCTAAGAAAAGAAAAACTGGACATAACTCCTTACATATCTGACTTCACTTGTTTAATTTGCACTAAACAGTACCAAGAAAATAGTTCTCATTAGCAGTTTGTGGTGACAACCTCGTGTTCAATTTTTCCAAAGAAACATCGCTGTGGCGGTTTTCCAAACTCGGGCCAGAAATGCCCAGTGAAGAATTGGTTGGAAGGGCAGCGAATTTCTGTCCCAGAGTGGCTTGGAAATAGTCCAGATATGAACCAGAAAATGAGAGGGAAAAATTTCAATGCTTAAACTAAATGGAATAATAGGTTAATACAGTACACGTATAGTGCAAGAAGTTGGAGTTCAGAATACTGCCATGAGTGTTGTTTCTTCTTAAAAAATGACCGCAAGGTTGTTGCCACGAATTGCTATTGAGAGCTATATTCCCTTCTCATCTATTCCTGACAGTACCTAACAAAAGTTGAAGTCTGAAATTTCACTGGACATACTCAGTTTTGATTTTGTTGAACAAACAATTTTAGCTTATACATTATAACTGCCCAAATTTTCTTATTATTAAAAATTAAATAATAATAATCTTACTAATCTACATTATTTCTCAAGATTTCAAAATTAATAAAATAAAGTGAGTAAAATATAATCAAAATTTAATTCAAACATAAATAAAAATTCCTCCTAAGAAGCCAATTCCAAGCCTTCAGGGCTTTTGCATTATGCATTATAGTGACGTCAATGCCACCATACTGGATTAACAAATAAATGTCAAGAAATCTGTACAGAATACTATGGTTTGGAAGATTCTTAGTATTTATGATAATTGCACAGTTTAAACTGATAAATGAGCATTGATCATAATAGTGATCCTTTATTTGTAAAGTAGAGCAATCTTCCCTACATTTCCCTCTATAAGAATTTGGGTGCAGAGTTTTGTTTGGGTGTACAGCGTTCTGCTACCCTCGACTATTCACCTTGTTCAGAATGTAAACATCCAGTCTGGGTATAGCTTACTTCCGGCTGTAGTTTGTAATGCCATTGTCGAAATATTCGATGCTGTCACGAATCGACCAATAACATTAAAAAATAGTAGTCAGAAACCTGAAAACGGAAGTTTTCAGTACCCTGAATTTCGGTTTCTTAATATCGTCAATAAAAATATAGTCTTTCAAAAGCGTGTTTGTTATCCAAGATGGCATATCAACCCCCCCCCCCCTCCTACACACATTTACACACAAAAAGAAATCCATCTCAGCAATTAAATCCTACCAGTGGCATAGATATAAGCCTTTTTCTATTTCAAATTTTTATTTTAAATTAACAACTCTGGCTTCATTGACCATACCATATTTTAACGTAGAAAAGATGGTTAAGTTTTTAGATAACATATGGTGGTTAATAATGATGGAAAAGATAGTTGGAAACAAGTAGATCAGCATAGGTCTGTCCTTAGAGACCCATCAGGCAGTCACTCAATTTGCATATTTTGTGAGGTGTACCTAATAAAGTGGCAGTTCAGTGTACCTCTGATGTCATGACTCCTATAGTCAGTCCATTAATTATAGAATTGATTCAGACCAAAGTTTAATAATGCATCAACATACAGGGTGTTTATAATTAAAGTTCCCGTACTCTGAGCAGATTTTCTCAAAAGCAGCTTATCCGAATTTGATCAGATTTTCAAGATATCTTAATGAGAATATGGGAACGTGAAATGTGCAATAAAAAATAGTTCAATATTTCGTTGGTAGGTGGCACTGTTTCAATCAAGATATTCAAAAGTATGATGGTTTGGTTTGTTTGGTATTAACGTCCTTTTCAATTTCAGGATGGCATTATAGGAGCCGCAAATTTTGCCTCGCAAGGGTTCTTCAACGTGCAGCCGGCAAACTGCTACACGGGACCAACGGCTTTACTTCCCTTCCGAAGGAAGTGCGTGATCTCAGGATTTTCCCCCTGAAAAAATCCTTATCGTCCTCGGCCAGGGTCGAACTCGCGTCCTCGGGCATCAGAGGCGATCACGCAACCACTGAGTCACCAAGGTCAATTTAAAAATATGACAAACAATGGATAGAAGTCATTACAAGAGATGTTTGCTGTTTGCCACTATTTGAAATCTTAATATAGCGTTTTCAATCGTGGAATGCAACATATCAACAGAAATGTTCCGCAAAGCTTCTGGAGCCGAATCCTCGTTTTTGTAGAATAATTTAAGCAGCAACGTGCGATCCTTTAAATTTAACGGGATTTTGAAGTGTGATTCGGCTTCAAAGTTTGCTTTACAATGTGTTTAAATAACGATAAGAACTAATTTGTGTATTTTTGAGGGTTTGATTGAAACAGTGCCACCTACCGACGAAATAGTGGACTATTTTTTTATTGTACATTTCACTCTCCCATATTCTCGTTAAGATATCCTGAAAATTTGACCAAATTTGGATAAGCCGTTTTTGAAAAAAACTGCTCAGGGTACGGGAACTTAAATTATAAACACCCTGTATTTTAACATCTGAAGACCAAGTTATATCAAGGTAGCATTGTGCTTTCATATTTTAGCACTGACAATATTTTAGTCATGTTTGTGGGAAAAAGAAAACTTTAATGTTTTTTGGAGTTGCTGTTCTCTTGAGCTGTTTCATATCTTCCTTTTACCATATTTCCACTTGAAATGAGATTTAAATATATTGCATGAAATATTGATGAAAAGAAAAGCAGTAGTTGTAGACATTGAATTAATCTAAACATGTAAGGTTAATAATGCTTGCATGCTTTATCCAAATTTTATGTATTTATTAATTTGCACTCATGGTTTGGAACATTTTGCCTGTATGAAGTAAGAATGTTAACATGGACCTTTTGTTAAAAAGTAGATGCCTGATTAATAAAGCTCTTTTAACATAAAATTTGCATTATAGGATAAACTTTTGGGACATTGTATTGGCTTTCATTGTATAGAATAATGCTATAATAGTTATGCTTTAAGAGAAAATCATAAATGAAAGCTATTTTTAAAAAAATGCCAATGTCATTTTCACAGGTTCAAGTAAGTTTGATAGAATTCTGCAGATGATATTGTTGAATTTGAGTTCCAAGAGGAATTGTATATTTGAGTTTGATGCATGGGATTGAATTAATTTCATAATATAAACACACACTGTAAATTGGGTTTAATGCATGAGACTGGACTTATTTCTTATTGTAAATGGTCATGGGCAAATAGAGAAATTTCTTTTTGAAAAACTTATTCTTTGACCTTACTTGTAAAAGAATATAATGTTAAAAGTAAATTACAGGTACATCTATCTTTCACCATACAAATTGTTTGTTCCATAAAAAGAAATTTGATATTCACTGGAAATTTAACATGTTTTATACCACTGTTATAAATCATACCACGTATAAATCTAATGTGGGCTTTATAATAATGCATAGTTTATTGTCACGGTGACAACATAAGTGATTGAAACATGTTGATAATTTTACAGTTTACTGTATATTGTTATAAAGACTGTTTATTTGTAGTTAAGAATAAGACCATCTGTCCATTCATTGTTTTAATCAGGGTTAACAGTTTTGATGATGCATATCCCCATAGGCTGCATGTTCAATTATAAAAATAGATTCATTTATTTTAGTTAATTCCTTGCTATTAAGTATTTTCTTTAAGCTAAAATTTGTATTATGCTGTTCATAAAGCAAGAACTATGTGCAGTTAATTACTTATTTCATATAAGGAATATGCTCGATAAAAGAAAACAATTCATAAATTTGAATCATTCATATTTGAATATCAGCAGTTTTATTTCTTTATTAAACAGCTGGAAACTGTAAATCCACCCATTTGGGTGCATTTCGGTGAAAACCATGAACGTTTGCCAAAAGTGTGCACGAAAGTGTAAATCCACCCATTTGGGTGAAATTAAACCAAATTAATTTTAAGAGTATTATATGAAATAAAAATTGTAGATTTGATGAATTGCAGAATAAAATTTAAATATTTTTAAATTTTTCCTATTTTTATACATTGAAGTGTCAAAAGTCATGGGATACCTATTCAGTATCGTGTAAGACCTCCTTTTGCCTGGCAAAGTGCAGCAACTCGGCACGGCATGGACTCGACCAGTCGACAGAAGAGAAGATCAGCCATGGAATCTCGATAGCCAGCCATAATTGCATGAGCATTGCAGGTGCAGGCTCTTGTACATGAATGGATCTTTCGATAATATTCCAAACATGCTCGATGGGGTTCATATCTGGCAATCTAGTTGGTCAGTTCATTCGTTGGAATTGTTCAGAATGCTCCTCAAACCAGAACGAGTAATGTTAGTCCGATGACATGACACATTGTCCTCCTGGAACATCGAATTGGTATTAGGGTACATGAAAGGCTGCAAATGGTCACGAAGAAACTGGACATAATGATTTTCAATCAGTGGTAGGATAGTTTGATCACAGACATGTAAACACGACCCATACAATGATGGAGACACCACCAGCTTGTACAGTACCTTTCTGACAACTTGGGTCCTTGGCCTCATGGGGTCTGTGCCACATATGAATCCTGTCATTAGCAAGTACCAATTTGAATTGTGACTCATCGGACCAAGCTGTGACTTTCCAATCATGTAGGTCCCAGTGGAGATGTTCATGTGCCCAGGTGAGGCACAGCCTCTGATGGCGTGCTGTGAGCAAAGGCACTCTTGTTGGTCTTCTGCCATATCCTGTCGGTGCCAAATTTCGCTGCACTGCCCTCATAGACACATTTCTAATATGCCCCTCATTGAATATGGCCGTTAATTGACGTAGTGATATGTGTCTGTTACAAAGGATCATTCTGCTTAGATGTTGCTGGTCATGAGCATTTAGCAGCTGTGGTGTGCCACTGTACAGTCCATGGTGGGAGGTAATGCCTGAAATGAGGCACTCTCTGTACACCCTTGACACTGTGGATTGAAGAATGTTGAATGCCTGCACCACTTCAAAAATGGAATGCCTCATTTGTCTAGCTCCAACTATCATTCCACATTCAAATTCTGATAATTTTCATCATGTAGCTATAATCACGTTACAAGATGTTTCAGGCAACTGCTAATAGTCGAATTGACAGCACTGATACCACTCTGCCTATTTAAACATGTTTTAGGCGATGCAAGCGACACCTGAAAATTGACACTTTAGTGTATACAGCATAAAAAACATGATATAATTATTGTAAATTTGCAAAATTTTAGATGAAAATGAAAATTTTGGAAAATGTTAGCCAAAATATTTTCATGGCGGGCCATTTCCTATGTAAATAATATCTTACAAAATTTAAACATTCATCAAAATCTTTTTGAAGTAAAAATTATGAGAAGTGTACAACATTTTCAGTAAGTTAATATATTGTTTATTTATTGATATGAAAAAAAAAAGTTACAGGTCAATGGCAACTTAATATGATATTACAGGATCTTGCAGTGAGCCAATAATAACAATGGCTTTTTATTTTTCATTTCTTTACCTTAATTTTCCAAATCACATATAATTTTTTTTTACCTTTTTAAAGGACTACCAGCATTATGTAAATGTGGATTAAAAAAATATCAGGTGAGAAGTTTGAATGCCTGTTTGCATGATAATTTCTGACTCTTCACAATACTGTTGCAAGCTTTCGAATAAATAATTCTCTTGTGGTTGTTGGAATTACAATTGGTAATGGAACTTTAAAAAAAAGTATATCTGATTAAAAATGTGCACACATGTTCTTGAAAAAACTTTTTTGAAAAGTAAATAAATTAATACAATTAGTAGTTCAGAACCTTTGACAACACATGACACTTCACATGTTATCTGAAAAAACTTGTTAGAATTATTAATTTTGTCAGCAAAGATAGTATGAAATTTCTTAAACATTTCCTTCTGAGTTATTTATTTCATAAGTTAAAGCTTACTTTTATTTATTTATTTATTTATTTATTTATTTATTTATTTATTTATTTCTCTTGCAATAATGTTAGTGTTTGTATATGACCTTATAAGATGTCCATTCATCACCAGACTCTTCTCAAAAGTGCATGGGATAATCTGTGTGCATCATACAACCTATAAAAGACCTTGATGGGTTAGAATACTCTCGTAGCAGCTACTGCAGTCAATATGAACAGACAAAGCGAATTTTGTGTGAAGGAAAGAGGGATGGTCATTGGAGCCCACAGGTTTGGGCATTTGATTTATGGGAGTTCCAACAAATTTCAAATACCCGCTCGATAGTGAGTGATTATTTTGAAGTGGAACCGAGAGAGGGTTATAACATGCCAACACAGACCCAGAAAACCGATGAAATTGACAGATCGTGATCCTGTCGTTTGCTTGAAATGTGAGGTGATGTCAAACACATAGTCCTGATCTAAACCCTATCATAATATCTTTGGGATAAATGAGATTGTTGTAGGTGCTTCAGAATAAATCTGAATAGATATCTGAAATAAGACTGTGAGCTTTATTAACTAATGGTTGCTGTAGGTTGTAAGATTGAACAGTTTGGACATTTTAAATACAAATCAAGCCATTATTGAAGTGAGAGTATCTATCTCTCAAAATTAAAATGAATATACAGAGTTTTCAAACTTAAAGTGAGATGCACATTGTAAGCTGTTCGTTTTTTATGAAGGATAAATGAGATGCACTCCCCCCCCCTCCCCGCAGTGTTTTATGATGTAAGCTACATTGCATGCGTATTTTCTTAGTAAAGCACATGAAAAGTATTTTAAAGTGTAATTTGAATTATATCTGAAAATATTAAAATTGCATTGCATTATGTAGTAAAATTGGCAATGTTAAAATTTAAATTGCTATTTTTTATTTTCCTCCTGTAGAAAAACAAATCCCTATGTCATAGCTCCTTATAATACTTGTTTTATTTTAGGTGTACCTGATATCCCTGCATAACACGCATTTTGCTCAAATGGAACTGTTAATCTGCTCGCAACAGTGTCGTATATAGTGTCACCATTTTGGTGGACATAGCTACTGCTACAATTACATGGGCTTCATCTGAATAGATCTCACTGTCTTGAATCAATGTTATCTTTCCAAGAATATCGATGCAGCTATGCACGAAGCTTTTTTATCAACATGCATAATGGATAATAACATTTAAAAAAGAATGAACAACACAACTGAATTAAAACGATTAGCCATAAAACAAAACAAATGGAAAAATCATAAAAAAAAATGTAATATTGTAAATATGTTAAATTTTCTTTATTTATTTTTTCTTAAAAAAGTACATCAAAACTAATCCATCTAATTGTGTGAAATTAGGGTTATGTAATACATGCCTCTTAATTGTTCTCATTATGAAATTGTTATTTTGCTACAAAAATAGCAAGATTGTTTTTGTAAACAACGAACGACTGCATTTTCTCCATGCATTCAGTTTTCCATCCAAAGACATTAATGGAAAGCATCTGCTTTTACATTCATTAACCGTCGCAACAAAGATGTTTTATTTATTCAAATATCTCCAAGCAAGCATTTTCATTTTACTTTGATTTTTCTGGGTGCATCTGGCAGGGTTTTTGTGCTGTTGAGAGTATATTTTTTTAATATATTTATATTTATTAATTTATTAAATGCTTAACACTTTATTTATTTATGCCGAGTTTAATTGTCTAGTCATTTACAAAAAATATAAGGAAATTTTTTTATTACATTAGATAATCGATAATTATGTTAATATACCTAAAATTAACAAATTCTCCTACTGTATATCTATTTTATTAAGTTATGGTTAAAACTTTTATTTTGTCTTGTGGTTTAAACTTTCATTAGTAATTAACATTGTGTAATATAGAACGTCTCAATTTGTTTTTATATATATATATATATATATATTTTTTTTTTGTTTTAAGTACTTATTTATTATGCTTATTTTTAAAGCTGTATTTTTTTAAGTTTATAAATTTGATTTTCTATCTTGGAATAAAATTTTCTTATAATGTTATTCCTTTCTTGTATCTATTCTTCCATTTCATAGTAACATTTTGCTATTATTTTATGTTACATCTCAATTATTTGAAAGCTAGACCGAAATGAAAGGTTTGATTTACATGTTCTGAAATAATTGACTAAAATCAGGGATTAGATTGGCTAATCATAAGATGAAAAGTGTTTCAATGTTAGTCCAAAAATGCATCTTTCGGGAGTTAAAGCCCACTTCATTTTTAATTATAAGAATGGATGAAGAGAGAATGGTATTTATTGTTCTTCCTGCCTGAGGGTGAGTTTTTATAGTATATTCCGGATTTCGAGATGACGCTGGGTCTTATTGAAGGGAAAAAGAACTGCCACTTGAAATTCCTGTATCCCGCTCTTATTATTATAGTTGTTGTTGTAGGAAAATCCTTAAGGACATCTATCGCCAAAGACTTACCGGTATTCCTACCCACACCCACTGTAATTATCAGTTTATGTGCTGCCACTTTATTCAATACTAAAAAAGGTTGCTGATGTCAATGACAGTAAATGAGATTTAGGGGAAAAGGACTACCACTGATACCGTATAAAAAAAGCAAACTTTTTATTTGACTATTAAAGAATTTGGTTGAAAAAATTGCAGAAATATTACAAAAAATAAAGTGAATGCACATTTCCAGCTAAATGTAGTGAAAACTCTCTACGTCCCCGAAATGAACATACTGTACTTGCATTACGTTACCATTATATTTGTGAAATTGTGTATTCGCTTTATTTTTAGTGTATTATATCTACAGTTTTTATATCCACAGTGTATATATATTGAAATATTGTTTCTTACATTTCTTAAATTACAATTGAAACATAAAATTGGTAATCAGTAATCAATTCTGAATTCCACATTTGACGATGTAATCAAAAGCAAAATTATTGAATGACAGATATGAAAACTATTGAAGTGGAATGAGCAATCACAAAATCAGAAGTTCTCCTGTGATTAACGTCCACATTGCTTTGATCGAGCAAATTTTTAGACGATGAGAAATGCCTGATGCCAGACACAGTCCAGTTAAAACTCCACCAAAGAGAGGATTCTTTAGAAAAAGTTAGCAAAATACTGCCATGTGAACATCCAAACTCCCATTATCAGTTGGTATCGACACCATCACCAACGGTAGTGGCAGATGTAGAACTTGATCAGGTGGTTTGGCTAATATAAGTTATTTCAAATAACCCCCTCCCCCTCCCCTTGGAGGTGATGGTCCTGGAATCTTCCCTGTACTGAAGTTTGTAAATGTGAATTTGTAAAATTATTGCAGTATTAAGAATCTTTACAATTTATGTAACTGGTATAAGTTTAGGGCCAATGGTGTGGGGGGGGGGGGGCTATAGCCACCCCCTTAAATCCGCCACTGCCCTAGTGTCATTTGCTGTATCACCAAGATCATGAATGACTGCTGACATATCGGACATTTCCCAAATGCTTGGAAGGACTCAGTCATCCTCACCATTCCCAAACTTGGACTTGATCCTGCTCTTCTTGCCAGTTATAGGCCCATTAGCTTGCTGCCCATGCTTTCCAAGGTCTTTGAGCACACTATTCTCAAGAGGTTCAACGACTTCTGCGAGGCAAACAACCTTATTCATAAGGAGCAATTTAGTTTTCGTTCAGGTCACTCTTGCCAGCTACAGGTAAGGAGGCTAGTTGCTGATCTAAGCGGTCCTCTCAATCTTTCCATGTTTGGTGGTCTCGTATTCCTCGACGTTCAAAAGGCATTTGATCAAGGTTTGCATGATGACCTTATTTTCAAGATGATTTATTGTGGTTTCCCTGATGACTTAATTGCTTTGGTTCGCTCCTTCCTGACAAATAGGACCTTTCATGCCAAGGTTGGTGACTCCTTGTCTAACCCCTGTGATATAAAAGCTGGTGTTCCCCAAGGCCCTGCCTTGCGCCCAGCCTTGTTCAACTTCTTTATTCATGACTTTTCCAAGTTTGCAAAATGCAACTCTACATGTTTGCGGACGACGGAGCTGTCATGACTTAGCCATGTAATCCTGCCCACATCATCAGTCGACTGCAGAAAGTTTTACATCAGTGCGAGAGCTGGTTCACTAAGTGGCGATTACAGCTGAATGTCAAAAAGTGTAAAGTCATATTTATCACTCGCAAACGCAAAATTCGTCCGAGATCAATCTTCCTATTCGAAACTTTTTCATCCTTATGACAAGCTCGATCCAATTCCCGATTTTGACCCAAGTATTTCAGGATCACCGTATACATCAAGTTAGCTTCGTTTGGGAGCCATCTGCCTATCATTCCATCAACTCTTTAAACATCTTAGTAAATTTACTGGTATTAAAGCTGTTCCCGAGGTCAATTTATAAAATATGGAATTGAACTGTATTTCGAGTCATGTATAACTCCGTTAAATGGGTACATTTTGGGGTCAACTTTGGAAGATGAAAGGAAGTCTATAAGATAAACAGCAGTGATGTCGACAGATGTGGTTGGAAAAAGAACAAACATCAGAGGAGTTTAGTATTTTGCTTGTGATTTAATTTGATCATATTTTCTTGTTTTGAGATGTTTAAGAGTTTCATAATAAATGATTATACTATTTCACAAACCAATGAATTATCAGTTGTTCAAAGCATATGGACATTTTAATTATCAACTGTAAATTGTATATACAGAAAAACTAACATAATCTGGAGCCTCTATAATCTGGAAACCTAACTTTTCTGGAAGAAAATCTCAAAAAGTTTCTTAGCATGCCTTAATAAATTTTAATGTGCCCCCCATTTATGGCGTTAAGGACGTCAAAGCGAAACTCGATTTCCTCCCACGTTCGGGCTAGCATTTCGGGGGTGATTTCAGCGATTGTTTCAATTATTCTGTTCTTGAGAGTTTCAATGTCATCAACGTTGGTCTTGTACACTCTGTCTTTCACATATTCTCAGAAGAAAAAAATCCAGAGGGTCCGCATCCGGTGAGCGAGGGGGCCAAGGGATTGGCCCATCCCTTCCAATCCATCGTCCTGGAAAGTTCATATCAAGGCACTGCCTAACTTGCAGGCCCCAGAGAGGAGGTGATCCATCTTGTTGGTAGACTATATTGGGCTGCAGTTCTCCCACCTGTGGAATCAGGAGTTCTCCAGCATATCTAGGTAGGTTGCAGCGGTAATGGTGTCTTCAGCGAAAAAGAAAGGTAAGATTACTCGATCATGCATTAAACCGCACCTAACATTAACCTTTGGGCTATCGCGTATATGGTCCCTTAGAACGTGGAGGTTTTGTGAGTCCCAAATGCGGCAGCTGTGTCGGTTTACTGTTCCTGAAGTATAGAATGCTGCCTCATCCGAAAACAAAATGTCCTCAAGGAAGGTGGGATCATAGTCGATTTTTTGGAGCATATCCTCAGTAAACTTCTTGCGCTTCGGTCGGTCATCTGGCTTCTGTTCGTGCATCATCTGGATTTTGTAGGGTGTAAGATGAAGGCGGTGCTTCACTATTTTATGTACGGATGTCATTGGCATATCCAGTTTACGAGTCGCTTGGCGAAGTGATTTACGGGGACTACGATCGAACGCCTCCCTGACCTTTTCTACTCTGTGGTGTCGCTGAAGGTCTACCAGCACCCTTTTTGTGTAACTGGCTGCCTGTGTTTAAAAATTTTTCATGCCATAGCTTAATTGACTTATGATTTGGAGGCCCTTTTTAAACTTTGTTTTGAACATTCTCTGAACTGTAATCATTGACTTAAATTGCGCAAGCCATAACATGCATTGAGCTTTTTCTTGAACAATCGCCATTGTTTACTGCGGCTCGCGAAAAATGGAACAACGCGCCAACAATGGCGCTATGCTCCAACCGTGTGCTATTCCAGATTAGACGGGTTTTACTGTAAATAAAAAGTTCTCTTAAACCATATATAAATTGCTTTCTCTTTTTTACTAAAAACTTATATCATCTTCATAATTAATGATTCCAGTTGTTGGCAGCTTTTGAGGGGTAATTTCTATTACTTTCAGTGGAAAGAGTCCCTGAAAGTAACCTTTCTGAGGGTTTCCATTTTTCCATACGTTTTTGGATGAACAAGTTAATCATGGTTTCCACATATGCAGATGGAGCAAAAATATTTAAAGATACCCGATTTAATTAAGGTTTGAATGTAAACGTTGTCTAATAAGCTTTCATACATAAAAGACTTTTTCCCGGGAATTGGCAAAAAATTAAAAAAACAGTTAAATAATAAATGCGAACCACCAGAAAAAATAAAAAGGGAAAGAAATGCGGATAAAAGTAATAAGATAAAATAAATAAAAGACTCTTTAACCACAACAAAAGTAA
>JAHWFO010111979.1:1525128-1573150 GCA_023313115.1 Rhysida immarginata | reverse complement strand
AACAAAAGTAAAAAAGGAAAAAGGTCGTATTTTTCCTTTTTTACTTTTGTTGTGGTTAAAGAGTCTTTTATTTATTTTATCTTAAGCCTTCATACGCCGGAATTACTCCACTTTTCTTTTAATATCACGCCATAATCGTTTGCATGCATTTTTGTGTGCCAGAGCATATAATTTAAATCGATGATGTGATACACTTAGGATCTGAGACATTTATCATGAGTATATTCAACCGCTATTGATTATCAACTTAATATACGAGAAGGTGCTGAGAAGATCGTGGCTTTGCCTAAAAAGAATAGAGCCAGAGGCATGAAATCGCACGTTTATTCAAATACTCTCTCCTGTGACTGATGTACTTGTGACAGCGCGGTTTTGCAGCTTTTCAAGTCCGTTCAAACAATTTGTTTGATTGGGCCTGAAACTAGCCCTCAGGAGCATGTTTTACGTCAGAAATGTCCTCAAAACGATGACCCTACAGGTGTTTCTTTAAGTTTGGGAACAGATAATAGGCAGACGGGGATAGGTCAGATGAGAAGGGGGAATGGTGAATCAATTGAAAATACAGGGCGTGCAATTTGGCAGCCACAAAGTTGGACATGTGCGCAGGTGCATTGTCATGCAAAAGGAGGATTCCTTTGATCAGCTTCCCACGGCGTTTCGCCTTGATTGCCTCCTTCAGCTGATCCAGAATAATACTGTTCGGTTATAGACAACCAACAGAATACCGTCTTTGGCAGAAAACAGAATACCCAGAAAACAGACGCCATGACTTCTTCGGAACAGACGGAACTTCTTCGGCCTGGGGTCCCGCTATGACGCCATTCCTCTGACTGTTCCTTGGTTTCTGGATAATAAATGTGGAGCCAGGTTTCATCTTGTCAAAAAGTCCTGTGCGACTTCAAAATAGGCCATAACTCGTTCCTTCTGCTGATCACGGAGAATCGACAGAGGGTAATCGCTATTGACTGGGCTTAGTGTTGACTCGGATTTTTACTGTTTTCACGTGGCATCTTTCGGAACAGAATTAATATCAGTAGAAAGGATAATTGATAAATCGTCAAACAATTCGGCACCTGCTTCGTTGAAAGCTTGCGCATGTCGAGAATCGTGCTGATGACGAATCCAACACGCTCCCGCGAGATGTCCAGTATCTGGGCTATATTTTTGGTGGATATTCGCCAGACATCAAGAATCAGCTCATGGATGGCATCGCATGTTGCTGGATCAGTTGCGGTTAGAATGCGCCCACTGCAGGGCTCATCTTCAATGATGAAATGCCCAGTGTTTGCCAGTGCTGTAAGAAGGACACTTCTGTCTGATGTTTGTTGACTTTCTCTGGAAGAATAAAAAGTTCATGACGGCCCGCACCTCCAGAGACGTGAGACTTGATTGTGCCTCTGCCATCTCAGCTTCTATTAGTTTTTGTGTCTACTAAAATCGTTCCTCGACGATACGATTACAAACACGCAGAGGAGTGATTACAAGTTTCAAGTGATGCAGTTTGTATCGAGTAATACGGCAAGACAATAAATAATTACGAGCAAATGAGACGTCAGCTAATGCAATTGAATTGCTCCGAGCAAAGGATGTGGATGTTATCCCATTTGCCTTTTTGATAAGTAGTGACGATTTTCTAAATCACTAGTTTTTGACAATTTCTTGGAAGCTTTAGGAAAGAGCTGTTTCTCCAGTGGAAATTTCCCTAACTCATTCAGCTGACAATACCATAACCAATGGTATTTGAACGGCGGGGCGGGGGCGACAAGAAGCCCCATTAATTACGTAAACCATTAGAAGCCGGAACTTGGATCATAGGAAATCGGAGGCTCATAAATCTTGGTATTTGTATCTGTGTGATTTGGGGTCAAACGGTCCAAACATTTCGAAGAAGACAGATACACTCAGACCGTCCGTTAACTCTTTCTACGTGGTTAATTAAGCCATAACTTGAGATTTGCAAAGCAAACGCAGATTATTTATCAAAAATTCATAATGCATAATCTCCTACAATCTGACCAAAATTAGTATTCAGCGGAACTCAGTTGGTGACAGTTTATGGTCTTTCTCAAATGAAAATATGTTTTCTTTGCATTGTTTTGGTCTACGGATACCCCTAAAAGGCACTCGTAGTGTTTGACAACCAAATTGAAGATAACGAAACTTTTTAAAATTAAAAAAAAAACATTTCCTAAATAATTTTATTTCGAGAGTTGAGTGGCGATTTATGTAAATGAGTCACAAATATCGTAAGATCTAACCCACAAGCGGTATTATATTCTTTCTTCAAGTCTCTTGTTATGGAGTCAACAAAATCTTCTTTGTCATTCGCATTCCATGAACGCTGTAAAATGAAAAAAAGTTATGAGATTATTAAAATATTTACTTATATAAACTTAAAGCACAACGAATAGAATTAATAGTGTGATTACTCTCGTAGTAATCAATGTTAAAATCAGGCGAGATGGCACATGTGTGAAATAACAGCGCTGCTGTCGATATCGACCAACTTCATAGCGAATCCTGCTTATCGCAAATGGCAATTTCACGTTTCGTGTTAAATTTCTGTCGTATATTTTATTGTTTCACTATTTATATGTGATGAGCGTGTTATAATGCGTTATTAGTGTAATTTGTATATTGCTTGTTATGTTACAGTATTTTTACTTGTATTTTTAAAAAATTTAGTCGTCGTCTTTTAAACTCGATTTAAGTAATACTCGAGTCGTGTTCGTACCTTATTAACAGCAGATTAGCCTACTTCAGTCTGTCGGCGGTTAGCAAATGCCTGACTGTCGCGGTTATTGTTCTTGAAGATCACCAGAATTAAACCCGTTTAGAATAGGAACAGAATCAAGTTTCAATGAATTTCGTTTTAATTGGCTATGAATTTAAAACGGCAAGATCTTAGAAAAAGCAAGACACTTCGAAATGAACTGAGCACACAATGCTGTTCGCATTTGGATACCAGTTCTTCGATGGGAAAATATCATCCATTGCTTCATAATCGATTCTGATTGTAGAAATCTATGAAACGTGAAGTTTTTATCGGATTTCTTATTTACACACCCAAGCAGAGAATAATTTATTCCGATAGAAAAAAAAGGCAATCAAACTCTTGCGTGATGTAGAATCGAAAGCGGTTCTCGCGGCAGGAAATGACTTTTTGTTCCGCTGATTCTCCTGAGGGGACGAGAGGGACAATTTTCAATCTTCCTAGGCATCTTTCTTAATAAAATACTGGGATAAATTGAAAATTTTTGAATAATATATATTTGATTATCCTGTATGCAGAAAAAAAATAAAAGTTGAATTTTTACGTGGATTTTACCTTTAAGAAACAGTAAATAAACAATAAGAAGAAAAAAGAAATCGTGTTTACTTACTTACTTACTTACTTTTCAAACCCGCTTATCCGTTAGGGTCGCGGGGGCAGCAGCCCTATGGAGGATCTCCAGCGATCGCGATCTTCCGCCATCAGGCGCATGTCCTCCCTGGTAATATCCAAGCGACTCGAACCCAGATTCTCCAGGTAGTCTAGCCACCTGGTTCTAGGCCGACCCCTTGGTCTCTTACCCACCGGCTTGGAAAATAACAACTGCCTAGGAAGACTAGTTTGCGGCATCCGAATCACGTGGCCATACCAGCGCAACTGAGACCTCTCAATGCGGAGAAGTAGCGGCTCAACACCTAAAGATTCCCTTATTGTATTGCTGTACACTCTATCTAGTAGGGTAACACCTGCAACACCTCTCAGAAATCTCATTTCGGCCGCTTGTACCCGCGATCGCACTCTTTCGGTCATTACCCAAGCCTCATGACCATAGGTGAGAATGGGGACAAAGATGGATTTGAAGACGGAGAGCTTAGCTTTGTTACTCAGCTCGCGTTTCGTTACCACGGATCGCCACAGTTCACGTCTGAAATCGTGTTTGATGATTAATTTTTAAACCTACTGTTAACGTTTCATCCTTTTCTTTGTAAGCGAGTGCTAAAACCTGCGACTCGCTGGTCGAAAACGCACGCAGTAATATCTCGTGGATGCGCCAGAAAAGTAAGCAAATAATCACACTTATTAATTCTATTCGTTATGATTATATTTTCTTACTGGTGATGTAACTCGTACTAGTTTTTTCAAAAACAACAAAAAATTAAAATTTTCAAATCTGACATACACTACATGATCAAAGAAGTTGGGACATCTGTTGCTCTACCGTAAAGTCGCAAAAAGCTTCAATCAGTAGTGTGTAGGACCACTCCGAGCTGCTATCACTGCCTCCACCTTACATGGCATACTGTCCACAAGTTTACGGTATGTGTCCACAGGTATTGACCTCCATTCCTCGAGGAGTGTCGTGTTCAGTTCCTGGACAGATGTAGAGCGAACCATCCTGGATCTCACACGTCGTTCCAATTCGTCCCAAAGATGTTCGATGGGGTTAAGATCAGGACTCTAGGCGGGCCAATTCAGTTCTTCAACCCGCATCTTGTCAAACCAGTCGGATATGGATCTTGCTTTGTGGCAAGGCGCATTGTCGTGCTGGAAGAGGAACTGCCCGTCACCGAAGTGTTCCCACAGCGCTGGAAGTGCCCCGTTATCCAGAATGGTCCTGTAGCCATCAGCATTGAGGTTTCCGTCCACCTTGATGAGCAGGCCCAGTCCAGTCCAGGAGAAACACCCCAGGTGTTCACAGGGGTGTCCCAACTCCTTTGATCATGTAGTGTAATTTGAAAGCTTTTTTACCGCATACGTGCTTTATACAAGATATAGAAAGCTTTTTGCCTTAAGAAAAATTATTGAAATATTTGCTCCGTCTTCGTAGTAACTCTACCAAACACGGTACTTTGATTTGTATAGAAGCCACAAACCTAATTCAATCAGGAATAGACCATATAGATTGGCATCTCTAATCTCCACGCGGAAGCTTGTATCCATCGATCTTAAAATGACATCCATCATGAAGATTCGGTTAAAACAGCGCTTCCCAAACTGTTTCGAGCCACACATAAACTTACACCCTCTTCTCCAGCCGGTCCGCAGAGCCTACCGAAAATTAACTCCACAGTTTGTGTCCTTACTTTTCATTGTTCTCCAAGTCTGGAAACCATTAAGTGCAGTTATAGTTGTGTTTAGTATTAGTCAGTTATAGTTATTGTTCTCAAACTTTCGTCGCGCCCCAATTGAACCTGAGACTCTACAGCCTCTAGAAAAGCAATATAGCTTGTGTTTATAATGTCCCTCTCATAGAGATTTGGGATAGTGAGGACACTGACAACTCACATCAGTCAAATCAAAGTACTGCATCATTCCCCGTATAGCTTTGCGAGTTCTTTCTTTTTACCGGACTCATTAGAGCACATCAAAGGAAAACATTATGAAGCTAGTTATAAGGTTAAAACAATCGTGCTTCGATGGTATCGGGCCAAATATCTAGGATTTATTGCCGAAGGGGCATGGACGTAACGGTTCAAGAAATAACTGCGGTATTTTGAGGACATTCCCAAGTAATTTATTATAGCAATCATTTACCTCTTCTTTCCTGTCGGGCTTTGGGGACATGGAAGAAAAACTCTTCTGATCAACTTACGTGGTTTTACGATTATAAATCTGGAAATTGGTATCATATAATTAGGGTTCGGATGCACTAAAAAGTGCTAAAATAAGCGCATATACAGGGTATTTCACGATTATATGGTGAAACATTTAGGGGAGGTAGTATGGATGATTCTAAGCCAAAACGTTCATATGAACATGGGTCCGAATTTCAACGCTAACGGAGATATGAACAAAAATAAAAATGTCGCCACCAAGATCAACATGTTAATAACTCAGGTTCTATAACATCTAGGATATTGAAATTCGGGAGAATAATAGGGTACATAAAACTGTGTATACCGTTAAAATTTGATGAAATTCCAACGAGTAGTTTCCGAGTTACGCATTCAACATCGTAACACGTGCTAGTTAGTACTCGCATGTGAACACTGTTACGATTTTGAATGCGTAACTCAAAAACTACTTGTTGTAATGCGATCAAATTTTAACGGTTTTATGCACCCTATTATTCCTTAAAACAAAAATAAATTAAACCATAAGAAAATTTAAAAGTTACTGACCTAAACAATCAAAAATTTTCCAAAATGTTCTACAGAACAGATCTCTCTACAACAACTGACTCCTATAAGCGGAATCTCTCTTATTGTATAAATCTATTGTTCTTATAAGCGGAGTGTAGGCTACATTTATCTGGTGCCTCTTGGCTTACAGTAGCCCAATCAATGAAAGCATTTACATGTATATTGTTGTTTTTTTTAATAACATATTTAATAGTAAAATTAACTTTAAATATGCCTTAATAATCAAAAATACCTAAAATATGCACCAACGCTCGAAATATGCAAAAATATGCACTAAAGCATATATCTAAATGCATATATGCACAATAAAACTTAGGCTACGAATTCCAGAAGGGGCTAACAGTGCACAAAACATCATATAAATGAGTTACTAGCTCGGGGAAAAAAACTTGTATTATATGCAAAATCCGAACCCTACATAATGTATAGTATCAGTTGCATTTTTTAAAACAAACTATGAAATGTCTTCAAAATAGCCATCGGAAAGAAAAATTTCCATTTTTTTTTCAGTGCTCTTATGATGCGGAAAGAGCTTCGGAATGCCTTTGGGATTAGCGTAAAATCTTGAATACACGCCCGGGCGTCTATTTGTTTCAATGGTCCGGACCTCCCCGGCGATTAATCGAGACCCGGCGTTAAGGGCTATTCCCAATAACAGGGTGTCTAATACGGTGTCCCAAAACGATTGTGTAAAATTCCCTGACTTATCCCGGTTGATCATGTAATTTTCCCGGACCAATTTTTCATTCCAATTTCGCATTTTTTTGTTGATTTTGTAAAACTTCCTGACTTTTCCCGGTTACAAAAAATTCCCTGACTTTTCCCGGTCGCTAGGCTTTAAATTACCGCCAGGCTTTGTGTACTCTTAATCCATCTCCCGCCATCCACTCATCATACAGTTCGGTCATGCGTGCTTTAAAAGAAACAGCTGGGGCCTGATTGTATTTCGTACAACCACCGGGAATGACAGCAGTAACTGTGTTTGTGCTTTTAAGGTGTCTCTTAATGATTTCATGGATGTGACATTTATATAAATCTCATGGATGTGAAATTTATATAAAATTAGAATGGGTTAAATGAAGCGGCTAGTGAGAAGGCATACACATGAAAAAACGTTTAATAACCTGAAAGTGAGGAAAAACGCCGGAATTTATATCGATGACCCGAAAAAGACCCGGCGTTCAATCTATTTTTTACACTCCACCCGGCTTTTATTTGAGACCGGCGTGTATTCAAGATTTTACGATATGTTGTACTCACATTATAGAACGCCTTGTAAATGGCCCGGAACGTGAAGTCTCTGGCATTGTGAAAGACGCGCCTGTTGCCATGGACGAGAGCAACGCCTTCTTCAGCGACCGACGGACACGAATTGCCCCCTTTGCCGTTGCAGTGGTCGCTGCGGAAGTTCCATCTGCAAGGCAGCTCCAGCAGTTTATCTACATAGGTTGAAATATATTAAAATGGAACATATTAACGAAAGAAAACTATAAAGTTATTCGACAAAAAATCTTTACTGATTGGACTTACCTGGATGCATATAAAAAATGATATTCAAAATGTCTTGATCGGCAAAATGTAGTGGAGAATATTTATATTTCTCGTAGATTTTATGAATGAGATTTATCCATCCTCCGGGAAAACTTCTCATTCTAGTCAAATTCATTAACATAACGCCAGCGTTCAGGCCTGAAGACAAACAAGGAAGGAACAAAGAAAAATCGCATAAATACATGAATTTCAATCTCAGGCTCCAAATCAATTAGCGTACGAAATAAAATTTATAGTCTCCCAAATGAAAGAAAATCTAGGTGCGATCAATTAAATTTCGATTTGAGTTATTAGACATTATAATCTGGAGACAGAGTTATTGTATTGGTTCCCCCTATTTGTATCTCTTCTCGCCACGCTCATTGCTTACTCTGTACCAAAACCTCTGTATATAAAGGCTTGCAAGCCTCTTGTCGTGTATTCTTGATAAAGCCGGGAATAAATGGCGAAACTAGTTGGAACTCCTGTCGTCCATCTTTTATACTGTAAGGCCACTACTCACTTTGTTGATAAGAACAGTATTATGAACCCTCCTCTTTCTGATGACAGAATTATGATTGTTTGAAGCGTTTGTTTGTTTTAAAAATTGATTATAACAATCGCTATACATTCTACAATTTATATCTAGTAATAATTAGATGGAGGTTTAAGTTAGCGCAAATATTCGTGAATTGTTTCTTGCATTAAATTCTGTTATGTTTTTTCATTACCAACCTAAGGGCCCGTAATAAGGGATTTTATTATAAGGTGAGTTGTAAAATGCATTTTCAGGAACTTCATGCTCTGGTGCTAAGGCAGCTAACTGAGAGGAATTCATTCTGTGGAAATAATTCCAAAGATTCTCTACGTCGTCCAGAAGGATGACATCCGTGTCCAAATAGAGTACGGCGTCTTCTTCTGTTAGGATATGCTGAAACGAAAACAAGATCAGTCCCTTTATTAATTCGTTATATGACTCTTTTCGTAATATTTACTTTTATATAAGCTGTATTATCGCTTTGATAGGTCTACCTAATATCAGTTAATAATTTATAATTCCTACCGGAAGATATAATCTTTCAGTAGTGCAAAGTGTTCGGTACTTTTTCATCCATTCATAGCCATCTGGATACCAAACGGCACGAAAAGTCAAATTGAATCGAGAGTGAGCTTCTTTGGGCCATTTATTCACCTATGATTAAATATAAAATTGAAAAATAATTTAAAACGGACTGCTTATAACAATTTTTTTTTTATTTTTTTTTAAGTGAAGAATATATTACAACGAGCTATTTGTTAATGATACTAATAATAGAGCAGAGTTTTAATTTTTATCTTCGTTTGGATTACTGTTTCAATTATTTAACCACTCACTTGGTAACCAGTCTTAATATACAGTATTAACTAAACTATTTTTCGGTGGCCGAGAGGGTTAAGGCCCAGATCTTTCCGCTTTCGAAACCAGCGTCCCTTTCATTATCATCCTTTCATCATGCGGAAGGTAACGGGAAACCACCGCATTATCACTCTTCCCTAGAAAACTGAATGGATAGCATATACACAAGGTGCCAACAGACATACCCGACTTTGACGCGCACGGTTTTCATCCGACTTGAAGCGACACCAGAGTGCATGCGACTAGCAAAACACACATTTCCGACTTCCGCGCGCACGACTTTCAACCGACAAGCATTTTAACTCAAATTGTGTCCGTGATAGCGCTGCAGTCACACAGGAAACTGCATTCATTTCCGCCAAAATGGATTCGATTACGCGTCAAAAATACAATTTATTAAACTAATAAATTTATTTGCACATGGAGTTTCCATGGAAGCCTCCATTTTCTTTTTTTGCATCTAGAGCGGTCACTTCCCATGATGCTAATCGTGTATCCTCGCAACCTGATTGGTTATCGTGAACGACAAGTCGCGTGAAAGTCGGACAGAGCAAAGCCACCTAGAAACAGAGCTGGCTTTGGACAGAGCTGAAGTCAGAAAAACTAGTCGCACGACTCCTGCGACTGACCGTTTGAGACCGGAAGTAGTCGTGCCAGAGTCGCATGCGACAGCTAGTCGAATGTAAACCATAGCCTAATAATACCAAGTCTGTACACTCTGGGGTTTCCTTTGATTCCTGATTTCCATCTGCGCATGCCCAGCCACCTAGCGGACGGCCCCACAATAACGTTTGAATTAGATCGCGTGTATCAAGAGCCCTTATGAGCTCTTGCGTGTATTTATCAAGAAACTTCGCTTTAACTTTCCAATCACAATATATTACGGCTTCTTCTTTTTCTTTCTGATATATAAGCAAGCTATAAACTAATTCTTTTTCGGATGTTTAAATATTTTGCCGTTAAACGAAACATTAACGCAGTTAAAATAAATATCTCTGATCGCTTACGACCACTTGAAGCGAATCATAGCCAACTGACAAAGCGTTTTCCCATTGGTTGGAGAATTTTGACGTCATAACGATGTGTGTGTGTTAGCTGTAAGTTCCGGGGCCATCCGTTAGGTTCGCTGCTTGTACGAGGAGCAGAAATCGGCACGTTTTTTACTATGGGATTCGACGGGAGTGTACAGACTTGGTATTATTAGGCTATGTGTAAACCGTGCATGTGTGTCTCCGCCTACAGTCTCCAGAAGTCGATTTCGACTTGATGGAACTCAACTCAACAACAAACTAATTTTACGCTGCGTTGAAACATTATTTAACAAGTACATGTATTCATCTTATTTTTAAAGTTTTTACTGTAGTATCAAAAATTTCATAGCTTCTTCTATGGCTGCAGAGAGCAAATAAATACAGACTCCGTATGTCTTATTTTTATTAAAAAAAGAAAAAAAAAACGAAACACACAAAAAAATTAATTGGATAAAGATTTTAAATAAATCTTTTAAAACCGAAATACAGAATTTAAAAATATTTTCAAACATGTGTGGATGAAGAGAACTTAAAAGCTTTGTTAGCGGAAATCATTAGCATTAACATTTGGGTCAACAAACGAAGAAGCGCGGAATTTTATTTTAATGGGCCGGGAAAGATTAGAATTTGAGTCTCAGTTTTCTCTTTGTATCTTTAAGTGGTCTTTGTGTTTATGTATATTGGGTTATGTATTTTCCCACCTGTAAGCGAATGCGGTCCTCTGTTGTGGGTGCATCAGTGACGACGATGATGTTGAAAGTAGAGCGAGTGACCAGCGCTATGGACTTCATCGCCGTCACCGTTTGCTCAACCATCTCATCCCCGTCTCCACAGACGACCAGCACCACAGTCAAATTAGATGAACCTCTAAGAAAATAAAGGAAAAATGAATAAATATATAAATGAACTCATTAAAAGCATAATAAACGTTTGATTTTTTTTTGTTCTTGATTTTTAATGTTTAATATTTGTTAAGTTGAAGGAAAATTTAATTTATACAAATATTTTATCTTAAAACTTAACTTTTGCTTCCTCAGAATTCAGTAACTTTAAGGAAATCTTGCAATTTCATTTCATGAAATAAGTAGTTTTTTTTAATTGAATTTTAAATGAATCTGGAGTTTTTCCCTTTTCCATTTGGTGACTTTTTTATTTTAAATTCATGCAACGTATATGATAATAAAGAAGTCTTCTTTAAAAAAAAAAATGAGAATTTCTAAATCTATAGGGAAAAGGCAACCTTGTGTGGCTTAAACTAGAATAGCCAAGTGAAACGTGAAGCGGACTTTATGCATATGGAGAGAGTTTCCTTTAAACTTTTCATGATTCCAGTTTTGAAGTTTGTTAAACTTAGAAATAAAAAAAACAACAAAAAATGGAACAACTGGGTAGCAGTGCTTTTCGTGGAAATAACAAATGGCACAGAAGCACTTGCATTTTATCAGATTTTATTTTAGACACTCCTTTTGAAGACCCCAAACAGTTAATATTCAAATGTTCCACTTTTGATAAAAAGGTTTCCTTTTAATTTTAAATAAGACATACTTTCATAAACTTCACATTGCGGCACATTGCAAATTTTTTGTTGGCGTATAAGATTCCAAGCATGTAAGTTCCAAACCGATCGAAGCTTACTATTTTTTTTTCTCGATAATATACTGTAATGCGTTTCAACTTTTTTTTTTATAAAATTAATTTTTTTAAAGTTTCTATCTATTCTAGAAACATATCTTTATTTTTTAAACTTTAATTTTCAGCGGCAGTATATATTCAAACCCACACAATTAATAAGGTGTCTAATTAAATCTGCCTTCAATTATTGATTTAAAACTCTCACTCATATTTTAACAAAAAATTTAACCAATAGCAACCATAATATTAGCTAAAACTTTATTTGCATTCCACAAATATTTAAAAAGAAAGCACCTTCTAATGCAAACCGACATTTTTAATTTTCATTGCTAGTAAATTTGTTGTCTTTAAAAAATTCTAAATAAAATTTTTAACTTTTAACCTTAATCACTTGGTAGTAATGCTTCTAATCTCCAATTTGGCAAGATGAAAACAAGTTTATAAAGATATCTTACATTTTTAGGTATGTTGATCATTTTGATAATTTAAAAATTAACATTTTCATGTATTATTTCCTTCCCTTGTGAAATTCCAAAATCTGCCAGTATTAAAATTGCACCATTTTAATTTTTTAACCTGTGATCTTTTTTGATTGCTTAAACGAACTATTTAAACTACGGCATATTTCTTGAATTATTAAATTCTGCGGATTTTTAACTTGTTTTGTAGTAATATTATTAAATTTTTAGTCTTAGCTTAAATTCTCTAATTAAAAGTGAACAATTTAAAACTTTAAATAAAAGTTTCCTTCCTTAAACTTGAATTCTTAAACGTTCTCTTTAATGGTTTTCCTTGGAAAAATCAGAATCGGTCAGTTAAAGGCAAACCAGTCGTGTTTGAAAGTGCAAAATGTCAGTGTGAAAACATTGATAATTATCGATATGAATTCGAAGAATTATTTAGGGTTTAAAAATCTGAAGATATTATATTACTAGTTTCTTAACAATTCATAGTGTGAATGTGATATTAACAATATATTTAAGAAAACACTTAAAATGTGATCGCAATTACTTTAATGTAGGCTGTTTCATTTTTAACAACTATTTTTTTATAATTTTATTTTTTTTTTACATTATAAGTGTGAAGATTTAAAATTTCATGTATATCTTTCATGTGTCTTAAATATGAAAAATAGCAAAATTGAAAAATTGATAAAATCCATATTATTTCTCTTTAACATCACCTTCGACTGAGTGACAACGATTTTAACTAATTTGGCCTCATTTTTTCACGGTTAATAAACTATTCGTATTTTGTCTCTTTTCGCTATCTCAAACATTCTTAAAAACGTGTTTCTCTTGTTTTTCTTGTCATTTATATTGTCAACATCATCCCTCTTACATACACCTCTTTTCGAGAAATCCAGTTTCCTTTTTCGTCACCTCACCTGTTCTACTTCCCCATTTGTCCCAGTGGAACACCTTCGCTTAATCGCAGTTGAATCACCCGATTACGATACAAAATAATAGCTCTACTAACCTTTCCTGCATTGAAGAGAGAAACGAAACGAATTAAGTTCATGATTTTCTTCAAACGATTGTTATAAAAGTTGTATCAATTATTAATAAATATGTCAGATTGGAACTAATCTTAGAAAACGTTTAGATGCATTATTATGTCATTTTAATTTTTAAAATCTATCAGATTTATGTAATTAGAATTTAAAAATATCGTCGTCTTAATTTTCTTTTTCTTTTCTTTTTTTTTTTTTTTGTAAAATCGTCACATCTCGTTTTAAAACAAACTAGAAAACGCGGCATGTTCAAAACTCCATAGGGGAAAATAAGTTGTTTTCAAGAAGAGTCTTGAAAAACTCCAAAGCCTTCTTCCTCGGGTTCTCTATTGAAAGTCAAATGGAACCTCGGGGACAGGTCGAGTTCATTAATACGAATGACACAAACGTAATAAAGTTTTTTTATGCAAATACTGCTGACGGTGACTCAGACTCCTTTGGGACGGATTCCAAGATGAATCGCCACGCGTTTATGTCATGTGATGTAACACTTAAAAACGAGTGTCCTTCAATTGATTCACAGAAAACTTCATCCCCATTTGGATGTTTATATTATCTTCCTTAAAGCTGTCTATTCCCAATAATGCTCTTCCTTAATAATCCCAGTGATTTAGGAAGATGGAAAAAAATATTTTTGAAACGCGCTTGAATCCAAATTGAAAATTAGTTGACGCATAATTATTATTCTTTACTGCAATTGATATTTAGTAGACAGAAAGAAGATTAGAAAGCAAAGTATTGAAATAGACTGGATAAAGAATTAGAAAAAAATTTTTTAAAAATCTTTACCGACAAAGCGTTACACTGAATTTTGGATTTATTGGTTTTGGTTTTTCATTTTTCATTCTCATGGATTGTAGAGAGTAGAATCGGACTAAGATAGATTACGCCAAAATTTATGTCGTGGAGGCTACATGATTTAATTTGAGGATTATATCAATAGTGTAATAGTTTGAAATCAAATTTCTTATCAAATTTCCTTTGATCAACCTGAATTAGTATCATTTAACCCAGTGTTTCCCAAACTGGGGTTCACAACGTCTTTCAGAGGGTTCGCCAAAATTTTTCTGTAATGACTGATTATTGTATTGTATGCATGTATGTTTGTATAATTATAAGTTAGTGGTTCGGGCTACTCAGATTTTTGTGAAAGGGATTCGCAATTCGAAAAAGTTTGGGAACCACTGGTTTAACCGAACGTTCTTCGATTAGCTTAGACAACCACCATCTTGTTTTCCAATACATCCTGCATTAATAAAGGCTAATTATAACATTTTAATATTTATTGTTATTCCTGTATACCCATTCCCCTTCCTAAAGCATGTTTTTAATAAGTAGACGCTCATCATTGAGTATTGTGCTGAATTAATATACTAGAGCAACTTGATGAGTTTAATTTTAAAATATTATTGAAAAAACAATGCATATTTATTAACTTATTTTTAAATAGAAAATTTAGGAAAGTTAAAGTTTTTTTTTTAGATAGCAACTTTTATATCTCTGAAAATAAAAAAAAATAAAAAAATAAAATAGGAATCGACGTTTCATTTAATCAGATCACTCACTGCTGAACTGTCTGGAATTGGTCGTTGGTTTGCGGATTCAGACGATGGATATCAGTAGCATCATCATGGCCATCGATCGTCTGACCGGCTGCTGAGTCCGTTCTAGTTGGACGGTTGTCTTCAATGGTCTCGTCGGCGACGGTTGTGACTAGGAGAGAGTCGAAGGCGAGGAGGAGAGAGAAGCCGAAGCCGAGGCAGGCGATCATTGCGAGTGACCACCACCGAGCCCGAGACATTGGATGGATCACAAGGCGATTTCCATTTCTATAAAAAAGTCGTGCTAGACCAGTGACAAAAGGAGACCTGCTCCTATGCGTTCGGAATAGGCCGCGGCGCCAGTGCGAAGCGAGACCAAACAACGCAATTATCAAGCCTTCCTTCTGCCGGGGGCTCGAAAGCTCACCTGCGCCTCCGCTCGTTCTCAACGCTTCAAGGTAATGGATTACGCGAGACAGACCCAGAGAGTGAGAGAGAAAGGATTATTGCACCCCGGGGCTATAGAAGGGGCCGCCAAAGGGAGAAGAAAGCGCAGTGGCCAAGTTCATGACCAGTCATTTGGGTTTTTTGTTGCGAGAGAAAGTTCACAATAAAAAGAAAATCATGTCATGGAACGAGAAACATCATTTCGTCTGCTACAACGACTGGTGGTCTTCAGATTGTTTTAAACGTTTTACAGGGAAAAAAAAAATACTTTGCCAAATTGGGACTTTAATATTTTTAAGCGAAAGTAACAATATTTTCTAAGAACGTTGGTGGGTTTTGCATTAATGAGCAATTGAATTAAAATTTAATAAAGAGAAAGCATTTTATAAAATATACTAAATCTTTATTTTGAGGAATCGAATTTAACGTGCTCCATCAGATTTTAATCTTCTGTCCATATTTAAAATAAAAATACACAGGGGTCCAAAAAATGTACTCGCATTCTCGTACACTCCTAGATTTCTACCTAAATTAATTTCAGTAGTTAAATACATATATGTATTTAATGTATCGATAAACATATTAATACAATTTTCATGTCAATATTATGCATACATTTTTCATGTTGAAATATGAGTACATGTTTTGGACCTCTCTGTATGTATTCTATCGCACTCTGATGTTACAGTATTTCTGCATTGTAACATTTTTCAAATATAAACACGGTAATGTTTTCTCTTTAAATACTCGCCAATATTACGTTCTGTCATTTCGGAGATAATATTGCATATCAATTTTCAAATTTCTCACATGAAATTTATCCATAAAATTTGGACTAGACTGTATTTTATTATTATAGAGGTATGGCAGAGCATCATTTGCGTAGTCAAATGACCGAACTGCTGACAGTCATCATGGCAAAAGTACTCATGAACGGATTGTGAGAGATAAATACTCACGAGAGCATAGATATGAAGATGAGTTTACATAGAGTTAGTTATGGGAGTCAAAAAGGAGTAATTTGGAAGTTGTTGAATTCCATTAATAAATTTTGCAGAATGAACAGAGACAAAACAAGAACCCTTTGTTTACGAGGCACTCCCGGGTTCTGATCTGGAGGGATATCTTATCAACGAACTCAAATTGGCAGGTAAATTCGTCGACCTTCTGACTTGGTAGCAGACGACCCCCCCATCACATTCCAAACGTGCGCAGTAGGTGAGATATCTGGCGGATCTGGCTGACCAAGGCCGTATGTCGCCTTTTCAGAGCCAATTCTCCGAGAAGCAGGCCGTGTTTTCTTCTTGAAAAGTAAGCCCCAATTGCTGCGAAAGGAACGGTAGAACTGTCCTCAATGGAGGATTACCAAATGCGTCTAGGTATTAAGCGAAATGTCACTCCAGAATATAACCCCTCTTGTCGGGGCTGTAGCATGTGACAATAAGAACGGGGCTCCTGCACTTTCCGGTAAACCCATTTGTGAAACCATTGCTTTCAAAAAACCTATAACCGATCGTATTTCGCAGTCGGCGGCAACTTCAACAATCTTAAACATTTTTAATGACACAGTGTGAAGCATACACACTTCTATAAATGGCGTCTGCCTGTGCGTAAAGGTACTTCTTTTCCACCTAACAAATTCCCTTTTGCCCAATGCAAATCAATTACATTATAGCTGAACACTGCCGATCAAATACGTATATAGTATATCGTTTGTATTTTTCCGTGTGGTGCTTTATTTCTCAGTGTACGCAAATGACAAAGCATGTACTATATATAATTATAAAAAAAATAATTTTCTTGATTTATTCATTTACTTTTAAACCAAGACCGAAAATTTTGATTTTGACTTAATTTAATTTGCTAAAATCATATTTAATGTTTTGAATAAAATAGCAAAATTTGTTTAGATATAATAAACATTTTAATCATTTTTAACATTATCTCATACTGGATTCATAACTGTTTAAAATCAGGCTTCACCGTTTTTTTTTTTTTCATAAACTAGTTTTAAAATGTTTATTAATTTCTAAGGGCCAGAAATAATTGATAGGAATTTGTCCTAGACTTGAGCTTTATGCTAGTTGGTTTCATGAATGGTAGAGAAAAAAATAAAATTGAAAAGTTATAATTAAAGAATAATTATTGGATGTTCTTATGAGGATTTTTAAACGCCAAACTCAGATGTTTAAATAATTGATGAAAATAGGAAAGGTTCCTGGTTCGAATCCAGGCTGTGGAATTTTCTTTCCTATTTTCATCAATTATAAAAAGTTATAATGAAATTCAAAATATTCTGATGTCATATTTATCCTAATCAGGCAGAATTCCTTTGGTTTGTCATTTTGGATTTTTTTTATTCGTATTTAATAACGTAATTACTTACTTATCATTAGATTATTTTCCGTTATTGGCATGACGTTCCTAAAATAGATATAAATGATGATGATTTAAAAATGGCAAATTAAACTTAAAATTATTATAATTATCTCCGAGTCACACGTCGACTAGTTCCTTAGAGTTTACTCGTAGCCTTTGTTGTTCTCTTCTCCTTGGTTTTAAAATGAATCTACATTTTGAGAGCACAGTAAACCGACTTTTAAAGGATTACTTATTTATTGCAAAACAATAAGGTTTCTCGTTTACTATAGTTAAAAAAAAAAAACATTGAAAAAAAGAAAGCTTCAATGTCGAATGACCGAAACAGGAAAATAACGGCAACACGTCTTTCATCTAGACAGGAAAGAAAAAAAACAAACAAACAAAAAACAATTGGTCATTTACATAACAGATTAATCTGTTTTGAAAAAATAACCTTGAACATCTTTTTTTTTCTTTACATATAAACGGTACCATGGATATTGTTGTAGAGATAAATTATTAAAGACCTCCTTAAAGTTGGTACAATTGGTTGCTAGATCGCACTCAAATTGTTGGTACATATTAATGAAAATTTTCAGACATAAATTTTATCTTTTGTTAAAAAGTTCTGATGATAAAATTTACATTTAATTTCTTCTTAATTAGAACAGTAACGTACTAATAACAAATAGTAAGACTCGTTCTTGAATTTTTAAAATATAAATTATACGAAATTCTTCCAGTTTACCGGGAATAGCAATCTAATATACTAATTCTCTTATCTGTCCGTCCGTCCGCCTGTCCGAAGCCAACAAAGAAAGTTACAACAATCCGTCCGAAGCCAGGGATTGTTGTGGCAAGACAATACTCCGTCATTGTTATTTAATTAAATAAATAAACTGAAAAAAACATAATAATTCTCTTGGTCTGTCCAAAGCCAGGGATTGTTGTGTGGTAAGATAATACTCTTAAGGACACTAACTTTTGAACGGGAATAGGTAGCCAGTTGAAATTTTCACAGAGTATGTGTTATTATGGCGGATAGCGGATTGTCTAACAAATAATAAAAAATGTAAAACGCTTTTTTTGTTTTTTTTTTTGTTCTATCGTAAAAACGGTTATACATACAAGTGTCAAACTTGGCATGATTGTATTACAAAAAATAATGAAAATCTGGCCAAATGTGAGTTGGACTTGCGCAACGCCAAACATAAAATATTTTTTCAGGTGATCTGTTAATTTAATATTTGAAAACTTTTTTGTTCAAAGCGTTTATTTTATAAATTTCGACACTTCAACTATTATAGATTATATGTTTATAAAAGCCGAAATCGAGAACACAGTGCCACATCTTCCAGAACCTGGCATATTTTGGTAAATATATTATATGGTAGTACAGAACCCTCGATGCGCGAGTCCGACTTGCACTAGCCCAATTTATTTTATATGCAGATGAACAGTAGCCTATATTGAAAAATTTTCCAGAATAAAGGCACAAAAGTAAACAGAATGTGTACTAATATGACAAAAAAAGGAAAAAATATTAGTACACATTAGTAGCCTATATTGTTGTAGAATATAAGTTTTGAACACCACTGATGCTCCACTTTCATTTCTTTACCCTTCAACCTGTACGGTTGACACCCGTCATGCGACGGGTGGAATTTCTAGTGAATAAAGAATATTACAGAATGCTCTCATAATAGCATATTTTAATTTTGTACGGGGACGAAAAAAAATTTGACTTTTAATGTTGTAGACCTGAAAATGTTTGAATTGAATTCTTGATCAACTTCGTTTTAATGTTCTAGAGAATATTACACAGAGTATGATGATTCCTTCGTTAAAAAAAAAACAAAATAACTTAGCATTAATTTTTAATTAAACTTTTAAAGTTATATTAATTTAATAGTATAAGTTATCTTTATTTGTTTGATTTTATAGAATATTTGATACGATTCTAAACTTCTACGGAAGATAGAGTCAAATTTTCGATGAAGGTAACTCTGAAGGGACGGCATTCCATTCCAATAGAGTTAGCAAGGTAAGTCCTTGTTTTTACTGAAAAAAAAGCAACAAAAAACCGCACATATGAAGATGAGGAATTAAATTCTGTCCGGTAGCAAACGAAAGGCTGCATATCCGATGCTTTAAGAACAAGAGATTAATGGCTGTAAACGAATTGAATGGAAGAATTTATTCAAGCCTTCTTATGGCATCAAGGTACCTTTAAAATCCCACGAAATATTTATTTTCAAAGATTTTCTGCTGCATCACTTGATTAGGACAGTAAAATAATTAGTCAACATTTCTGAGAATACAAATTAAGAAATTACCAAAGATAATACACTGTTGGCGAGAAAATGTTTGAACAATAATAAATGACAAGATTGAGCACTTTGAAAAATTCCTTAAGTGGAAGATTAATCTTAATAATTTAGTTTATATTCAGATATTAATGTTCTTATTGAAATTATATTTTAAACATGACCTGCAGAAGATTTATAATCTGTATCGAAAAATGCTGAAGACAGAATTCCAAATACAATTTGAATTTTTCGACTCTTCCCCCGAGCAGAGTAGAACATTGGAGTCCCTGGGGGAATAAATTGGTAAAATTGTAATAAATATTGGTCTCTACGGCGTTCCCGGGCAATGCCCTGACGTTAAGACGACACTGTTTCAAGGAATAGTTCAACTGCTATTTCTTTCTCCTTAACACAAAGGATTCTAACCAAATTGCAATTTAAAGGAAAACGACCCCTCTCCAGAAATGCCTATTTTGATTATCTTATAAGGTAACGTAAGTGAATCGCTGTAGAAATGTTCTCCAAATGTTTTACACTGAACAGGAGTCGTTAGCGCAACTAATTATCATGAACATTAGCTTGTATCATCCATTATCCATTACATGTTTAAAATCTGTAACATTTTTCAGCTTTTTAAATATTTAGCAAAGCTTCTATTGACTTCAACATAAACTCAATTTGCACGTCCGCGTATCCTTCTACCAATTGCACACTAATTGAGAGAAATTAGGATGACAGGAGTTAATATTTAAAACTAGCTTATAGGTAAAATTTGGAAATAATAAAATTTGGTCATAATTAAGTAAGACAACAAACCTCTCTGAGATCTCGGTATGTTCAAAGTGGCTCTGCCGAATTTTATTATTTCTTCCGAGGAGTATGCTCTCAACCAACAATAACACGATGATGCATTTGTGGCTACCTTAATTTTTGACGCAATTATAGAATGAATATTGAATTTTCCCATTCAATTTAGGTGTCATTAAACAAAAACTTTTACGTTTTAATAATTATTAAAAAAAACTGCGTTAATTCCATTAAACAACCGCAAATGGTTCAGGATTTTCTTTTTTTGTTACTTACTACAATTCTGAATTCATTCGACTATAAATAATTAAATAACTGAATTTAACCTTACAAAGGTTCATATACTCTCTCATTTTAATTTATGGTTTACTTAAGTCTTATTTAAATATTTTTAACCATTTTAAAATGGTTAAATTTGAAAGGAAAAAGCTTCATTCTCGACTGCAACATAAATTTTCTTATCTTTTCACTTAAGCTTATAGACTAAAAATTCATAATCTCCGTTCTTAATATTCATATACTGTATAAAGAATGGATATTATGACCTTTTTAGCCTATAATATTCGTATATAAATGCCATTTTGAGCAAAGAAGAGAAGAAAATCGCCAGCTTCATCTTCAAGATTGTAGAGAAGGGTTTTCATTTCATTTACAGAAAAAAAAAAGAAAGAGAAAATCCCCATTGCCTAAATGAAGTTACGTTTCTGTACCCTCTCAGATAAATATTCTGAGAAAATGAGTGAGAAGGTTACTTCAAAGTTTTTTTTCCTTCTTTTTTTTTATTTTCATTTTTTTTTTACGTGAAAAAGTTCCCTCGAGCTCTAAATGGCAAAACCGGAAGCAATTGAGTGCCGAGTCTGTGCTCATAACAAAGCAAAGTTTTTTTCTCATCTTCACGGGCACGAGAACTTTTTTCCCCCCTTTTCTTATCTCAAAACATAATTTTAATTCCAACGCATAAAAATCCCTCAAACTTCTTTTCTCTCCCAAAAGAAAATAAAAAACATGTAAGTTAATTTAACCGACGAGAGAACGTTTGGAAGGTAGCCTATAAAGAATTAAAAAAAAATACTTTTTAGAAAAGGGATAATAATTTAAGAATTATTATTTTACCTCGAAGAGGTCATACTCTACGAGCCATTCTTGCGCAATTCTCATTTTTATTGCGGTCATCGCTTCGGGATATAAATATTAGAATAATATCAAAACCTACAGTTTTGTCGTTTATAATATTCGAATATTTCCTGGATGGTATGCGACTTTTTTGGTACATCGCCGTCGCTAGATGTTTGGATGTTTTTTCTGCCCTCCCATTCTTACAAATCTGTTATTTATGGCAATAAGTCTAGACAGTGACTTAACTTAGCCGATTTTGGATGATTGTCACTTCATGTGAAGCCCTTTCTTCACCACCGATTATGTTCAAAGTGTTTCTCCTGATTCCTGGAAAAACCCAGCAGCGTAATTTCAATGCTATCAAACTTCTTTGCAGGACGGCGAGAGGAATTTCGTTCCATACCTCCTTGCACACTTTCCAAAGTCCAGCGATGGTTTTGGGACGACGCCTTCCGAGACCCCTTTTGAGAAGGCCAAAGCTACAAAAGTCCATGGGGGAGGCGTCAGCTGACTTGAGACGGACTTCCATCGGTCCCATGAAATTCTGTGTTGAGCGCGTGGTGTATCTGGATGCCTTATCTTGATGTACACAAACTTTGTTGCTCTCATCTCCGTAAAACGTCAGAATCTCCTCCGTGTAAAGAGGTTTCAAAATGTTCTCCTTGTAGTGATTTGCAACCGTCCTTTTGAGCAGTACCCCGCCATCACCATGAAGCGTTTCAGAAAACTTTCACGACATTGCGCACCCAATCGATCCGGCCTTTCGCATCTGCTGGACGGTGGGTAACTGCATGAATCTTACCTTAATCTGTGAGATAAACCCACGCTTCATCCGACGTGACAACAAACCGCCATTTCTCGCCCGCAAGGTAGCCTTCGTAGAGTTTGCGAGCGTTGGTTTTGTGTTCACGGATGTGACGTTCATTAAGAGTATGAACCCTGGTTTTATGGAACTTGCGCAGGCATAAGTTGCGTTTAACTATGCGGTTTACCATTAACACAGATGGCTGAGCCATGGCCTTCTGTGTCGGAGGGTTTCCTGTGCTACCATCTTCCTGGTGTCAGGTGAACGGCTGGGGATCTCTTCAGAGGTTGCTTTTCATGGGTGAACTCTTCGAGAATGCCTGAATTACGTATGTCAGCCAGAATGGAGTTAGCAGTAGCCTTCGATAACGGAATTCCTTCCGTCTTGCACTGTTGCACGATGCGTACGGCACTAAATCCCGCCTTGGAAAGCGCTCATATATATCCTCTCCATAAATCATTATTTTTTTATAGCCATGCCGTGAATTTTCTGCGCTAATTTCCTGAACAAATATTTATGGAAGGCGCACTGATATAACATCTGATTTGCATAAGCTCGGGCGTATTCCATTGCCGTGGAGGGGTGTTCAAAATCGGCTGAGTTAAAGAGAAATGACCCTCTGTATAATAAGAATGATAAATTCTCAACAATAAAACGGAAAAAGTGAAAAAAAAAACCTATACTAAAAATACTTATTTATTTTATGGCGGTTATTTACGGCGATTTGTATATAACCCAGGGACGGCCAGTGGTTTATGGAACCTGCCAAAAAATGCATACATATATTTTTCACCAAAAGAAAACCCTGTATAAAAGTCGTAACACTAAATTTATACAGACATCGAGGGATATGTGTGAGTTTCCTTTTGAACTTCTACAATTACAATCATAAGCGTCCAGAGACTTCTGATTACGGCGAATTGCTACTCCTATCCGTTGTCATGGAAAATCTTATTCTGAATGGCCTTCTTCGATCGGGGCCGTTTTCATTTAATAATCTTGGAATGCAAACTTTCTATTTTGCTGCTATGGAAAATCCTTAGATATTATTTATGATAGTGTGTAAACATTTTATTTTGACAGAGTCTATATTTAAAAAGTTTTTCAGTTGTTTCATATAACCGCACAGTTCTTATACAGGTATTCAGTTTTTGCATAAAATATGTTAATATACACTATATGATCACAAATATCCGGACACTTGCACGTTTGCGCTCTAGCCACGATTTCAGGGAAATCAATCGGGCGTTGCACATCCCTTTGCCCGAATCACAGCTTCCACCCTTCGGGGAAGACTTTCCACCAAATGTTGGTAGGTACTTTCCGGAATGTTCCTCCATTCCTCCCGAAGAGCGAGAATCAGTTCAGGTACAGAAGTTGGCCGATGTGATCTGGCCCGCAAGCGTCTTTCCAATTCATCCCACAGACTCTCTATAGGATTGAGGTCGGGACTTTGTGCCGGCTAACCCATTTCTTCGACCCCTGAGTCCGCAAACCACTGCTGTACACGCCTCGCTTTGTGGCACGGAGCATTGTCGTGTTGGTAGAGAAATGGCCCGTTTCCGAAAAATTGCCACAACGTTGGAAGTGCACAGTTGTCCAAAACATTCAGATAACGGTCGTAGTTCATGATTCCTTGCACAGGAACGAGCTGGCCCAGTCCGTACCATAAAAATGAGCCCCACACCATGACTCCTCCTCCTCCGAACTTGACTGTGGGCTCTGTGCACTCAGGTAAGAAGCGTTCTCCAGGTATGCGCTAAACCCAAACTCGTCCATCGGATTGCCAGAGTGTGTAGCGAGATTCGTCTGTCCACATTACACGTTTCCATTGGTCCATTGTCCAGTTTCTGTGGGCTTTGCACCACTCCAGACGTCGCTTAGCGTTGACCCTGCTGATGTGGGGCTTGTGGGCAGCAGCACGGCCATGGAATCCCGTCGTGTGCAGTTCCCGACGAATTGTCATGGTACTGGCAGCATTTGCAGAGGCGTTTCGAAACTCTGTGGCAATTTTTTCCGCCGAGGACTTCCGGTTGCTGCGGGTGACACGACGAAGCACTCGACGGTCTCTGTCCGTTAGTTTCTTGGGTCTACCGGTTCGTTGTTGAACTGTTGTTGATCCCCGGGTCTTCCATTTCATAATGACATCGCCTACTGTTGACTTGGGTATCTGAAGAAGGCTGGAAATGTCACGCACGGACTTGCCGCATAGGTGACATCCAACGATGGTTCCACGTTGGAACTCACTGAGCTCTGCCGAACGACCCATTCTTGCCAATGTCCAAGCAGAGTTGTGTCTGAAGGTGTGGGAAGCTATTTAAATGATGTGCAAGTCATTATCATGTGACATTGGGCCAATCGATGATCTGTGAGGGGTGTCCGGATATTTTTGATCATATAGTGTAGATAAGTTCAGTATGCCGCATTCAGTCAACCAATGTCAGATCGCCACTTTTTGTCCACGCGCCTTAGACTGGTCTGAGGTTAGATTCTTTTACAAGATTATTTTTCTTTAAATGTTTCATTGTCATCATTCTACAAGGGTGCGTCTAAAAAGTTCGGTGAATGGATGGATATCTTAAAAGCAACGTGAGATAAAAATGCAGCCATGCACATACGCAGGGAAAGACCAATGGAGAGACGGGACGTAACAAGGAGCGCAAGAAATCGACATAGATTAGTCTACTACGGGCAGTCGAACGGCCTGTGTGCGAAAAATCACCTCAAATGGAAGGGCAAACCGTCAACCCCGAATTCTGCGAAGCTGTTTTGAAGCGCTTACTGCTGCGCATCCAACGTGTTCGCTCACAGATGTACAGGAGTGGAAAGTGGAAGGATGTACGCCCTAGAAATCCTTTATTTTTTTTTAAACAAACCTTATGGCATAGAATCTGCGAATACTTAGACCGTAGATGCCATATTATTACAGATTACGGGCAAAATTGTGAACACTAGAGCGTGTTAGAAATAATTAAGTATGTTAGTTTATTTCTTTATACCGTAATTTTTTATATTATAATTATAATTCTCATTTACATGAAATAAATTAGTTGCAGGAAAACGTTGGAAACAGAATCAAACAGTAATTGTACTATATGTTTAATATCCAATAAAGAAGATATGTATAGGAAAAAAAAGGATGATATATATAAGGAAAAAAAAAACAATTCTGAATTTCTTCCATTGAAAGTTGTTCGACATTACATGGCGTTCGAAAGTGTTACTTTCATTGGGTTATTACGCCTCTCTTGCCAATAACTCGTAATGAATCGGTCGTAACTACTGCGAAACGGGAGATAAGAGCGACACGAAGAATCTCAATATCACGAGATCGCTTCTGGGAATTTCTTTTACCGTACTTTATTATGGCAACCAATATTTACTTCAGAGAAATGAAAATCAATAGTAGACCTAAAGAATGACGATTATATGCCTGCAGTGATTTAAGTTCTGTAGCTATGGACTCGATTTTATGGCGAAACAAAAACAACTCGAAGCAAACTGGGCACAACTCAGAAACTTTATTGAGCTTTATAAGAATCATTAACTTTCAGACAAGTCAGAACTCGTATTCAAAACTATTAATTTTTATTTATTTTCCGATGTTAAAGATTATATATATATAATACATTTCTAATTTTCTTAATGCCATTAAAAAGATTCTGCTTGGGCAATTTAAAGATCGTCTTTAAATTACCTATCATGCTTTCTGTGCATGAAAAAAAAGACAAAAGCTATCAAAAACTGTGGATACTTAAAATAATAATAAGCTAAAATAGTGATGACACCACTTTTCCATCATAAAGGAAAATTTAGCGGAAAAGTAGCGTCATCTCTACTTTGGTTTGTTACTCTTGCATGAAATCCTTCATAATGAAAATTGAATAAATGACCAATATAAACAATTTATTATTATTCTACTGTGAAACCAAAAAAAAAACAGATTTGGGACATCTACGAACCAATACAGAACGCTATTTCATTGGATGACTTAATTTAAACTAAGAAGCACATTTATATTAGATAGCGCATATTTTTTGCTGTAATTCGGACTAATATTAAAATAAAATTAAGAAATCTAAATGAAGATTGTTTATATCTAAAGAAATAAACAGTAATCGATTTGACCTAAAATAAACATGTAATTATGTTTTCACTTATAATTTAGTTTCTTATCTTTAATTCTCCGGGGAAAGTAATACGATGTTAAGATATTTTAATCACTGCTGTATACGAGGGTAGCTCAGAAAGTAATGCACCACAATTTTTTTTTCCGTCCCCAACAATGGTACGAATGCGAAACTTGAGATATGCATTCTTTGAAGTTTTCGGAGTGCGCGCGCAAAGTTTCCGTTTCTTCCGACAGATAGCGTACGTGCAGCAATGGAACAACATGGCGTCTGTAAGTGATGCACTTTACAAGCAGCGTGTCGTCATTGAATTTCTCACTGCGGAGCAAGAAACTGTTGGAAACATTCACAAACGTTTATGTGCGGTTTATGGAGCATCAGCAGTCGACAGAAGTACGGTTAGTTGCTGGGCACAGAGGGTGAGGCCACCTGAAAGCGGTTCGGCGGAGCTCCAAGATTTGCCGCGGTCGGGGCGGCCATCCTCGGCTGTCACACCTGACAAGATGAAGCGTGCTGATGGGCTCATTCGTCAGGACCGACGCAGAACGACTCGGCAGTTGGCGCTGGAGCTGTCAATCAGCAAAGGAAGTGTGGGTGAAATCATCCGTGCTCTTGATTACACAAAAACGTGTTCACGATGGGTTCCGCGCTGTCTTACGGAGGAGCACGAAGCTCTGAGAAAAAACACATTTCTTCTGAGTTGCTGCAACTTTTTGAAGCTGAGAGGGCAGCCTTCTTGTCCCGGATTGTGACAGCTGATGAAACCAGGGTGCACCATTTTGAGCCCGAAACAAAACGACAATCGATGGAATGGCGTCATCCGCATTCTCCAGAGAAGAAAAAATTCAAAGCAACTGCTTCTGCTGGTAAGGTCATGATAACTGTGTTTTGGGACTGTGATGGTGTCATACTCATTGATATGATGTCGAGAGGCAGCACCATTAATTCTGAGGCATATGTGAACACATTAACCAAACCCAAGAAGCGCTTCTAGCGACTTGGACGCCATAACAACCCAGCTGATTGTTTGCTTCGACACGATAACGCTCGCCCTCACATCAGTTTGAGGACGTCGGAACACATCACGAAACAGGGTTGGACAGTGTTCCCCATCCACCCTACAGCCCTGACCTAGCGCCCTCAGACTTTCACTTGTTTGGGCCATTGAAGAATGCCATTCGTGGAAGACATTTTGAGGATGACGGAGAGGTGATTCGCACAGTGAAGACATGGTTGCGTAACAGAACAAGGACTGGTACCGACAGGGCATACACGCCCTTGTGTCTCCCTGGAGAAAGGCCATAGAACGGAACGGAGATTATGTGGAAAAATAGGGAGTGTAGAAGAAACATCATTCTTTCGTGTGTAGAAGTTTCATTGTGTTCAATAAATAATTGTTGAAGAAAAAAAATTTGATTCATTACTTTCTGGGCTACTCTCGTACATTTAAATAGTTGGAGAGTTATAGTCTAATGTTTTACTAAACTATCTATCCTAAAAAACTATTATCTATCCTAAAATCAATCTGCAGAATCAATAAAAATATGTATTAAAAGTACGTAACTCTAATTTAAAAAGTAGCGAAAGATATGAAGTTCGAGAGAGACACCATTCTTCAAAAGTTATTTGGATTATGATGATTTTTTTAAAAATACGTTATTTTCGGAATGGTTTTCTAGTTGAATTTTCTTCATATTAAGGGGGAACATCTAAATTTTTAGCTATTAAGGATATTTTTAATATATTGAAATTGAATATCCATATAAGACAGTGGGTAGATTCATTACATTCTTGGAGGAAAAAATGTGGAAAAAAAAATCGAAGCGAAAGTATGGCAGGATAAAGGAGAGGCCACTTGCAATGGAGCCGATCCTGTCTTGTCAGCAACTAAGCAAGGGAACAAGACGAGATAATACAAGAGACAGGCGAGGAATTGGGGAAGAAGAAAGAAAAAAAAGAAAGCCTAGGACAGCAATTACGAGTGAAGGAGGGAAAAGATGGGAGCCAGGGGGTGTGGAGCATGGAAGAGATCTTTAACCCGTGACAAAAGTAGTGACGTGTTCAAGTCTTCGCTACAAGGAGAAGATTTCAGGTTTTTGATTAGACGAGTTTCAAGGTAAGAAAGATGTCTCATTTGGAGAGGCAATCAGCAGTGGTTGTCGATGGGCCTTTCTTACAAAGGATCTTCTGTCACCTGAACAGAACAACAAAAGGGTTTCCACATTCATTAGGTTCATGAGCTGCTGTCTCACGAGGCATTACGTATCCGTCCGTTCTTGGCAAAAATCGAATCCATGATCTCGGAAGCGGAGAGACAATCACGCTAATCACGTCTTCATCGATAATCACAGGTCATTTGAACTTGCGATAAAGCAAATATTTTAATAAGTTTATTGATTTAAGCTTTAAATAAGTGAATTCTAAAAATTTATAAAACAAAGGACACTAAACTTTATAAAATAGACGCTGGTGCATTTATCGTAAAATATCAGAAAACTTGCATGAAAGGATTCTTGTTTGCGTAATCAAATTTTTCGTTGTTTTCCTCAAAGCACGAAATGATTATCGAGTCACATATACAGACTGCTTTCTCACAACGTTTATAAGTTTCAACTGAAAGAAAGAAGTATATCGTTACCTTAATCAAAGTGACTTAATGTATTCAGTGACGTATGAATTATATTACTGACCGCATTCGATCGTTTTATTCATTTTCTTCCAATGGTACATGATGGATATAAGCCATTGGTCTCTATTGCACTCCTTCATCTTAGCACTTTCGTAGCAAAAAGCATGATCTTGACAACACCTATATTAAAACAAAATGATTTGTGAACAAAATTAAATTATTTTTTTATTCAATGATACCGAGCAATAGCTTTTGATGATGAAAAATAGGAAAGAAAATTCCGCAGCCTGGGTTCGAACCAAGAACCTTTGGCTCAGACCGCCAACGGACCAACCAATTGCGCCACTGCGGCAATGAAAGCAAACCGCTATTTACATGACCTTAGGACATGAATTTTCTTTCCTATTTTTCATCATTAATTTGAACTGCTGAGGTTGGCGTACAATTAAAACCCTCACTGACCATCTAATGATTTATTCTTTAATAGATTTTGAATGACCTTTGATTGCTGGTCCTCAAATAATAACCTTAATTTTGAAACAAGCTACGCCGCAATCTTCGAAGCTTTATGAGTTTGAATTTTGATTACCCAAAAATTTACAAGTGATTTTTCACTTTATTTCTGAAACGGTGATTATATCAGAAAAAAGGAGGAAAAACAACTAAAAATAGAAAACTATTCACATCAGCAATCGTAAAGCAATCGACACAAAGATTTTTTAATGAGCCAGATGTACATTTGGGTCATTAACCAATCTTTGTGGGGATTAGTGTTTTCTGTATTAGTGTCCAAAGGTTTTGGCTTGTTTCGATTGCTACTGACTTGTCAATTTCGTCCACTGGTTGCCCTTTGCCACCGAATCCGCACCAGTTTCCGTAATTTTCGTAAAACCAGCTATGATAACCTTTGAAAGATTTAAGTACATCTTGAAGCGTTCCAAATTTCACTCGATCCCTGTCTTCAACACAGCTGCTTGCTGCAAATGAATGAAAGATGAATCAAATTAAAAAAAAAAAGACAAATGAGCAAAATTTTTTTTTCACATAAAGTATGTATGAATTTTTAAATGCACAAATTCCTCCATTGCGAAATATAGGGTGTCCGTAAAGTTTTGTTCATTTACTTAAATTGGTAAGTAATTTTTCAGTAAACAGCAACTTTACAGACATCCTGTACTTAAGGTAATTTAAGTTTATCACTTAAAAATAATAAGCAAGTTGATGCAAAATCTTTCCCTTCCGCTCGCAGAGGCTAATCTTAGGATGATACCGGATGGCTTAAGCCAATTACAAGAGGGAATGTCATTCTCTTACCATTATCCCCAAAGTAGGTTCTCCTATTTTTGGCTTAAATATCGAAGACATTATTACAATCATTATTGTTATTGGAGAATGTTCAAACTCAGATCGAAAAGTCCGGATGCCACGTCCAGAGTTTTCGAGATAGGGTCACACTAAGGGGCTCAAGAAACGAAGAAAGGGGTGTAATTATAATAATAACAACAAGCTAATAATAATAACTTTGTTGTGGAATGCTTACCGAAAACATGATGAAATGTTGCAAGAAATATTAAAATTGTCAAAAGGGCAAAATCTCTTATTAGCAATCTCTTATAATTGGAATTTTGCATTCTTTTCAATAAGCTTCAAACATTTCTAGTTAATTTTTCCATTAGCCAACATTTTGAGAGATATTTTTCATCAAAGGGGGCTTAATTCGTACGTGAAATTTCCCTGAAACCTATTGCCTGACTTCATCCTTCAATGATTCATTAATATAAATTCCCGTCAGTTATCTCTGGTATTCAGAAACATTAAATGAATCTCTGTTCGGAAAAAGCAATCCGAGGAACGCTCGTTACTCAATATCTCGTTCAATAAAAATTGCACTCTCCCTATTAGTTAGAGTATTGTTTGTTAATATTAACATTTAGTCACCAAATTCATTATCATTGGATTCCGAGAAACGTCGAGCACTTTTCTCTACTGAAGTGAGAAAATAAGGAAGAAATGCTAGATAGGTACACTTTTTAGAGTAGAACACAACACATTTTTATAATAGTTATTAAATTCCGAGAAAAGCGAAAAGAGCTACACATTGGTTACGTGATAGCGTACACACGCATATATGTACTCGGAGACGTGGAATTGGAAAGTCGAGTATTGTTCAAGAACATCACCCCCTTCATTAAACTGGCGGATGATGAAGGCTGCCTACCAAGACGATTGCAAATTCCTGTGGCAGAGAGTGATGAACGTCAAAAGAGACAATCAGTGCAAATTGATGCACCGGCGATTAACAGTAGACGCCGTTGATGTTATGGTTGGTATCTTTGGGTCTTGTCCCATCTCTCAAAATTTGAAAAATTCTAAAAATTTTCACGAAAGACCAGCGGAATGAAAAAATCATAACCTCGATGAATAAAGGATGAAAAATATTTATCATAGTTTGGATTCAAAGGACGTTTTTTCCAAACTATGATAAAGTCTACGCATGTATTATCTATTGGGTTGCTACTACTACTGAAGCTTACCGGTACTATACTATGTCCAACGAAAGTTAGAGTGGGCGTATCCAGTTAAACTTCCTATTTCAATTGTTAGACATTGTTGATTCTACTTTGACAACAATGTCTAACAATTGAAATAGGAAGTTTAACTAGACACGCCCACTCCAACTTTCGTTGGATAGAGTATAGTTAAAACAACTGGGTGTGAGGTATGAGTCCTTGTAACAAAATCACCTATCAGCAAAGAAAGGAATGACAGAGCGAATATTTCTCGAAACTTAATATACAGCACTTCTATCTGGTATATATTTCGCAAATAGCTAGGGTTCTCGGGTAGGGGTTAGTTAACAAATTGATTCGTACTCGGGTGAATGTTATTGAGCATCTATTTATTGTATTCATCTTTGAAAAATTGAGCAGACATGCCTTTTTAAGCCTAGTACTAGATCTGCAACATGCCTTTAAGGTACGATCGAGGTATCTTTCTGAATACGTTGTCGAGATAATACAGAACGTAATAATTTAATACCAAGGCGCAAACCACCATAGCCCACTTATTACGAACTCTCTTAATACAAAATCCCAGACAAAATACGAAACTCGGATATTATGAAAAGATTTTTTGTTCCTTAGAATATTTCGTATTAAACGGGTTATGATATACTAAGCTTGGGCGTTACCCGATACGAGGGTTCTCTTGCTACCCATCTCGCCAACCTTACTTTTTGAACCGGTTCCCTTGTCAACTACCATCGCTGTCGCCCTTTCCAAGACCAGCACTTTGGGCAGATGTTACACCTGTGCTTTCCGAATTAGGATCCATTTTAATAAGTCCCCACAATATCCTTTTATTTTTATTGTGTGCCTTTATCCTAACGTAAATATTTTTTACTGGTTTTTTCTTTTTCCTTCTGGTTCAACCAGTTTATTTTATCTATTAAAATAATTTTCCAGCAAATGCACTCAGTATATGATTTTCATAAGCTGGATCTTTTGACTCGAAAAATAAAAAAAAAATGCAGATTTTATAATAGTTAATTTAATTCCTTTTCTGTTTGCAAATCAATATACAATGAATTAAAAGACTAAGAGATGTTCTATGTGAAATCCATCAATTTCAACATGCATTTCAGTTGTTATAAAAACGCATTTTTCTCCAAAATTCTCCAAAAGTTCCCGTTTAATGTGTCACAGGCATTTTTGCTCGTTGTTATAAATCTGCCAAGTCACGAATTGAAAATGAATTATATCGAACTCGTTACATTCCCCCTAGAAAACTCGAGGAAATCAAGATTGGAAGAGAGGAAAAAAGTTACCCAATTCCTGCTGAGATTCAGGTTCGTTATGGTAAAGTATGGGATTGTATGCGCAGTTTTTCATTCAAAATAAGCAAAGCTGGCGAATGAACTGATGCTGAAAGCTGGCAAAATACGTATTATACATATATGATTAATTTGCACTTTGATAATTAAATACTAGGGAAAGTCAGTAAATAAATTACAAATGATATTATAAATGAAACAAATACGAGTACTGATTTGAAAACTACTTTTATTTCTCCACATAATCTCACTGTACATGGAGGGACTTTTCCCATCGTTTCACAAGCCCAACAAAACCAGAAAGATAAAATTCTTTGGGCCTATCTTACTGGTTTTGAGGGGCTTGTGAAATGATGGGACAAGTGGCTCAATGTACAGAAAGATTATGCGGAGAAATGAAAGTAGTTTTCAAGTCAGTACTCATATTTGTTTCATTTCTATATCCATTTGTAACTTATTTACTGACTTCCCCTCGTAACTAGATAACCCATTCGGAGAATATCGATCTTTCTATATAGGGAGTAGAAAAAATAAAAAATTATTGCAAATTATTTTGAGGCTATATTATTTAAAAATTTATTTTTTGTGTCATAACATAATAAAGTATACTTCATAGTTTAGCTTAAAAAGTAAAAGTTTGAAGCCGTAATGAGGAAATGGGTCTCAAACTTTTGATTTGCGGCCCACTGTGAATCGTACGTTATAAGAGTTACAAATCAAATTTGATGCGAAAAGAATTAAGGTTTAGGTAATATCATATTATAAAATTTGCGAACGCACTGGTCTAAAATACTAACACGAAATGTTTCATGTATGTGCGATATTTTATTTGGAAAAACTTTGGAATTTCCCCCATTGAAATCTTTCATATTCGCGAATTAACCGAAGTTGAAAAGAGATCTATATTTGTGATGAGAAGTAGAAAAAATGTAAACAAATCAATTATAAAATAATTCAAAGTTTTTGCTAGACGTTTCGTCAATTTATGAAATAAAAGTAAGCATTTCTGTCATATTTTTGTTTGTTCCAGTTTCCTTTTAATCCTATGTCAATCAAAATTTTCCTCTTGTAGGAGACAAAAAATCCAATTTTTATTATGCGTTGTACAATTACCAAGATCAAAACAAACCCATTAACTTGGATTTTATTTTGCAATAATGAACCTGAAACTGCTGCCAGTAATTTTGTTATAATAATTTTTTTTATTTTATTCCTTTCTCAAAGTAAATTGTTAATGATTAAAAAAATCTGCAACAAGGAAACTGAACGAAAACAAGGCATAGTAGATTAATGAGAATTTAGGAGTTTTGAAATTGACGGAAATTTGATTCGTATAGTAATAATTTAAGGAAAGTATTGAGGCATATAATTTATAAATTGAAGCTGTTTTTCCGGTTGATTGCATCTGATCGGATGATAAAATGAAACACAAGGAAGATAATTTGTGTGCGCAGAGAAAAGTTATAATGAAAAAATAAATTAGAAATATAATGCTCAGTGACCACTAATTGGAGTTGAAGAGGACGTATTTCAGAATGTTGAGTCGGATCTTTTGTTATCCTTTTTTAGTAATTTGTGGAACAATCGATGGTTGAGATTAGTCAGATTTTCCATTCATAAGGAGTGTATATAAAAAGGCTCACGATTCATCGTACTCATTATCAAATAGCAAGGACAAGAAGGCACATCCAAGAAACCGACATTTAAGAGAAATAAGTAAGCATTTTTCTTTTAAATTGATTTTCCATTGTTTTCTTAACCCTTAACTGCCGTGGTGGGCTCTAGAATACTCTAGACACCGTTTATAACGCTATAATTCCACTGTCGAATTTCAATTAGTGCTATTGCTCTTAAGCAAGTGTTTATTGCTCAATAAATACTTGCTTTACCACGAGCGAAAAGTTCGTTGTGGAACACGTTCTATTTTTTAAGGTATTCAAAACACTTCATCAGAATACTCCACCAGAAAGTTTCCAATATTATTTTAATACCAATCAATATCTCGATTTTCCGACTTTTTTCTTAGGAACTACGAGAATTTGTGTACAAGTGGTGGTGTACCTCATTATTTCAACTTCACTGAAATCCATTTAATAAAACCAATTAAGTGATATGCATGTCAAAGACAATCTGATTAAATGAATTAAAGTGGTATGTGAAAGATAGAAAAAACATGTGCTTTCCAACAACAGGAATCTTAAAATAGTTATTGTTAAATAAATGAATTAAGAAATATTACAGCCTGCATTGGTTTCCCATTTATAACAACATTCACAACAACCCCACCAGGATATTAATAATCTTTTATTCCACCGGAATTAATTAAAATATAGTATTAACGTTTCAAGGCTTTCCTTAACTATGTTTCTTTTAAGAAATAAGTTAATTTCTTTTCATATCAAGACTTAATTGTTCTCTGATCTCATCACGATCTAATTCATTAAAGCAATTTATAAAGAAATTCCTTTAATCGAACACAGTGTCAAAGGAAACAGAAAATGTTCACGTAAAAACAATTCGATTTGAGATACTGCATTTAAAAGAAGGAATTATCTATATCTATATTCTTTTAACTGGATTTGCTATTGTATGTAAAATTTTCGTCTGACTTTTCTCATTTAGTGAAACTCACTCTTTTGATCAAAAACTACGAAAAACTTGATTTTCGTCTGACATACTCATCACTTTGTACGGACAACAATATTGCCGAAAGTTGAAGGACGAAGAAATAAATTACCTCTATTAAGAGCGCACCTTGATGGTAACTTCAGGAAAAGAGTTTTTGGATTATTTTGACAAAGCCGCATTAAGTAGCAAAAAAAAAAAAAAAAAGAAAATTCACGCCTTTTCGGTCAGCATTTGAATGAAAATGAATGAATTCTTGAGAGTGCGTAGTTTTTCCTGTGGTCTAAACAATTCTTCATCGCGAATTATCAAATTGCATTAAAGTAAAAAAGCACAACTGATTTCTTTAATTGCTTATTAAAGAAATCAGTTGTGCTTTTTTACTTTAATGCAATTTGATAATTAGCGATGGAGAATTTGCTTAATTTCGTCTTATTAGCCTTTATGACTGTTCTCATGTATAGGCTTATTCAAATATTTATTTAAGCAAACTATAAAAGACAAACACATTCCACACATCACTAGAAAGAGGAAGGTTCAAAATTTTAAAAACACCCCTAGAAGTTCCATTCCATGATATATATTAAGACTAAAATATATTTAGTAAAATTTAAATGCCATAGACTCCTGATATAAAGACTTGTTTCTGTTGATAGAAAAATGGAGAAGTCGTTTTGTAGTAGAAGTCGTATAGTTGCATATGACAACGAAAAAAACACTGGTCGTCCTCGCATGAATTTTCTACGATTTTTTTTACGTAACTCGTAAATTTGTTCGTTGAACCGACGTCAGAATTCACATTGCACTTGAAAATTAGATTCACACTTCGCAAACTGCAGCACACAAAACGACTTCTCCTGTGGACTCACGTTTTTCCTGTAAACGAAAAACAGCGTGTGGTATTGAATTGAACTTCTAGGCGAATCTTTCAAACTTTGAACCTTCCTTTTTAGAGTGATGTGCATAATCTGCATATTTAAAATAAATACTTGAAATCCGCTCCACATTTTCAAATAACCCTATATATATATATATTGCGAAACCGTGTCAGTGTAATTATGTTTTCTTTGCTGCGTATATATTTTTTACAACACCTTTTGATTTTTCCTTTCATATTCAAATTGTTTTCGATATCGATTAAATCTTTTAATATTTTTTTCGTTCTCAGGATCATTCCAAAATGAACAACTTCTTGCTTGCAGTTCTTTTCTGCTCGTGTTTGCCCATTCTAATCGAGATCTGTTGGGCCGCTCCAAGATCCCAGTTCCACGGGGGCACCGAAGAGGACCATGTGGTGCGCAACTTGCAAAAGAGACAAGAAAACTCGACCCAATCATCTGGCTTTTTGCCGAACACAATTTCAGGACTATTGTCAGATGTCTTTGGTTCTGTCTCTCGACTTTTGAAATTTTTGGTATAATAAAGTTTTTCGAATCTTTAACAAGAAAAACCTGTCTCTTAATATATAATTCTAATTTACAGTAAGATAATCTCGCGTTAAATCTGGTATTTCACAAATATTTGAAAAAAAAGGGGGGAAATTAGGTGTTAGCTTTCATAAAGCTACAAATTATACTATTCAAAAAATTCTTAAAATATAATTCATATGCTATGGTTAAAGTGAGCGTGCTGATTTAAATTATTATAATAAAATTTCTTAAACGTTCGTGAATGTACATCGAAATTATCCTGAAGGATTGGACATTATCCAAGTTTGGAATCGGCAAAGTAATTTTGGAGTTCGGATGCTTTCGGGAAGATTTTTCATATATTAATTTTTAAATATAGTATTTAGAAACTGGCAATGGCAAACTAATAATCAGATCTATAATTAATAATGGTTACACTGAATTTAATTTAATTTATTCAAATTTTCAACGGATTTACCCATAAAATACATAATAAACAGCAATAAGGGGGGAAAATTAAACAGAAAATGCAATAACTAAAAGGAATAAATAATTTACAAATTCTATATGTAATTAAAAATTCCAAGTTCTATGTAAAACACTCTTAATAAATTGCAATTAAAAAGATCCAAATTCTTAGGAATAGTAGAATTACCAGGAACTTGGACATGAATAATTAAACACATGGTTTCATAATTGTTAAGCAAAAGGAAATATGAAAAGTATCTATACTACGGTGAAATTAGGAATCTTGAAATTAATTCTGCACAGAAGTCCGGGGAATCAATATACCCATTTACCAATTTATAGAGAAAAAGAGCATCTTGAATCTTTCTGTTACCCCGTAATGGCCTTAACAGTAATGGGAATATCAGTTATAAATCTGTGACTCTAATGTCGAGTTTTCACCAATGCCTACACATTTTTATTTTTCTTAAAGAGTCTTTGTGAGTAAAAGTATAAAATCGTGCTTGACGATGTAGTTCCTTTTTAATTTTCGTATAAAATTGAGTTTCCTATTTTGTAGAGCTTTCAATGAATCTGCAAACGAGATTTTTTGTTTTGTAGGCGTAAGAAGGTAAGCGAGCACTTCGAGTGATGGGATTTCAGCAGTTATGACATGAAGTAAAGGCTTACTGAGAGCATTCTACGTTAATGGTATTTAGGCGTTATTAAAATGCTGAGATAAGCGCTTTAAACTTGATAAATGTGTAGCAAAAGATTATATCAAGAATTAAGTGTATCTTATATACAACAAATGGGTTCGGTTATTTCTTACACCAGAAAGTGCAAGTTCACCGTGAAAATCCTTTGTACGTATCTTTATTCAATTGATCCACTCTTGTTTTATCGCTAAAAATTTTTTTATCCTACGCTTGTCTACCAGTCTCTTCCTTAAAAGCAAATAGTTTTATCATCTATAAGAACGTCATGGAAAATAATAGGATAAGTGAAATAAAAACTTGAAATTGGAAAACGAATACTTTAAATATTAAAAATTCATCTAAAAATGGGAATATTATATTTGGAATGTCCAGGCAGGACCTTAAAAGCATACCAAAGGTTTACGTGCAACTTTTGTATCCGTATCTTATTTGTTTTGTATTGATTCAATATGTATCAAGTATTTTTTAAAAACCTATACACGCTCGACACATCATAGTACTGTGTGCTAAGCCCATTTCACATGTTCGTTGATTACATCGGCGACGAGAGAAGGAGTCTCTACGTACCTTTCTAGATCACCTATTGATTTCTTGTTAGGACGCCTTCCATCCACCCTTTCATCTACCATTCCATTCACCATTCCAACCATCCATCCATCCATCTCCCTTTGATTGCAATGGAATCAACTGAAAACGGATGAAAAAAAATCCATGTTTCTTTCAACACTTGGGGAAATTTTTTTCCCTTTTGGAAAGCAGTCTATTATAGCTCTACCAAAAGTGATTTACGTGTTACCACAAGTGTCGACGAGTATTAAAGTATGCTCTCAAAATTGATATATCATTTGTTATTAAATTTTTTACATCGATTATATTATCCCTATGGAATGGAATACTAAACTAATAAAGTAAAAGATATGAAGCCGAATTTTTTGATGAAATTTTCGTAGACCAGAGTTCAACAAACTTTTTTTTAAACCTGCGATGTGATGTCTCCCGTCTTCTCACAGCTTGGCCAAATCAAGAAATCGATGAATTCACTGCTTAAAGACTCTTTGAAAGCGTGAGAAGGAGCAGAAGCCTTAAAAGACAAAAATAAAACTTAATGAATCGATTGACAAAGGGAACTCCATCATGCCTTTGAACAAATAGGTAACTACTCTATTAATATCTATTGAGTACGCAATTTACACTGGACAAGAATTTTTCAAAAAAAGTTATCCTTCCGTTTTAAAATTAACGATTATTTATTGATTTCGATGTAGTGAAACCGAATATAACCATCAAAAATTTTAATTGGCTCTTGTTTCTTCGTAATATGCATTTATTTCTTATATGTAATGTACTGTTTTTTTTTTATCTCCTTGTGAAATATAAGCAAAATTGGTCAAGTGTACTTTCGAATTCTCTTTGCCTGTCGACTGTCTTTCAAATGAGGAGCATCTCTAACGAGCGTCCAACAGTAGTAAGGTGGACTATTTCTCCTTGGTATCTTTCTTCCATTGCACCTGGTAGAAACCCTCAGTGCTCGTCGCTGACCATTCTGCTGTTATGCGGAAAGAAATCCAAATGGGAATAAAAAGTATGGATTTGTTCATATGACAGCTAAATCTTATGAAACAAAACCAACATGTCCTCAATCGTTTCTGGTAAAAGAAGAATGAAAATGAACAAATCCGTTTAAATTTCGAAGGAGGAAAAAAAGTCTAAATTATAATTAAATAAATAAACTGAATTACATTAAAACGTTAAGTCTTTAATATATTAAAACTTAAAATTTGTCAATTCAAATATCAAGGAAGATTTGATACATTGACTTCAAAGAACATTCCAGAACATTTATCAGTCATACGAAGTTAACCCCATACAACGGAAGTTTTAAGCAAATATATATGGTTAAATAACATGTAAAATTTTAAATTCCCAATAATTATAAAAAATTTTTAAAAGAAATAAAATATTTTACACAAAAACGAAATTTTTTTGAATTAATTTAAAAAAATGCAAAAAAAAATAAGTTTAAATATATTAAAAAAATTGACATCTATGAGTTAATTTGAATTTAAAAAGAATTATTTCAATATTCACATAAAGGACGGACAGACCCAAACTCACAATGAAAATTATCCTGGAAACCCCAAAAACAAGTCTATTGTCTTCCATCATCAGTGTAAGCATTTGTAAAAAATAAACTATTAAAAAATTGGTAACATTATTTTCCTAAGTTTCTTTTATATGAATTCAAAATGATATAAATTAATATCTTTATAATGCAACTGTGAATGACCACCAAATTGAATTGGATGATTTAGTATGCGCAGGGAAAAGTTCGGACAGGTGTTGATAGGAGAAGCCCGATTAAACGGGAGGAGAATTTGTGAATATAAATTTCCAGTTGCCCCTCTCTATAGCCACACTTAGTAATTATATTTATGTATCTTCCAAATACAAACGCCTCGATTTAAAATGCATAAAAATGAAAACTTATCTGTCCATACTCTTCAATTAATATTAAAACGATCCAAGTTCTCGACTTTATGTTATTTATGGGTTGAAAAAGTATATACCCAATGTAAATGGTTAGTTAACAAACAAACGAGATTTACAATTAAAAGTAAAAAAGGAGATAATTTTTTTTAGCTATCGCTGTTATGTTCAACACTTATCAGTTGAACAGAGTTGCATTATATAGATATTAATTTATATCCTTTTGAATTCATGTAAAAGAAACTTAGGAAAATAATGTTACCAATTTTTTAATAGTTTATTTTTGCAAAAGTGCTTACATATATTAAGTACGAGATCTGTTCCAGTAAAATTCTTATTTACAAATCAACTTTCTCACCTTCAAAATAGTTCCTTTGAGAGGTCACACAGCGACGAAGACATTGCTTCCACTCCTCATAGCAGTGCTGAAAGTCGTGAGATATAAGAACTTTCAGTAGGTCCGTCACCTCCACAGAGGCAAAATGTCGTCATTTGAGGTAACGTTTCAACTTGAGAAAGAGGAAAAAGTCACATGGCGCAAGATCAGGGAAGTAGGGTGGCTGAGGTACCATAGAAATGCCTTTTTTGGCCAGAAATTGCATGACAGCCAGTGCTGTGTGACAAGATGCATTAAATTGATGCAGCATCCAAGTTTCAGCCAAGCTTGGTCTCACTCTAAGAACTCTTTCCTTAGTCTCTCGAGAACTTCGCGGTAGAATTTCAATTTCGAGGCATCCATTTCCGTGACACACTAAAGAAACACTCTTCAAGCGGATGTTTCGTATCAATAATGTAGTGACAATAGGAAGTTGAAGATCGAGCAGATGTTTGTCTAACTACCCCTAGAGGAGAGCTTCTGAGTTGCCAGATAGCAATTAATTAATCGTAGATACATTTTTACATATTTTTTCAAACATAGGCTAGTCGCTTTTCTGTCGAGAAATTCATGAATCAAAATCTGTCATATTCCCTCAGATGTTTTTGCGCTTAATACATGTTCTTTAGCCTAAATCTTCATCTGATCAGATTTCCAATTCTTTTCAACAAAATAAATTAACTTAAATTACAACACAAACCTTTGTTACACCATCCAGACTAATTTTTTAAATTATATACAGGGTGGAAATTCTCAAAACAGTCGAATAACTTTAGAACAAAACGTGCTAGAATCATAAAAATCAATAGGAAAGTTCCGTGCCCGATTGAATAAAAATATTCCCAGCGCTCCTCGTGTTAACGTTGAGAAATTACGAGAACTAATCTTTGAACAGCGATAGAGAAAAAATTCTAATCACAAAGTTGTAAGAGGATCGCCTATTTAGTAGAAATCCACTTTTTGCATAAAAAAAAAATTAAACGAAAAATTCACTAAACGCCACTCCGATCATTCCCCCCCCCTCCCCCGAGATAAGGATTTTTGGACCTACTGACAATCTCATCAATAGCATGAGACAATAGTTCCAAGTTGCGGTGTCAGCTATTCAAGCTTGTGGAGATGATCTTATGATTGCATCGAAAGGCCTCTCTCCATTAATATCCATCTTTGATTGTTTAGTATTATCTCAATAATACTGACGAGGCACGCCCTTACATATGTACATTATCTTCTCAGAAGGATAATGGTGAATGTTATAAAGTTCAAATTACCATAGAGTGGTTCGAGGAACATGACAGTAACTTCCAAGAGCACAAGTAAAATGAGCTTGAAAGAATGATTAATAGGTTAAGATTAGAACTTTAGGCTGGACAGTCCAATCTTTTCTACATTCATGTCCTTAAACCAGTGTTATCATTTGAGTAGAAGATAAAATGCCATACTATTGGGCGAGCTTGATAATCCAGAATGAGGATAGTATACAGATGGTCATAATGTTTTGGCTTTTCAGTAATTATAGAAAGTGTTAAAGCCCACTATTTGAGTGGATACCCTGCTTCCCATATCTTCTGTGTTTTTCATAAATATTTGATATAATGCGTTTTTTTTCCTCTTTAATTTGTTATGTTGGAACTGATAACATTTGATTCAAATGAGAAAAAAATAGCATTGCTTTGAAGCACGTTGATTTAATTTGAGCCTCTACTTATCTACTTTATAGAATAAATGGCGGGCGGTACGAGAAGTGGTATGTCAATTTAAAATATTTAAATTTAATTAAACATTGATATTTGAACCTATTGAAGTCTTTTTAATTTTAAAAAAGAATTCTCAAGAGATGGCAGTACATGTTTAAAATAACCCCGTCTTCGACCTTAGACGAAAATTGATTTTTAAGAATTTTCCTGAAAAAAACTGCCAATCTTCAATATTTTACCATTTATATACTTCGGGTATTTTTCTACTATATAATGATATTTTTTCTAACAGAATAAGCATCAAATTGAGAATTTTTATTAGTACTTAAATATCTGTAGCTTTTTAGCTTCGCTCTATACATTCGCATCCTACAATGTGTGGTTGTAGAATCAAAAAATGTACTTTTGATAGAAATCATATGTTTATACCCCAAATTTGAACTGCTATGAGCAACAGGAGCAGGGCCGGATTTACGTATAAGCTAAACAAACTATATCTTAAGGCCCCACCCTCTATTTAGCTTAAAATGAGGGGGGGGGGGGGCTAATAGCATGAATTTAGCTTAAAGGCCCATATAAAGACCCTAGTAACCTTCAATAGCTTAGGGCCCCAGCAAACTTAAATCCGACCCTGAACAGGAGGGACTACTAGAGGCTTGTTCATGCGCATTACTTTACATAATGTACAGGACCACGTTATCATTAGGTGCAAGCTGGGGCCTCAGTCTCTATGTAAAAACATTTTAAAAAGAAATAAAGAGGCCTTAAAATTATGTTGCGCCTACAGCCTCCAAAACTATAAATGCGGCTCTGGAATGTACGTTCCGTTACAACTTCTTACCACTGGTTTCTTAATTAAACAGCTTGATATTTTCTGAAAATTTCCATTGAGTATCTTCATGAAGATGTCTGCAAAGATCAAATTTGCTAACGAAATCTACCCAATAAAAGAGTAGCTTTGAGTATATTATGCTCTATAAGCTTTTCATTTATATTCCATGGCACCTAATATTTTGCAATTATTCATTAAGTACAGGATGATTCTGAAAGAATGAAACTAATTAACGTGTTTTGTATAAAATAACTATTTAATGCAGAACAACGTGTAAGATGTCAATGAATACGGAAATTCTCAAAGTTTGCCTGTTTCACAATGAATCACAAGCATTCAATGCGGAAGCCGTGTACCTCACGGCAAAAGTCCAGCCGATATATAGTTTTACTTGCATAGGTGGAACAGCGTCCTTCAAATATCCCCACAGAAATAAATCACAGAAAGCAAGACAAGGCGAACTCGTAGGTAACTGCGAAATATCCTGTAAAGTACTGTAACTTCATTTAATCAGAATTACTCTGTACTTTCGACTTATCATGCTTTTCGCCTCAACGATTTTCGGACCTTCCTTTTCCTAGAAAAGAACGCTGCCGTATTAAGAAAACTATTTCACTTCACTGCTGATACACAGGTTTACTTGCAATTGGGTACTTTAAATAGTCCTATGAATACCATATTGGGGGAAAAAAAGCTCTATTTATTTATTTTTGTTTTCTTCTATATTCTGGTTATACCCGATAAAACGCGGACAGATATAGGCTATTCTCGCCAATTTAATAATGAAAACAAAACATCGTAAGGTAATACTAACAATCTTTAAGAGGGTCGGAGCAGACTATCTAGCACAGAGAAACACTTAAGCATACAACTTTTTAAAACCCCTCGATATACTCTGCTGCTTTGTCTACACCCATTGTCATCTATGTGGAAGTCTTTGAATGGCGGTTGCGTCCCAAATTGTTGTCGTTTTTGACAGAGTAATCTATGGCTTCTAGTAAGTTCCTAGATGGTTCGTTAATTTTTGAAGCAAACAAGTCACATGGACTCAATCCCGTCAATAGGGAGGGTGGTAGAGTGCTTCTCAATCCTATAGGGTTAATGGGGCTCTTAAGGGTTAGCTTTATCACACCGTCCACTGTGATACAAATTGAATGGCAAATTTTCCACCCTCCCTATTCAACGCCTTGAATAAAGATATTTCAAAAGGAAGTAACGTCAGTTAATTGGGAGGGGAAACCTTCATTGACGGCTGTTTTCCGAGGCATGAGGATTTCAACCTAAAATAAATTTTCGAGATTCTAATAATCTACGAATATGAAATAATTCATAAATCGATGATTGTTCTGAATTGTGCGAAACTCGGGGAAAAAACGAACGTTAGCAACACTGCACGTATAGGTAAAATATTTTCCTCTCCCAGGTTATATTTATCTCATTTTATAACTTAATAATAAACTGCTTAAATTTTTAAACTTAATTTTTAACGTTACACTGACTGAAGCTTATTTTAGTCTCTTGCAAGTCGCTTTCTTTACAGAACTTATCGTGATGCACCCATTTGCTCCACTTTCAGACAGTTTAGGCTCCGCTGCGTTTTTTCCCTCAGATAAATTGTCTTAGAAACCGTTTTTGGAAATTCGCCATTTGATTTCCCGCCGTGTCATCTCTTTAAGCCATCACTGTTTGCAATTCCCTGTCGCCCGAACGACAGTATTCCTCGAGAGGCAAAATATGTGTAAACGCAATCATGCTAACAAGGAAGATGGAATTGGACAATCAAGAGAAATTTCCCTCGAATTTGGAATGGGTGTCGGGAATTCTGAACTCTTCCATTCTTTTTGCGTGTATGCTTGCAGAAGATGAGTTAAAAGACTTCCGTCCTCCGTCGCTGTTCATGCCAAATGATCTCGTACTGAAGGTATCAATGCAGCTGGAACGTCGCCAGCAGAGGTTGTTAAGGCGAAGTTATTTCCGTGTGAACTCTAACCCCTGCACGCTCACTTCAGGTTAATGAGCCTCGTCTCTTTTTTGCCTCATAAACAGTTCAAGAGCATCGATCCTTTGAATTTTGAAGAGAACATTAATTAGAAAAGGCCTATTTCCCCCATATAATTGTTATTTTTTTATGACATCATTGAAATAAATATACTTCATGAAAACATTTTTTATCTTGTTTCTCAAATTTTGAAGATTTCATTTAAGTTGTATCTGTGCTTTCGGGTGTATTGTTATTTCATTTCATACTCATATAGGGTAAATGTACCAGTAATTGACACTTTAAGACATTACTGTGAAACGAAATTGTGTACGTAAATCCAATTACATTTTGAAACTTTTTTAGTTATACCTTTAAATAGTAAATATAATGCAGAATGTGCATATCTCTAACCAATTATTATATCTTTAAAAGCTATTAAGTTATTAAACTTTTTCCTAACTAATGCATGAATCACCAGTAGTTGACAGTTAATGCACCAGAAGTTGACAGGCCGTTTCATCAGTAATTGACAATATTTTAATTACAAATTTTTTAAGTACAAAAAAATATGACAACATTCAAAGTAGCTGATGAAATCAAGCATTTTTAAGAATGTGTAAATTATTTAACATTAACTAAAATTGTGTTTTTTAAAACTTAAGTTGTTCTTATAGATCATTTATCTTTTTTCCTTTGAAATAATAAATAAAACCAGTCCACTCCCATGTAGAGTGCAAGGACCATAGAAAATGAAGGTGTTTTCCACTAGTGCAATATCATCAGATCTTGGCCAAATAAATTGTTCGTAGAAAAACTTGATTTTTGACGGTTGTTCTCATATTGCTAAATTCATCCAATTCATCCTATGCTACTTCTTACCATAGTAAATAGAATACCAGTAGTAGTTTTCTTATTGGAAGATAACTTGTCCTGGGCTATCTGTTGATCGTCTCTGTGACAAGATTCAGGACCAACGAAAAGAATCGGGGAATAAGGCCTAAAAGATTTATGTCAAAGTGGGTGACCTAGAAATTGACAGTCACGTTCCTATAATTGACACAGCTAGGTCAATTACTGGAAATTAAGAAGTTACACTTAAACCCATCATGTTTCCTTTATTATTACCCTAAATTCTATTTCACATTAGTATATTTTTGTTCATTTTGTTTAAACACAAAAAATTATCAATAATTGACAGGTTATGTCAATTACTAGCGACACTACATATCTGCGTTCTTGTAGTTGACGGTGGATTAAAAAAGTTAACACATTGGCCATCTGAAATTCTGTTACTACTAGAAGTATTGTCCACTGATCACACAAAAAGGTTCCCGCAATATTAACAAGTCAGGCAACCGAAATGCTCAGGACCGATAGGATTTTAAAGCATTCGAGAACGAAAAGGAAAGCATTTTATTTCTAAAGAAGCCTTTCGTTGTTAAGAATTAGATGAAGTTGCTAAGAGTGCCTCTGGTTGCTAAGCAAGGCGAACTTCTAAGGGAAATTAAGTTCAAACGGAATAAAAATACCTGAAAAGTTAAATGGAGAAAATAGCAATTCTCTATAGATTAAAACATATACGAATCCTTTAATTTGAAAGCATTACTATTTAATGAAATAAGCGTTAATTGTTGAAGCGTTCTGTGTAAGGGTCAATTCTTTCTTCATAAACTATTGCCAACGCTTTTCTACGTAAGCATGTACCATTGAAGGAATGATTAGCTACAAGCTATCATTCCAATCGTTTGATATATTACATGCCATATTTTAGCATTGAAAGTTCCAATGAACCATAATGGGTCCACGAAAAGCAGATACCTTTGAACCGATTTCGACTATTAATAATTTTATGTTATATTCATTCATGGCACATCATTCCAAATCGTTTGATATATTACTTGCCATATTTTAGCATTGAAAGTTCCAATGAACCATAATACGTCCATGAAAAGCAGGTACCTTTGAACCAATTTCGACTATCATTCATTTTACGTGATATTCATGCATGGCACATCATTCCAAGTTGTTTTATACATTACATGCCAAATCTGAGCTTTGAACGTTTCCCCTGACCCATACTGCATCCTATTTCGACTCTCGTTAATTTTACTTCAATATTCAATCATGACATGTTATTTCAAGCTGTTTGATATAATACATGGCATATCTTAGCATTGAAAGTTTCCAGTGGACCATAATTGTACCACTAAACCACATACCCTTGAACCAGTTCTG
>JAHWFO010111979.1:1495058-1525118 GCA_023313115.1 Rhysida immarginata | reverse complement strand
ACGGACAGACGGACGCACATTGTGAAAACATAAGTACCTATCGGTCCTAATAACAAATATTCCATAACATTCATGAAATAAATTCAAGTAATCAAACGCTCCCGTAGTGGTTCATTACAAGGTTTTTTCGACTCGGTGAGGCATTAAACAAACAACATGTGTTCGCGGCCATAATAGGGAGCAAAGCTCTTAGTTTTTTGCTGTTCTGGGAAGCCTATACACTGTTTAATACGAGATGGCAACACCAGTCCCTTTTCTTGCCTTGTTACTTTATCAAAAGCCTTTAAATGGTGAATTGTCAATTACTGATACACTGTCAATTACAGGTACATCAACCCTACAGGGTGTAACAATGGTACGGCCAAACTTTCAGGAAATATTCCTCACGTATAGAGGAAGAAAATATGTTATAAGGACAATAACATGCCACATGAAACTCTTTCTTACATGAAATGTTCAAAAAGCCCTCTGTTAGCATGGATACATGCATCAACCCGCCGTCGCAAGCTGCTGTTAGGGATAAGCTTAATAGTTTGGAAATTTTTTTTATTATTATTTAGAAAATAGGCTTGGAATTGGCTTTTTTTTAGGAATCCCAGATGCGTTGATGTATCCCTGGAGAAGTGCGTATTGTTTCGAAGCCTACAATACGGGCATTAAAATGAGTTTAACATGGAAATTAAGTATTTCCGGATCCATGTATTGTATTTATTCCAATGCAAGAAACATATAAATATATAATAAGATGAATTTGCCATGAGCACATAGTGCTCGTTTATTCGGAAAAGCATCAAAAGAAAAGAAAATAAATTAGTATATACGGTAACAACAATTAAAACTGATTAACATATAAAAACCATTAAATACTAATTGTTTTTGACAGTCATAATCCAATTTTTAAGTTTATATCTAGATTTTCGTCCATCAATACATAATTTTATTTCATTTGGTAGATCATTAAACAATTTTTTATAATTATAATCTATTTGATGGAAAACGAAAGAATGCTTTGGAATTTCAATTGGAATCGTCAGATTTTTAGAATTTCTTAAATTATAATTAAAATGTCTGAAAATTGTCTGTTTCATTTTTACATAATTACATGTATATTTTGCCAAATTAAAAAGATAAAATTGATGAAAATTCATTATTTGATTTTTACGAAAATCATTATTGTTAACGATACAACGAGTCAGCATATTAAAAAGATTTATAATTGGTTTTAAATGAGTCACATAAGTTCCACCCCAAACTGGGATGAGATATTGTAATGTACTTAAAAAGAAAACGTTATATATTAAAATCAGATTTTTAAAAGTTAAGACAGTTTTTAATGATCGAATTATAAAAGTTATAGATCTTAATCTAACAAATAAACTTCTTATATGGGAATCCCATGATAAATGATAATCAATTGTAATACCCAAATATTTTGTGTGTTCGACATAAGTTAAGAGAGGACAATGACTACATTCAAGATTATTACATTTCAAATCATGATATTTAAGAAACAAATTCGTATTACAATCAGAGTGCAATTTAAAACGCATATACATACAGATTTTTTTACATTTAAGGACATATTATTATTTGATAATCAGAAGTTTAATAATTTAAGGTCTGATTGGGCTTCTTTAAAATTTTGATAATCACTATTTATATAGGTTAAGACTAAATCATCAGCATAAGCTTGGATAGAACCAAACCAATTTAAATGAAAAATATCATTTATATAAATTAAGAAAAGAATGGGGTCTAAAATAGTTCCTTGAGGAACTCCTCTTTTTAAATTTTCGAATTTACTTAATTTTTCCTTAATCCTAACAGCTTGTTTTCTATTGGCTAAATAAGAGCTAAACCATTGGTTTGCTAGTCCTCTTATACCATATCTTTCAAATTTTTGTAATAAGAGACAATGGTCAACTGAATCGAAAGCTTTCCTTATATCCAGAAAAATTGCTAAAGGGTTCCGACCTTTATCAAGCGTGTGAATAACATCTGATATAAAACTGTGAACTGCTAATTGAGTATTCATAATATTTTTTCTTCTACACGTGAGAAATATTTTCTGAAAGTTTGGCCATTGTCACGGAAATCGATTCCACACGTGATTTCCGGCGACACTGGCTGTTATTACCGCTCACGAGTGTTCACCCGTTCGAAGGCGGGGGAGGAGCGGGGCAGACAGTGTCGTCATACCATCCACCACGGAAGAGCCAATAGACACCAGACGAAGCTCCGTGACGTCAAACCGAAGCTTTCTTGGCGGGAGGTTTTGTCGGTAAAGAGGAGAGCGACCCGAACTTCAGAAGGCAAACATCTAAAGAATACCGGCCCGACACCGGAGAAGAAAGGGCTCTACGCAGTCGCCCGTGATGGTTGGAAACCCCAGGACCCTCGGCCTGATACGAGGACCCTCGTAGAAGCGACGACGTGGCGAGTCGTCCGCATCCTTTGCTGAAGCAAGGCGTGTTCGGCGGAGAAGCACCGTAGGCGGCGTTTCCACTGACGAGCGACTCCGGCAACGAGAACGAGTCAACGTGCTCGAGTTTACGGGGAGCAACCGGGAGATTGAGACTGTATCGTACGCTCTCGGTGTCAACAACTGCGACTGTAAGTTCATTTTCTTTAACGTGCCTTAACCCTTGTGCGTGGTCGCCTATACTAAGTGACTTGCATGGAAGAGAGTGCGACGGGCGTTCAACAATTAGAGGCTTCTTTCCTGCTGGGTTGAACGCCTATCTCTCAACCCAGTACGGGTTTACGTATTTCGCCTGAATAGGCCGAGACGAGTTCGTCGAAGTTCTTTCCCAAGTGGTTAACGTGGAAATCATGTGTTAATTTAACGTCCTTTTGTTGTGGCTTAGAGTTGGAGGAAAAAGTGTTAATAAGTGTAATGCCTGTATGTTAATATTTCAATTCAGGCCTGTATTTATATTTTTTTCCCACCTTTAGTGACCAGCCCTCCTGGCGAGCACTCGTTCGGCTGCTTATTTGCAAATGTGTAAAATATATCTTCTGTATCGTAGAAGTTAATTAATGTTTATTCTATTTGAGTAGTGAGCCAAGTGTTTTTGGATTAATGGTATTTAACTCGGTAGAACTCAGCGTGTTCAGCATGAACTTTATTTATGTGAACTTTCTCGTATATTCCATTCAAACTGCCCGAATTTGTTTGTAGGAACTTCTAACGAGATAGACTCAATTAATTTAGTTGGACATTGAATAACTTAAATTCCCGGACTCAGACTATAATAAATAATTTGTGCTTGTGATTCACTTTCCGTGTCAACTAAGCTCATCAGTTGTATTAAAATTTGGCGCCCGTAATTAGGTGTAATTTATTTGAGAGGCCATAGCATGTGCCGTTGATGAGTTGTATTACCCTATAGGCATACTGCCATTTGTTTCATGTGGTTAATTATTTGATAGATTAAGTAATTTAAGACATTTTTGATCAGGTTAAGTTAAGAACTAGTCGTAATAATTGCCTTAGAGAATAGGATTGCATTTGACGTTCTCTTTTTGTGTTTTATTATTTAAGCAAGTTTGCCTATCAGAATTGTTCAGGTTATTTAAATTTTATGTGTCTTGAATTAGCCGCTTAGCTCGGTCTTATCTTTGTAAGAATTGTATTGTGTGTCCACTCATTTATTTTTGAGGTGGAAAGCTCAATTGTATTTGTTAAACCGTAAGTTGTCAGATTTGCAATTTTGTGCTAAAGTTTTGGTTTGAGTGTCAGTCTTATTGTAATTTCCGATTTCAAGTCATACTTTATGGTTTAACAATCATTTTATTTTATTAGAGCTAGAAACTTAGCTCTTTAATTATACTTACCAAGTTATTTATTTAGATATATTTATACTTTTGTTACTGGATGTTCTTTATTAAACTTTATTTTTTTTCAACCTTACCCTGATAACGTGCTTCATTCATTTTCCACTGCGTAACCATTTTACTGTTTTACACGTTACAGCCATACCTTTTTTGTTATAACTTGTATTGCACATTTTGAAGTATCCTGCTTATTTTTTTTGTTCATATGAATGAGCAATTTAGTCATTTGTGTAATTTCATAAGACGTTTCCTTCCGTTGTTAAACATACAAATGAACAAACTGCAGCCCAGATGAATAGTTTGGCAATAGCAATACACTTACGAGAGACTTCTAAGTGTTGGACTTACACATTACCCATATTGTTCAGGAATCGGTCCAACAGTTGACAAGTTTCTGTATGGCGGGGATTCCACATGCGTAAAAACAATGGCAGAAACCACAAGGCAGAAAATCTTCTGACGTCAGTTCTGCTTTCTTCTTGCTGCCCGGCAGAAAACTCCTGTTTTTTCCGAGTTGGATTGAGTCATAGCCTACAGAGATAAGAGAATTTTCTGCCGGGCAGAAAGAAGAGAGCAGGAATCGATGTCAGAACATTTTCTGCCTTGTGGTTTCTGCCGTTAATTTTACGCATGTGGAATCCACGCCTATATCCTCCGCAACAAAACTGGCGGTCTTGAGGTGAAGCCAGCAACACTGATTTCTTGATCAGAGATTAAAAACCATCTCCTTAATCCTTTTTCAACGGTCCGAAGATATAAAAGACACAGGGAGGGGGGGGGGGGGGGGTTCCAAGGACTGTATGTAGAGTAAGGAGCTCCCATCGTACGGTTCCTTTCGTCCCGATACTCCGTACATCATTTAAACAATGTGCTGTGTTTCAAGCAGGCGTCCACGTAAACTCTTTGGATTCTCCGAAAACACTGTGCCTTCCTTATGGAAGAATCGAATCACAAACCGCTGGACACGTTTGGAAGTCTTCATGACAATGCTATTGGAAAAACGGTCTTCTTTACCACAGACTTTAACTTCAAAATTTAATAGTCAGTCATTTAGGCTCTAAAGATTTCAGGAATTCTTGAGATGATGAAAATGGTCTGGACTCTAAACGAAATTTAGTTTGAACTGTGAAAAGTTTAATACAGTATAAAGCAAAGTTTTGTTCCAAATGAGCACGTGATGAGCTGTTTTCTCGTGTTCTCAACTTATACATAGCTGCCTTTTCTTTAACGCTGAGAGATATTATCAGTCATTGCAGTAAATGAAGAATGATATTTTAAGACTAGCTTGTTATCCTTATAATATTCATTATGCTATTATATATTTGGAATATTTTGATATCTTCAATATTATTAATCTTATATATTATCTTCTTCTTTGGTCTTTAGTTTTTTAAATTTCGACATTATGCAAATTAGGCATCCATAAACTTTTTTTCTAGAAGAATAAATGAGGGTAAAAGTTCAGTTTGTCACTTTTTACTTTTAATGAAAGTAATTAATTTTCAATGAACTTATAAACAGTGTTTAAGTTTAAAATTCTTTGAGTTGATAATTTTTAGAAAAATTTGAAGCGTATTTCTTTATTAATTAGAGCAGCCGTGCTGAAGATTGCTTTTTAATTAAGAAAAAATATTTTGTTATCTTTATATTTTCCTGTATGATGGAGTTAGACACATATTTACAATAATGCTTTTTAGCATCTGTGCTCTTGAGTTTCGAACGGAGTTAGTCCCTCGAGGCAAAGGAGAGACCGAAGAAATGCAAATGAGAAAGAGAGAGAGGGAAAGAAAGAGAGAGGACCATTAAAAAAGGACCCACAAAAGTTTTGTTTACGACCATATAAAGATGTTTACTCTTTCACAGAAGAACGAAGAGGAGTGTTTACTTCCAACGTTAAGCAACGAAAAATCTTTGACAATACCGGCGATAAAAATGTTAACAATAGTTAAGAAAATATTATGAAACCAAAAACGAATGTTTTAAAGCAATTAACTGGAACGCATTAACAGAAAACTGCAAGCTATTTTTTTAAAGGAAGTTTTAATGCTTCTTTCACGAACTTTCTTTCTACACTTAAGAAATTTAGAATTTGAAAATGATTTTGAAATTAAATTAAAACGTGCAAATAAAACAGAAACAGCAATAAGTATATTGGCACGATTTTTTTTACAGTTTATGTAAATTCTGCTTATTTTCAGTCGTTTTCTTTTTATGAAACAAGTCAATATATAACACAGCCATTAAGTTCCAAGAAAATTGAACGTAGCTACATACTAATGCCATTCATCACCACGAAACTTGGATATGCTGATGATTCACTTGAGCTGGCCAGGTGGCCGAGAGGGTTCGAATCCACTTTCTAGTTCTCGAGTCCACCTGGTCGTGGGTTCGAATCCCGCCGTGGGCATGGATGTTTGTGTTTGTCCCGGGCTGCGTACAGATATAACTTGTATATAAAGGCGCAAAATGACCTTAGTGGTCGAGGCCAAAAATTCTAATAAACCAAACCAATGATTCACTTGATAATGTAGCGTGACGATATGCAAGCGTACACGGAAGCGGTGGATGCTGAAACTTTGTTACGTCCTGGCTAAAACCGCACTCAGTGTACGTGAAAGAAATCCATGAATTCGACAAAATCTTAGAGTTGACAGTTCCAAAGTCTTTAGCAATCACGAATACACACGGGTCGTCCAAGTAATTTACTGGGATTTCCTTCGTCGGCCGGGAGACGTTTCTCGACGCCAACTGCTAAAGGTGTAGGGATAAGAGCAATTGGGTTTTTCAACATAACAATATACTTGCTCATTTGTTGTAGTGCAGTTTACAAGCACCTGGTGAAACCCAAAATCATTTATTTATCCGATGACTTCTTTATTTAAAGCCTCATGAAATTTTATCTTCGTAAGTAATTATCTTTTGAAGTAATAATTTTTTTCTTAATTAAATGCTGAAACAAAAACGAAAAATCAATAAAAACCTCATTGATTTTTTTCCCTCGAATGATTTTTTTAAAACAAAACTTACTAATTCGCTATGTCGTTTAGATTTATTTTCTCAGTCAGTTTCTGTGCAAGTGTTCCCTTTGCCTCAACTCTGTATTAATAAATGAAAACTGAAGTTAATTATTTAAACATAAGATTTTTTTATCCAGGTCGCAGAATTTTTCCTTTCATATTTTCAAATATTATCACGAACTCTGAATAGTGTGAAGCATTCATGAAGGAGGCCTCATCAAGATTGATTTCACCTTTATGGCTGACGGTGGACAGAATGAAAACCCACACCAAGAAAAAGTATTTCTAATGGAATTCATCAGTTTCTGCAGTAGAATTTAGATGCCATTTCGCTTCAAATTTGCTTCAAATGCATCGGAAGAAGAGTATTCAATAAGGTTAAGTGGCGTATGGCATCACTGAGTCGCGAATCAGCAGAAGTAATTCTTCCTCATGAAAAAATTCGGATCTTATTTAGATGATCATGGAAAAACCATCAAGGTAAATCTCTAGAGCAGCGCTTCTCAAACTGTGGTACGCGTACCACTAGTGAGTGGTACTTCAAGTGATACTCCAAGCCAACGAGATTAATATAATTAGAGTGGAAATAACGACGCCATATTGGAAGCGAATTGAAGCGATGTCCGCCCTCGCTGTTGAGGTAAAAATTTGAAATACTATGATGTGAAGTCATAATAAGAAGTATAAACATTCGGTTTATTACAATCATATTTAACATGGTGTTGGAAATTACTATAAAATGAAAATAATAAATCTCTGTGAAATTTAATCCATTTATTATCTTATATAATATTATTATATACAGAAATAAGAGAAAATAATTATTGAATAACTCATAAATGGTCTATGAGGGTTTTATCCTACGCCATACCTCAGCTGTTCAAATAATTGATGAAAAAAGAAAAATTATTTTTTTTCCTATTTTTCATCAAATAATTTTTCCTTTGGATTCTAAAGGAAATATACATTCTGCTCTCGGAATTATTTATTTTACATCATTACTAAGTAGCGGAAGAATGGGGCTACTTATTGGTTTCACAATGTCCGTCTGTCCGTCCCCTTCATAATTTCCACATTTTTGAGGTAGAAGGTTGGAATTCGAAATGTAACTTGCTATGGGATGTGCATCTTCACTATTTAGTTTGGTTTTGATTGGCCCATTGGAATCGAAGTTTCGCGGGTGGCAGTTGTTCTTTACAACTATGGCAACATTTGGCATGTTATATATCATTCGATCGGAAATGATCAGAAACGAAAGAAGATAAGAGCTCTTTTACACTTTCTAAATACTACGTTCGAGAAAATCAATTTTACTATTTAAAAATTTTACTAGGGGTGGAGGCCGTGGCCTGGCGGGCTTCCACTGAACACACAACTTCAGGGAAGTTAAGCAACATCAGGCACCGCTAGTCACTGGATGGGCGACCATCAGTGAGATACGATCTTCACCCCCCTCCCTCCCCGGCTGCTGCGACCATCTTACAGCTGTCGTTAATACAGGTCGATCCAGGGACCCAACTCGTCGGCCTCCGGACATATAGGCCCTGAATGGACGTATTGGATTACAATCAATTAAAATAAAATAAAAAATTGAGAGGGGGTTAAAACGTGAAATAAAAGGGTAAATATTAAAAGGCTTCCGCTACCTTCCTCGGGAGGATTAATTTCTTGTTAAGATATAGTTAAGGTGGCAAAGTAAGTATTTACATTTTAAACAAATGTACAATCGAAATTTTGTTCTCGGGGTGGGAAAAATGCTATTGGTATAAGTGTACTTTAGTACGTATACCAAGGCTCATACTGATTGAGGATTCGTTAATACTTACGGAAAATAAAACTTAACGAAATGTTAACGCACTAGCTCCATATACCTTCAATATAATTTCTTGTGCAAATTCCGATTTGTCCGTAGCTTAAACGTTGGTCATCCGGACATCTTAAGCCCGCTGCACTAAAGAACTTGGCCCAAGATGTCAATTTACGTGTAGCGGTTCGGGTAACCAACTTTTTAGCGATGATGAATCGGAGTTTGCGTAAGATATTATACAGATTGAAAGTATATGGTGCTAGTGTGTTAACATGTTGTTAAGTTTTATCTTTATTTTCCGTAAGTATTAACGGCTAATCTAATCAGGAACTCAGAATACAGGCTATAATGAACATGATAGGCTAAACTTAGCTTGTATCAAGAACATATGAAGGCCTACCTTCATCTGTTCTTGCTTTTATTAATCTGGGCTAGGCCTAATTACTTGTTAAAGGTGATATTCGATTGTTTTTCTCTCTTATTCGAACAATTAAACGCCGAGCAAGCGTAAGGCATCCTCGTAAATGTCACTATATCGCTAAATAATTATAATAATAAGCTAGAATAAAATCCAAAGAAAGGAAATGCATCTTATTAGCTACAGCTTGCAAACGTATTATACCTCGACAGTAATGGCTGACGCTAGTTACCACGACTTCATAGTGGGGGCGCTGATGACCAGTTAATTTCCACTCTAATTATATTAATCTCGTTGCTCCAAGCCATGCCAAGAGGATCATTAGTGTCACTAGTGTGGTCCATTTTAGTGATTATAGAAACGATATGAAATGAGTAGATCGCTTATTTGACCGCCATCTTTGGGACAATTTGAAGGCGGCGAAAAGTGGAACTAATCTCCATTCTTCCATGTTATTACACTGCAGGCGCCATAGTCATTACTATGGTAGTCTGAACATCGCCAGCCAAAGCGCCATTACTGTATATCCGCTTTGTCGCCAGCTTGAGAAAGCACCCCCCCCCCACCAACATCGTGCTTGTAGTCTGAAATTTCTTATGCGATCTCCCAAATTTAGAAGGTTTTTAATAAATGCTGTATATAATTTCATAAATACCTCTAAACAATCATTCTGGTATCACTGAAACGACGATAACAACGTTGGATACATCTAATCAACCAATCACGATATGAAAGACCAGGATTTTTACATGAGAAAAACATTCTAAGACGCAGAAAATAAAAAATCCACCTGTGAAAGGTCAGTGGTGAACCTTTAATATATCTTTTATTACAATTTAAAGCTGAACAAGAAATCGGCATTGAGTTTTGGTGTGTTTATCTACGCAAAATTACACACGTAAAGATCGATGAAAGCCATTTTTTGACTACCAAAGGAATGGCCGCCAGGCCTTCAAATGGGGACACGATGGTGGCGCTGAAAGCAGCTCATGAGCGATCTACTCATTTCATATCGTTGGATTATAGTTACTTTTTCTTTGAAGAGGGTCATTGACAGTGGTACTTGATGCGTACTAATCCTCACGGAGTGGTACTTGTTTAAAAAAAATTGAGAAGCACTGCTCTAGAGGACCACTTTTTTATGTTGTTATACAGAGGGTTGATTCAGATAAAATGAGACGACTTTGCAGTTCTGTTACGATGGTGTAATACCATGGCGCCACCATCGGTTGTGTTCGATGTGAGAGTCAAGGTGATCTAGAATACAAGGTGGGGGTCAGTTTGCCGGAAGTAGTAAAAATTGCCTTACTGCGCAAGCGTATTTTGACGTCACTAGCATACATCGAAACCTATACCTGCTAAATCGAAACCTCAACAGAAACTAAAACATGGCGGCAATGAAAGCAGTACTGCGATAGCCACACTTGACGACTCGTTCATTTCCTTGACAATTCTCATTCTTTATACTATATATTTTAATTAAATAATAATGCCATTATATGAAGGGACTTGCGTAATTTATAATTATTGTAAAATGTACTTACGTATTATCTTTTTAATGTGAATACAGGGTTAATGTTAACTATCAGCACATCGCGCGATAACTGATCATGCGACCAAGGTAAGTGAAATTTACTGAGACTAAATAGAAAAAGGGTTATATATCAGTTCGTTAGAAGGGGAGTGGGTGTCTTTAAAATGTAAAATCATTTACCTTGGTCTCATGTTCACTCATCGCGCAATGTGCGGATAGTTAAGCGAACACGATAACGTATTTCTCATTATCATTCCTCGTTAAGATTTCGAAATTGATTCGTCGGAACCGTTGGCAGTTAAGAGACAGATGATAATTTCGATATTATTTCTTAATAACTTTATTTATGCAGGCATTGGGAAATTTTAATTTATAAAATAGTAAGTTTACAAATAAACGTTTCTTCAGAAATCAACGTAAGAGTTTTGTTTTTTTACGTGAAAACGTTTTCTTTTGTGACCAGAATAATGGCTACCGCACACACCGGAAGTAAAGCCATAAGCCATCCCGTGACGTCACAATACGCATGCGCGTTAAGCACTTCTGACAAACTGGACCTACCTGTTATTCTAGATTACCTTGTGTGAGAGTCACGTTGTTGGACTATCGCCCGGCACCGTTATTTCCACTGAAGTAGGCTGAGTTTGAGGGACTCCATGGGAAGTTCGTTCCACACCTGCTGACACACTTTCCATAGCCCATCAACGGTTCTTAGTCGGCGACTTCCGAGCCGTCGTTTCAGGAGACCAAAACCACAGAAATCCATCGGTGATGCGTCAGGAGATTTTACAGGCACATGAGAGAAGGGATTCTCGTATGCCCGTCTCCTGTTCCATCTTCCTGTAGTAAGTCACAGATGACTTAGCAGTGTTCAGTTGTGTTCAGTCACTCAGTTGTGTGACCGTGCGCTTTATGACGTCGCTCCAGCCCAAGATTGTCATGAATTATTCTGGAGACTGTTGCCTGTGAAATACCTTTCCTTTGGGCTAGACTTCTCTGTGTGGGGGGATTTTCTTTCAGCACTTCAGACCGGATTTCTCGCACCACCTGAACTGGGCGTGTTGGCTGGGGCTTGTTTCTGGTCTGCTTCTCTGCTCGTCCACGTTCATTAGATGGTCGCAATTTGTTCTTTTTGATTATTCGACCCACAGTAGCTTTGGATACCACAATACCATTTCGTTTGCATAATTCCACAATGCACGAAAGACTGAAGTTAGCGTCGGAAAGGCCAAACATATACCTTTCCCAAAAAGTTGTGATTTTGGAAGCCATGTTTCAGCACGAAATGAGCCTTCCCAACGGTGTGTTTCACTGCAATTCAAATGTGTTAGAAACCTCAGCCAACCTGGCCAGCCCAACCTGACCATGAGTGACTCTTTCTCGTCCATTTTCTGAAATTCTTTCCAGGGGAAGGGTGTGATTAAAAAATGTTTTTAGACTAATATGGTGTTGCTCTACATGGTAGCAATCGGAAAATTTTCTCTATCTTTAATAGTAAATGGATGACCTTAAATTTGGAGGTCAAAGTCAAATTTGAGTGCGGGAATGAATTCCCCACCCCCCTATTACCTATAAACCATACTCATCAGATCTCGTCTACCTGGCAGCCTTTGAGCTATCTGCCATGTTACCAGATTTTTCGGACACCCTGTATATTAAATCCTTTTGAAGATTAAATTTGTGAGAGCATTCGAGGTTGGGTTCTAGTAATGAACGACGGAATGTCCGAAATGCTTTACAAGAGGATTAGGAAAAGAGAATGAGTTAGTATGTTGTTGTTGTTGTTGTTGACTAGATCCTCTATTTTAAGATATTGACGATTGGATTTGATCAGATCTTATCTTAAATCTATTAAATGCATATGTGTATAGGTAGATTTGTGTGGTGTTTTTGTTTATTCATGATTCTATTTATTCAGTTCTAAATATTTCTATTGAAGCAATTCTGACTTGTATGATAATAGAGGAGCTGGTCGAGTTTAAAAAAAAACACAATTTGAGTTTGTTTTGTGCATGAACGTGTGGCCGGATAGGATGTTGTAAGCTGGTGGGAGATGAGATTCCAGGATTATGTGGATTTAGTGTAGATTTTAGCATCTAAGAGATGAATTAATTTTTCTTATGATTAATGTGAAGTTGAGAGAGTCATAGAAGTTGCTCTCGCTTTCTACTAGGGTAAAGGAAATGCTTGGAAGTTCATTAGTTAATTTCACTTATAGTATAAGTGATTTGGCTTAAGTGTCGAAGCCTTCTTCGAAAAGTAGTTTAGGTCATCAGTTTAATAAGCAATGCCGGCGTGAGAATACTGTGTTTGCGCAAAGAGAACTTTTTGAATTTATTATTTAATATTTTTTATAAAAAAAATCAGGAAAAAAGATTAATAACCCAAGCTTACTACTTTTTTTTTTAAATTAACGATTTGACCATTAGAGAAAAGGATGTTTCCACATAGAAAGGCAACGGAAGATTTTAAGCATTCGTAATGGTTTTTCCTTCCCTCTATCTTTGCAGAAGGGGCTGTTCTCTGTTCACCCTCTTCTCTCCTCCAACACGCGTCCTTCTCTTTTCAATTGCTTCCGGTTATCATTCTGAAATGCTGGGAGGAAGAGCTTTACTCTAGTCGTTTTCAGGGAGCCCGGACCCAACCGTTTCTGCTTGAATATATTTTCAAGTTTAAGTTCACATAAAAACCTCTTCTTGTCCTTCATAACGCTTTAAAATTCCTCATTCAGCCCAGCAATTACCAAAATTACCCATGTTTGTGAGAGATAAAAAGAGAAGTAAAAGTTTGACAAAAAACTTTATGACAGCTTTTACAGTTGTTCTAAGAAAAACGCGTGTTTGTGCTAAATTTTAACCCTCTATTAGCATTTTTATCGGTTTCATTATACAGAGTTTCGATTACGAGAATTTTGTTAGAGGATGACTTTTTTTTTTGATGAGTTTGCCATGCTCATTTGGAAAAAAAGTTTTGCTAATGTGATTATTGCATTCTGTGTTTTAAATGCTCCTTATAATATGCCATATATAAAAAATTATACTTTTTTTGTTCTTTTCATGAATTCAACTAGTTGACTGTCTTATATTATTAGCAAAAACGATAATTACGTATAATATCAATTAAATTTAATAACAATTCTTGAAAATTCCAGTTTCGATTTTTTTTAATTATCTAGGTAAATTCCAATTATTGACATTGTATACTACCCTATCAAAAGTCATGGGACACCATCACTTTAATAGAAACACTCAAAAATATACATATTTTATTATCTTGTTAGTCCACCTTTTGCTGCTATCACAGCTTCTACTCTCTGGGGCATACTGTCCACAAGTTTTTGATACGTTTCGACAGGTAATTTTTGCCATTCTGCCAGAAGTGTCTTGGACAGTTCGGTCACGGATTTCGGGCGTTCCGCACAGGCGCGCAATCGACGTTCCAACACGTCCTACAGATGTTCGAAGGGGGTTCAGATCGGGGCTCTGTGCAGGCCAGTCAAATTCTCGAACCCCCTTTTCATCAAACCATGTGCCTACAGCCCTTGCTTTATGGCAAGGTGCGTTATAGTGCTGAAACAGAAAAGGGCCATGAGAGAGATGGGAGTGCTGCCAGAGAGATGGGAGTGCTGCGTTGTCCAGAATGTCTTGGTAATGCTCTGCATTTAGATGTCGTCCACAGAAACGATTGCACCCTACTCATACCATGAAAAGCACCCCCACACCATCACCGACCCTCCGCCGAACTTTACCGTGGGCACAACACAGCTTGGCAGATAACGTTCGCCGGGCGTTCGCCATACCCTAACCCGTCCATCCGATTGCCAGATGGCGTAGTGGGACTCATCACTCCATTCAACCATTCGTCATTGATCCAGAGTCCAATGTCGTTGCTCTTTGCACCATTGCAATCTCCTCGCTGCGTTGCTGGTGCTGATGTGAGCCGCTTTGCCATAAAAACCCATTGCATGCAGTTCACTGCGAACAGTCAGGGTGCTCACAGTTGTTCCCGTCGACTCTATGAACGATCTTGTCAGTCCATCAAGCGATGTGTGACGGTTTGCAGCGACCACTTTACGAAGAGCCCTTTGGTCTCTGGCCGACATGATCTTGGGTCTTCCATTTCTAGGCGGAACACTTGTGGCGCCTTTCTCTTTTCATGCCAGGATGACGTTGTGAACGGTCGATTTCGGGATGTTTAGGAGGGTTGACGTCTCTCTAACAGTTTTGTCTGCGAGATGGCACCCAACAATTGTACCTCTTTGGAAGTCTGAAAGCTATTTTCTTTGAGGCATTCTTACAGCATTCACGCAAGCATCATCTCATAATAGCATACTCTCTGTTATGTAGTGCTGGGAAGAATGCCAACAGTGAAATTGCAATGGAATGTCCCATTTTCATGCAAATCAGGGTTGTCTCATGACTTTTGATAGGGTAGTGTATGTTTTCCATCTAAAAATGGATAATGTAGCATTAATCTTTCAACAGTTGCATATAGCATTTCCTGGTAATTTAATGTATGAGACTTTGAAATTCTATTTGAAATTGAGCTCTTTAGATCAGTTTATTCGGACAACGTCATAAAAAGCAAAAACATTCAAATAGGACATAATAACAAAATACTACTCCACGTATAAACTTTGAGGGGAGTTTGAGACACTCTTTATACACTGAGCAACTACTTTTTTAACGACACCGCCCATTCAAACTTGGATGGGTCCGTATGCAAATAGTTTATTGCATATACGTTGTCGGCTCAGCTGTATGGCAGTCTGTAAGCTTAGGCAAGGTTATTAGGACACTACTTTCACAGAAATATTTTATTGCACATATGCGAAGGTTGTTTGCAGCAACTGAAGGGCAACGGCACGATAGATTACACCTCTGTACAAACAGATGCACATACAAATCATATCCCAAAGCACAACATGACGACCCTAAACCTGAATCATCATAACAGAAGGAGAGCATCACAGAAAAACAGGACTAGTGGAAAAAACAGAGCCTGGTCAGATGAGTCTCTGTTCTTTCTGTACTATGATAATGGCAGGACGGGATATGATACAGATAACATGAATCTATGGGTCTGTCATACCAAGTGTGGAATAATGGTCTTTTCTGCTGGACCATTCTTGGTCCCCTAAACACTGGAAACATCACTTAATTACACAAGCTCCTTCGATATTTTGCTGACCAGGTGCCATTATCGGGAATGTTGGGTTAGAAAGGACAAATTCCCGAATGTACAGGGTGATTCAGTCAATTTCTGACCATTTCAGTACTATGATTTATTGACCCATTAATGTTTACAAACTTAGCGTTTCAGTATGATATTTTAGGCAGTTCGGAGTTTTTATTCCCGTGGAAAAGTCTTGATGATATCCTCAATGTGGCCACCACGAACGTTTTGAACTGCTCGCAGCCGAATGGTGAAGTTGTTCATAACTCTATCCAGGATTTCTGCATCCACAAGGGTGCAGCAGTCGACGATGCTTTGTCGCAGCTGGTCTAGGGTTCTTGGTGCTGTAGTGAACACACTGTCTTTAAAGAACCCCCAAAGAAAGCTATCCCCGAATCGATCTGGAAACCTGTTTGAAATGACACGATTTCCGAATTTCTGATTGAGAAAGTCTAGCACCATTGATTAAGTGGTGTGAGGCCTAGCCCCATCCTGTGGAAAACGCGGTATACGCCTCCTTCGCAGCTCGGGGATGAAGAAGGTTTCCAAAATGTTAAGGTAAGCCTGTGACGTTAGGTGCCCTCAAAAAAGAACGGACCAATGTTGCCTCTTTTTGGAAATCGCGCACAAAGCCATAACCTTTCGTGGATGAAGAGGTGACTTATGGATCTCATGAGGGTGCTGGGAACCCCAAAAACGAACGTTGTGTTTATTAACGTCACCTGGCAGATGGAAGAAGGCCTCATCTGACGCCCACAGGTTGTCCACAATGTCCTGATTGTCTTTCATTTCTGCTCCAAACTCCATCGCAAATTGTTGTCGCTTCTGTCTTCCAGTGTCTGTTAACTCCTGATAAACATGGATCTTATACGGGAACAGGTGTAAATCCATTCTCAAAATTCGCCACATTGTGGTATACGACAGCCCTTCTTCAATGGATAGGCGGCGAACAGATTTTTTGGTAGGGGAATCGACTAACCTTGTGCGAACATTTTCGACAACTTCGGCCGTTCGAACACGAGCTTCGCTCCCGCCTTTTTTCTTACCTTTAACACATCCAGTGGCACGAAATTGCTTGCCAAAATCCATGATTGCTTGCCTGCCTGGTGCGTCTCTACACTTATACTCCTTCCGGAACTTTCTTTGCACGGTTACAGGTGATTTTGTCTCGAAATACCATTCGACAACCTTGCATTTCTGCTCTGTTGATAAAGCGGGCGCCATTTTTCAACAATACGATTTTCATGCAGCACCGTTGCAACAATACAAACTCCAACTATTTAGAAATTCGATATGGCGCTCATATTCTTTCAATTGTTTATCCCTAATGCACGTCATTCGAGTGAAATGGTCAGAAATTGACTGAATCACCCTGTATTAGTGTCCGCGATGGCCCAGTTGGTAGAAGCGACGATACCGATGCTCGCGACCTATATTCGCTCTCACTCTGCAGAAGTTTTCCTATTTTTTGACACTGTTGCACCAACTTCTTTATTCCAACGTAAAACACAGACACAATCAGAAGGACCGAAATTAGGGTGTAAGGTGGATATTGTAAGGAATGAAATCTCAATATATGGGATTGGTAGCAACAAGAGTGGCGGCGTTAGCTTCAGCTCCTCTTCTAACCTTGCACTGTACCGGGAATTATTCACTGCTTCACTCTTTTGCTGATAATGTTCTAGAATTGGAATACTGTATCCCAGAATGAGTAAATCTGACCTTTTCATCACGAATCAATGTTCGTTTAATTTTACCCACTGGTACACTCTTCTTTCGCCAATACAGGCATGTCCATATTATTGAAACATTTTTCTATGATTCGCGAAGCTTCACATCCTCCAACCACAAACATCTCTGATTACTTCTAGCTGCTCTTCTCCAGGGTGCCGCTATGCACTGTATTTCTGATTATGCAGACATGCATATTTTAGGTTTTGCCAACATCTTCCGTAAGAATGTCCCTTCTTTACGCGAGAGTGAGGAATAGCTAGGCACTCCTGATATACAGGACGTGGAAATTTGCTATTACATTTTGAATCCCGTTCTTAAGTTAGGGGTATCAATCCTTACTTGGGGTTGCTCTATCGTACACAATTTGGCTGTATTTCAGTAATATATAGACAAATATTCAGAAAATATTCAGTATTGTACAATTACATCAATGGTCCAGTCATCTCGCTGAGTTGGAAGGAGGTGACACCCGGAATGGTATAATAACTCATTATCGTTAAAAATAAATTAGAATAGACTTGTTTCATTAAATAAACTCTAGCTCTAAAGTTAAATAAAATACATTTATTAAGAGCATCAATTTAATAGTAAGTATATAGATCACTGCGAATTCATTATAATCAGTAATATCACCAATGTCGTAGCTTTTCTAATATTAAAGCCATCTCCAGTGAAATGGCGGAATTCTGATAGGAAATAAACCATTCGAAAACTGTTAAAATTACCCATTTTTCTGGACTGACGGCCTTTAGTCTCGTGAGAGATATTCCGTCTTGACCTAAAAGACTTGCACCTCATAAATCAAAAAATATTGGGGGCGAAATTCTCTCTCGACCAAGTGCCCGTTATCTTGGCTCACGGAAACCAATGTCTCGCACAAATACCGTTGATGAATGGGTTTTTTTCATAGTAGGGATTTACAAGGGATGCTTTATGAGATTCAAGATGTAAGTTTTTTAGAATGCTTAAGCGTATTTAAAATAAGGCTTCGTTTAAAGTCAACCCAAATGTTATTGTCGCTTTCGTGCCATAATCTTAATGAATTATGCCCTTGCATAACAGGCGTTAAATTTATAACGCTAAGAGGTCAGGACGATATCGAGCTAAACGTCAGCGCTCGGATTTTAGAAGAAAACCTCATTTAGAAGAAGATAACGTTATTGTAGGGAGTTAAGTTATTCAGTTACTGATATTGGTGCTTATCTTTATTTTACTGAATTAATGGAATGACAAACTTATATACAAATCATATACGAGAGTCATTAAAAAACATATCACATTTTTATTATAATATATACAATAATGAAAAAATCTTTTCTTAATCTCACGTCCTGAATATATTTTGGTGTACTAACAAGGGAATCCCTCGAACATGTATGTCACAGATTTCCACCAAATTGAAATATGTTACTCAATTGAAGCTACAATAGATGCTTGCAAAATAAGAGAGTGCGGATTTTTGTTTCTTTCAAAATAAACCACGAAAACGAAAAAATTTGAGCAAGGACTCTATTGTTAAAGCGATGTATTAATGCGCTTAACGGAACTTCTTTCTTCCACTACTCACAGCAATAAGCACGAATCCAATTCAGATGAAATAGACAGCAGCAGATGGCAATTGAATGGCTTCTCAAATTTCTAAACAAACTTAGTTTTTAAAATAGATTATTACAATTAGCTAATTGCCTTCCAGTAAAAAATTGTGTATAGTAATTAATAACCATTTCCTTAATTTATTATTTCATTTTATTAAGTAATTCGGTAATCAAACACGGGGGTATGTATCGCGTGTGTCGAGTAATACGTTGCGTTGGCGAGGGGGTAAGTATCGCGGTGCTTTATAATTTTAAATAAAAATAGTATTCATGGATGCCTACCTCATCTTATAAATTATTTCGAGACGAATAATTGTATAGGAAAACTAAAGTTTTAAGCTTAATAACAGTGCTCTAACTGCAATTCTTTGGCGATCGCCGCTAACAAGTTCGCTTCCCCTTTTTCCGCCATGTTTGTTGAACTCTGCGCACTTCCGGGGCGCTTCACTGCCGCGCAACGCTATTGCTTCCACGGTGTGCTTGCGCGCAAAAAAAGGCTATCTGGAGCAGAGACAAATGAAGAAAGAGACTGGCAGTGACCTCCCCTCTAGTGGTGCCTTCGCGCCGCCATTACGGGATTGGCAAGAAACGCTGATCGCCAGAGGCAATGCATGTGAATCAATCGCAAACAATTATTTTTTATAATATCTACCCAAGATATCTGGATGAATTTATTATGGGACCACCAGAAAAACTTGCTCTATTAAACAAAAAATAATCATCCAAATCGGCCAATCCGATAAAAAGTTATTTGGTGATAAATAAAGTTATTCTTAAACATAAATTTAAAAAAAAAGTTTAAATGGAAAAGGAGGATGAGTTATATTAAACAATCAACTAGGAAAATTCTCCTTTATAAATTATAATTTGAAAGTTAATAAAATAACATATACAGTTCACTAATTATAATCCAAATTATTGTTGATTAGTACGAAATGTACAAATTATAATCCCCCCTTCTAATAACTAACTGGACGAAATTCTCATACATATTGGTCAAATCGTTTTTTTTTTAAAAAAAGATCCAATACTTCAGTTCACAAGTAATTATATTATTAGTTAATTGCTTATTACAATATTTGGATTAATAAACTGATTATTTTATTAAACTGAGAATTATTTCTTCCTTTTTGTTTTTTGTTAAAAAAAACAAAACAAAACAATTTAAGTACCTTTTCAAAAATATTTTAGGTTACCAGGTTTTCTTTTAATTTAAAATTTTACAATCAATTAGTTAATATTTGATAAATTATGTTAGGTTTGTTTATTGATAGCAATTAAACTTTTAAATATCCTTCCAGTTTAAATGTCCTGCCTTTACAAATATTCTATTATTATCAGATTAACAAAAATTAAAATTGCATTTTTTTTTATTATCTTAAAACAATTTTGTGACGCAGCTTTTAAATTTTTTTATACATTTAGTATAAACATCTGATATTTCAGTAAACATAGGTATAAACGTTTTTATTGTGATGAATACATTAAAAAAAGAACTGTCACGCAAGAAATAAGCACCAAGCTCTTACAGCCGTGTATAATAGCTATTTCAAAGCTAAACAAAAAAATAACGAAACATTTGCGCTGTAGATTTCCAAAAGATGACATTCTTCGTAAAAAAGTGGATACATCTTTTATTTCGGCAACAAAATTATACAGCATTTTTTATTAAACATTAAACCAATGACAAATTGATTGGCATTAAATTTACCAAGTTAAAATTGAGTGCAGGGCACAAAACATTAATTCATGTATATTAACTCTGATGAATATAATCATGAATCCATATCAGATGACGCGTCTCAATATTATCCAATCCCTGATAGTAAAATCTTGTCAAAATATTGTGATTCGGCAGGATTCGTTTCTAGGTCTGTAATTAAATCTATAATCTGCATTCAATGTAAAGAAGCGTTGAAAGAGCAATATCAGAGCTACCACAGCCTTAATTTCATTGAGAAAAAAAAATAAGGAGGCCTTATCACACCATCGAAAGATGTAGTATACCTGTGCAAAATTTCAGAAAAAATCATTAGGAGTGAATTTTATAATCTAGGAGAGCAAAGAGCAATTAAATTGAATATGCCTATCAAAATTCTAGCAAAAACATTACATTTTATAACCGAAAACAAAATTAATATTTTCACTAATTTAGCTCACCATTCATTTGAAATGAGTCCTTCTGACGATCATTGCTTCGACTTATTAGACTTATTGTCATCACATACTGTAATATTCGATATCACCATGAAACCAAGCGACTGACAGAAAAAATAAGTGGAGAAAATATACGCAGTGTCTTATCACGACTTATTATATTTAAAAATCAATAAAGAATAAATCAATTTAAATTTTTTGTGTAACTGAAGCTATTTTCGAAACTCCGTTGGTAATACTGTATGAAGAGGCTTCAAATTTACTTTTTATTTAGCAATACAAATGAAAATATTTATTAGGTATTAAGACTGATTAAGTTATAAGAATCAACTTTGTTAATAATAAAAATCAGTTAAGACTTAAAAAATAAATTCATCCTTCCTCTAGATTCATTTACTTTCACCATGGATGAAGAAATAACTTTGCTTCTTCAGTTTTCTTCATCTATGCTTTCACTTGTCTCTGGCTAAGCCTCCATTATTACAATAACGATAGGAGTTGCGAGTTGTACGCGCTCTTTTAAAAATTCGTAAGGCATTGAATCAGCTATTGAAAGTCATTAAAAGTATACGTTATCGTTAGTTAATGCAATAAATTTTTTTAAAAAAAATCAGAAAACAGGTTACGCTTACTATTACCTCTTGAAGTCATCTACAAAAACAGCTGAAATAACATTGAGAACACCACCTTAGGTTTCTGCCATTCTTTTAATGGCGATCGCTCCACTTCCGGTGGCACCAGTAGCGCTCAGCAAAATGAATAGGGCACTGCCAGTCTCTTACTTTCATTTGTCTCTGATCTGGAGTTCCCTTGTAAGTTAAAAAATAATGTTTTAAAAAATCGCATCATTTTATTACAAAATTGTATATATTTTGTACTAAAATAAAAATATTCAATTGTAAACGTACGGGAAAAATATGCGTTTATGTGTAGCGTTCATTTGTTGAACACAAGCGCTCCCTATCGACATGGGCTGGAATATTGCAAATGGCGGACTTCAGTTTTGCTACTGCATTGCGTAGTGATAAAATCTACTCCTTTCTGTTGTGACATAAGGGCTAGCCTGGTTGTGTGAACTCTCCAAATTCATTTTGTTATATTTGTGGTGAGTTGTGATTAAAAAACTTCAAAGGAAATTAATAAATTTTGCTAGAAAGCCGCGCTATGCTTGTTTTGAGGTTAAGCTTCTTGAAAATATTGTGGATAGAAGGAATGTTCTCATTCCACCTCTGCATTTTGAAACTGGGCATCACGAAATGATTTGCTAAAATTGCACCTCGGCAAGGAGTTCCAAACCTGTCGGAAAACAAGTTGAAGGAAGGCGTTTACGTCGGCCTAGATGTAAGACGGCTGACGTTAGATGATGGCTTCCTGCTTACGGTGGGCGAAGTGGAAAGATAGGTTAGGGCTGATTTCAAAGTGTCGTTCATAACATCCTTGGAAACGACAAGGATCCTGTGTTACCACTGATGACATGCTGACGAAGATGAAATATTGAGATGTTCCTTTTTTATATGCTGACTTTTTTCCTGATAACCTTGATGCAGCGAGGAGTAAGGGAAACGCTTCTACTATTCCATTCTACCATTCTTTCCATTAGGAAATGGAAAGAATATACTAGGGTATTTTCATATGATGAGCCATTGAATGATACTCCCTGACATTGCAGAAAAGCCACATTCAGAGCACCTATAGGAAGAGGAAAAGGAGGTAACAAGGTAAAACTGGAAATTTAACATATTTTTATAAATTAATATTTGTACAAAATAAATATAGGGCTAGATACAGAATATTTTTTATGTATTGGCTTTACCCTAATTTATGCTCTATATTCATATCGTTACAAATAAATATCCATGGCCGGATGGATAAACCGATATCGAAAATGATGGTCGGTGATGGAGAAAATCTGAACTAATTTTGAACTCGGGAACATAACAAACTAAAAGTTTTTGGTACCCAATATTTTGTCGGCCTCTGTAATCAAGTTTGAATTTTCACTATTGGTATGTAGCCGCATCTTTCCCGCTTTTCCAATAAATTCATCCTATGGAGAGTACAACAGCAGAATTAGCTCAAAGTAGCTCCTGCACTTGACGATCCGTTAGAAGCAATATTCTGTAATTGAGTTCTTGTTTGTGATAATGAGGCGGCAGAAGCATTCTTAAAAAATTCTAGCAAGTGCATGGGCAATAAAGAAGTTGTGGTCTGGCAAAATACCTATGACTTTTACCGAGAAATCATACAGCTCCCAAAGATAGCTTCCTCTATTTTAAGAGATGAAATTAATTGGGAAAAGTATAAGCTTCCTCTTAAAAGAGATAAAGTTGTGAATCACACTGTGGATAACAAAGCTGTGAATTAAAAATTGATTAGATTAAAAAAAAATGTTTTGCGATATTTTTAATATGACCCTCAAAAACAGGCGTCTGCTGTATGTCTGCTAGGCTTCAAAGGACGACGGGGTAGCCAAACTATCTTTTTCACGAGAACCTCTAGCTTCGATTTCGACGTTTATCTTGTTAACCGGATATCTGGTTACTATCCAAACTAGCTTCGCCGTAGACCTTTAGTGTCTTCCGACGACGACTCGTAGGGAGGGGCTCACTTTTGGTCGGCGTCGAATATCTACACCACTGTCGAAGCTTCAGGCTGCTCAAATGGACAGTCGATCGTCATCATGCCTTGCACTCGGCCAACATTCCTTTCCATGTTTCGTTCTTTTAACGCCAAATTAGGTAATACGGAGCTCGTTCGAATCCAGATCGTTGCCAAGTTATCTATCATCGTTTGTTCATAGAATAAGCTGCTCTCGTTTCTTTATCGTGGATTTTTCATTTGCTTGTACGAAATTCGTCTAAAAATTAGAAAAATGAATTGGCAGTTATCACCGTTGCTGCAGTCAATAAGCAATTCACAAAGGAAAATTTTGAAAAAAAAGTTTTACATATATCTTTGTAGACAAATCGTCTTCAACAGCATATTCAGTCTTCTTTTTAACGCCAGGAACAGCCGGCTCATTTTAATATATAATGAGAAGATTGTTAAGGCCATTGCTCGCATTTGTTAAATTTGTTTGGAAGACTGTTCATAATTTTGTCAGTCGTCCAAATAAATTTTTTTGACAACATACTAATGAACTGCAAATTTCATGCAATAATCTGGGCTTCCAGTTGTAACTCAGCGATTCAAAGTTAAACAAAACAAGGCCAAAACACAGTAACAAATGCAAACATAAACTGTAACTTCTATCATTCTTTATTAAGAAAAATAAAACCAGATATTCGATAACATCTTTGATATACAGTAGGTCGTCAAATATTTTCGCGTAGGAAAGTGACATGATTTATGTGCCATGTATAAATGTTTAGCCACAAATATAATTTTTATTTCTGCTCTTTGCTAAATTTTTTTTTGACCATGAAAGAAAATACTGTTAATTCATTAAGAATAATATATTACTGTTTATATTTGAGCTGAATGAATAAGACAAAGGCGCACATCGCAGTCGACACAAGACGTTTTCTCAACTATTTTAATTAAGAGAATTCTTTTTAATTAAATACAAAGACAACGAGAGTAATTTGCACTTCTGTTTTTGCTAGATTTAATTTTTTCTTGAGATTTTTCACCTCAATTGTTACAAGGAAAAAAAAAGCGTGAGGTTCCTTTTAAAGCAAGAGCTCATTTCAACGTTTCTTGCAATTTTTTTTATTTCTTTTTTAACCTCTCCTTCCTACATTTAAGGAACAACTTCTCTATCCTCATTCACGGTAATTAAGAAAACTAAGGGAAAAAAATCGAAAAAAAAGAAAACCCAGAACAGAAGTCGTCTTCTTCCACCTCCTCCTTTTATTCAATTTGGTACTTCCTTAAGAGCAGTTTTTTAAGATTACACAAAAACCTTTATGATGTTACTTTTTAATGTGCATTGTTGGCATCGATTAATCTAGCTCAAATTAAGAGCTAAATTAAGGCAAAACAAGTTTCAATTAAGTCAAATTATTAATTAGTTTATCGATTTTTATTTGTTCTATTGGAGAATGTTCATTGTTCTATTGGAGAGGGGTTCGTCTACCTCCGACTAGTAAACGATTAGATGCATGCTCACGAGACATGACCATTTGGGTTGATACAGGGTATCCGGCTGCCTGTATAGGCTCATTAGTTGACACCTGTGTGAGACGTTCCATGAAGTAGAAGGAAGCAACTGCCTCGTGAACGTACAGTACTGTAATTCGCAAAACGGTCTCAATGCCGCGACGACGACAACGACAACGACAACGACAACCGTTCACGCAATTAACGGACTTTGAACGAGGTCGGATTATTGGCCTCTCCGAGGCTGGATGGTCAACCAGACGGATTGCTGTCCATGTGTCGCGGGACGTACGGACGGTAGGCCGATGTTGGAGGCAATGGCGAGAGGAAGGCACATGTGCCAGAAGACCAGGCTCTGGGCCCTGGAGAAGCACGTCAGCTCGTACCGATAGGCGGATACTGCGAACAGCGCTAGCGGACAGAACCATCATTCCGCGGCAACTGCGCGACAGCATCACTATTCCCGGTACCGCTCTAGTGTCAATAGCGACAATAGCACGCCGATTACACGCCGCGACAACGTTTGCCAGGCGTCCATGGTTGTGTCTTCCTTTGACACCTGAGCACCGCACGATAGGACTGCAATGGCGTAGTGAACGAGTAGGCTGGCGAATGGAATGGCGTCCGGTGGTCTACAGCGACGAATCCCGCTTTTGTTTGGACACCGACGACAGACGCGGACGGTTGTGGCGTAGACCATTGGAACGTGCCAATAAACAATGCATCCGGTACCGCCATCGCGGACCAACACCCGGGACTATGGTCTGGGGTGCCATCGGCTACGATACCAGAACGCCTTTAGTCACCATCCAAGGCACCCTGACAGCAGCACGGTACGTCACAGAGATTCTACAGCCCGTATTACTGCCCTTTCTGCTCACCATACCCGGCGCAGTCTTTTAGCAGGATAACGCCAGACTGCACACGGCAAACATGAGCATGGCATGTCTGCATGATGTCAACAGCCTGCCATGGCCCAAGAGGTCCCCAGACCTATCTCCAATTTGAGCACAAGTGGGACATGTGGGACGTCTTTACAATCACCCCGCAATCTCCATGAACAGACACAGCAGGTTTACCAGGCCTGGGCAGACGTACCCCAAGATGACATTCGCCATCTGTATGATCACCTACACCTGCGGCTGGAACACTGGATCGCCGCTAGAGGTGGCGCCACAACCTACTAATGCCGCTTTCCGTTGGGACACCCTGTACAAACGAGTGCACGTCTTGGCTCCTTAACGTAATAAAGGTGTGTTCAGATGTATCTCTTGCTGTATACCTACTTTTGGCTCATTCGGATAACTCTTTGTGGGTGCGGTAATTTCATTGCAAAGCAGTGTATATGCATTTTTATACATTTCAGCTACTAAGAAGCCTTCGTTCAGCATAGTGATCCGATTTTTCGTTTCCTACGTTCATATTAGCGAAATTTAAATGTTCAACCATGAAAAATCACCATTCTTTTCTCACTATGGTAACTGGTCATTGCTTGCAGTGACTGAAGTGGAACTTTTTCGAAAGATAATTTAGATTCTTGCATATCCAAGTTTGGCTGATAACATATCATACAATCGTCATGTAGATGACACAAGTACAAACCCAGTAACTGCTCAATATAGTACTGTGCAAACTTAAATATTTTATTTCCTTTATTCAAATTTACAGAATGTCAGTTTCTTTCACAAATGATTAGTGAGGCTTCGGCAGATATCCCGCCGAATCTTCGAGAATTTTATGAAGTGAAAGCATTAATCTAAACAGGAAAACCTAGCGAAATAAGCAGACCGGAATGAGTGATATTTGGCCGCTTACACTTAAAACTTGTTGATATGGTGAAAATTTTCAAGAATAATTTGATTAGTTTATGACTTTGATTTTCATAGTGATTCATAATGATAAGTGTTGATAGCATTGATTGAGTTTTAAAAATTTAAATGCATTTTAAGTATTGTTTCCAATCTATGAAGAAAATAAAGCATATGAAAATGTTGCTCGACAGTGATTATAGATGGCCCACTATTTACAATAACTCTTGTCTGCAACCAACAATAGTTTTGCCCACAATCCTTTAAACGTGAGATCTGAACTAATAACATTGAGGATTATTTTTAGGGTATACAGAGGTTATCTCAAATGACCAATGTCATTGTAGTCGTAAATAGTTTTTATGCGAGACTGATTTATGGAGAGCATTCGTATTTATGTTACTCAGTTTAATCAAACCTCTTCTTTCAATATGAAGTCTAAGATTGATTACGTGAGTGCGAGTCAGAACTGAATTTTTTTTACTAGCGTATTGAAGTTTATAAAAATCTGGATGGACTTTGTATTTATAAAAGTTTATTGCAACCAAAAAAGTTATACGAGTAGGAAGTGACTGCCTGAGACCTTTTTATTTCTTTTTACCCTAATTTGATCGTCTTTTTTCCTTTCTCTTCTTTTTTTTCCGTATCGTTGGCTGATACCGAATTGCGGATGTCGGTTGTTTGACTGGAAGAACGGTTTATTAGGGGGAAGAAGTTCTTCAAAAGCTATCATCGCTTCTCGAAACATAGGAAACACGTTTTTTCCATTTGCCTAATGATGGCAGACGAACTCGAGCTTCGTTAGAAAGTTGCCTTTTCCTCTCCTTTCTTTCTTCTATAGTCTTCCCATTCTCTTTATTTCGTAGATATTCTGGGAGATCCTTAACGAAATAAAAAGTTTCATGTTCACTGTGGATGGCTTCCGTTTCCTTTTGGTTGATTTTGAACTGATACCAGGAGAAAGCCTAAAATAAGAGCGAATAAACGAAAATGAGATACAGTACGTTGGATTTTATTTTTCTAAAAGAAAACCTCGTTTCGTTTCATAGAAAATCATATAAAACTGTGATTTCTACCAAACGATTTCTATTCATTGTAATTGGTAATAAGCTCTAAGCTAGCCACAAAATTCTGGAAGGGAAAACAATCTCATTATGTAAAGAGATACCGCAAATAGCTGCTGTAGTTATTTTAATTGATATTATGGTGTTTCAAAATTATTAATAATAATTGCAATTTTATTTATATTTTGGATAACACATACATAATATTTTCGATTACAGATAATTTTTATAAAACATTATAAAAAAATATGATACCATTTATTGATTTATTTGTTTTCGAAGTTTATTTCTTGGTGTAATGATCGAACAGAGTTAATTGCTAAATTCTTGCCATTAAACTTGATTGAGTCTAAAATTCCAAATATACACGTATACGAAAAAAAATATTATTTCAAAACATCTTATAAATGAAATTTACTTTAATTGAAGAAGCTCTTATTTGACTGAAAATGTTATTGCCGACAGAACCTCTTTATTGAAAGAAACCAGTGGAATATTACAAACTAATTTGTCTTCCTCGTCGCAGGCAATTAATTTGTTTCTGTTGTATATAGTTACAGACAGAGTAACTATAGTAACAGACAAATGCATCTACTGAACCATCAGCAGGATGGTGGAGATAATATCGATCGTTTTCTTTTCTTATTTTGCTAGCAAGAAAACAATTTTCTAAGTGCAAATTGCGTAAGCCCGGTGTCTTAGGCAACATGATCATTATGGAATATACAGGGATTGGACAAAATTATATGAACACCTTCGGTTTTAGACGTTTTGTCGAATATCTAGAAAAATACTTGACGAATTATCCTGAGACTTCAGGGGTGTAAAGAGCATGTTACACCTCGTATATTTCAGCGAAGGTTTTGTCCTGAAGGCAAATAGGGGACCAGCAACAAATTGAACAAAAAAAATTAATGTTTGGGATCACTCTGTAAAAAATAATGCTTGAAATCACGGTCTATAGATATTCATAGTCATCGAGCTCCATTGTTAAAACGAAGCTAAAGTTTCTAGCTCCCGTTAGGGCGGGAAGTCTATTGAAAAGTGGCGCTGCATGTACAATCTGCTCAACTGCGCCTGCAGCGCCACCCTATCGGCAGACAGAAACTTTACTTTCGTATTCAGTTTCAATGAAAATCTCTATCGCAGGTTGCAGTCGGCTATAGTGCGATCTATGCGGCACCTGGCGCGATCTGTTTTCCTTAGCTTCTCGAAACAATGGAAAATGGTCGAAGCTCGATGACCATGAATATCTATAGACCGTGCTTGAAATGCGTTTGGTCTCCATCTTGGATGTTAACAATCAGTGTTTTTTTGTTTGTTGGAAACAATGAAGGTTGGATTGTTGCTAGCACTCCATGGTCAGGTGACTTCTCCGCTTCCAGGCCTTGTTATCTCGTTGGCCTCGGCCTCGGCTATAATGCGGGGCGAACGAAATAACGGGCCCCAGCCAACACCTCCTAAAGAAAAGGCCTGCGGACAAAAGGTGTATACATTGTTACATCACCATCAAGCGGCCAAATTTAGGGCTTATTATTGGTAGAAAAACGATAACAATAGCCGCTTGATGATGATGTAACAATGTATACATCTTTTGTCCGCAGGCCTTCTCTATAGGAGGTGTTGCCCCAGCGCGGAAAAGTCACCTGACCAAAATAGGCCAAACAATGTAATCTTCATTGTTTCCATCTTGGATTTTAACTATCAGTATTTTTTCGTTTGTTGGAAATAATGAAGATTGGATTGTTGGCCGGTCTAATATAGTCAAGTGACTTTTTCGCGCTGGGGCAACACAACACCTCCTAGACAGAAG
>JAHWFO010111979.1:1465677-1490058 GCA_023313115.1 Rhysida immarginata | reverse complement strand
TAGACACGAAGACACAGTTTAACAAGTCTTTAATCGTTACTAAAATTAGTTACATGTTGAATGTGGCCTCCACCATTTACTGAAAGAATTTTAGTAACGATTAAAGACTTGTTAAACTGTGTCTTCGTGTCTAATTTCGAATACGAATATTGCGTAGAGCGACATTCCATGCTGGTTGTGACCTTTTGAACTAATTTTTTTTTGGTGGGTATAAACTTTCCATGCCATCTTGTATAATATTACCAAGTATTATAGCTTTTGGTCCAGTAGTTTTTTTTTATGGCCATGTCAAAATGGAACTTTAATTATAAAGACCCTGTATATTAAGGTTTACTTCATGGGATTTTATTAAAAGGTACCCAGAAGATTTTCTATCATATAAAATAGAGACTGGTATCCTTCCACTGAGATGCTTTATTCAACTTTAACACGGGTTAAATTGTTTATTAAGAAGTAATTAAAATCAAATTGAATAGAATAACCAATGGGAGTTTCGGTTATAAATCGGACAACAATTAGCAATTAAGCGAGGAAAACGTAATTTGATTAACTGGCATGTAAATTAATATATTAATTTAGTTTGGCGAATTTTCAAAGACTTAGCAATGAAATTAGGACATGGCTCGTTGGGAATTATATGGCTCCGTTCATTCTAATTTCTTTTCAAGTATTTTTAACTTATTATGAAATTGTTTCCTTAAGAGTATTTCCGTAAATTTCCATCATATCATAATTTGATTCTTTGGATGGAAGCGAATTCAATTTGGAGAATGTGCTTTAACTGGAATCGTAAACATATAAGTTAACTTTAGATTGTTTACATTTTCAGTCACGTTACGCAAAGTTGTATTTTTTTTAATTGGTTAGAGTATAAAGTTTTCGGCGAATTTTGCAAGAAAAATCTTGATGACTCGGCGATTATAAATGCGTTAGCTGTATATATTTTTCTACAAGAAGTAATCAATAGTTCTCTTGATAAACTCAGAATATAAATTGCAAATCACCATTAAAAAATTAAATTTTAAGCCTTTCGAGAGAATCTCCTTAAATGAGAATATTTATGAAGCAAAAAATATTTTTTGTCGCTCTTCCCATCTAATTTTTATGCAAGTTCGGCCGTTATTTTAATATTCGTTAATGGAAATGTTTTGTTCCTTCTCGAAGGGGAAAAGTAGCTATTTTTAATAAAACGGAAAGGAAGATAATTAAACAGTTCGTACGTTTTTTTTCCTCCTTCAAAAGAAGACTTTCCATAAAACATGAGCATTTGCGTAACCAAGCGACGGCGAATTGACAAAATGTTACGATGGTTTCTTCCCCTCAGATCGAATTACCATTAGACAAACTTCATCTCTACAGATTCATTAAAAAACAGAACCCATAGCAAATGAGAACGAAAATTGGTTCTCAACTTCTTAATTTCCATTTTTTTAAAAATTGAATTTAAGAAGATTCTCGCTTACAAAATTATAAAGCTCGTCTCGCCACTCATTCTATATTTTTTTAAATATCAGAAAATTGTTTTTTGTTTTTGTGATCTAAATTGAGTTTGTTGTTCTTGCTACAATCCCTACATATCTATCCTCCGTAATTTTTCTATGAAGGCATAATGAATGATCTTTAGGTTAGCTACGCTTCTGAAGAAATTAAATGAAAATTTATCGTCTGTCTAATTACAGAAAGTTTCATTTCATCAAGTGCTGTATAATTTGTCCTGAGAAAATTAAACAGATCCGTATAGCAAATAAATCTCCTATCTACTACAGACTTTGTTGGGAGATTTCATTAAATGGTGCCTTGAAATTCGTCTCCATTAAAAATGAATCCACGGCTTAAATTATGGCATCCAGTGAAGCCTATATTGGAAGTGAGCCTTCTAAAGCTGAACGACTGTTGGACCTATAAGCCTACATGGAAAATTTCCTCGGTAAATTGAGTTATCTGGAATAAGTTTTGCTGGGTGAAAGAGTTGATTAGGAAAAGATTGTTAAATATATGAATTTTAATAATTGACCATATTTTTTTTCCAGTATCTTGAATCCAAAATACTTGGGGGCATTGCAAATAATGCGTTCTTCACTTTATTTGAAATAAACACAAGTTATTTTATTGAAGGAATAAAGAGTATGGAATCGGCCACTTTTTATGTTCTACCTTGCCTATAACGCAGTGATTGGATCCCTACTCCTCGTCTTCGATTTAACAACGCTGGAAAACATATTTGCTAAGAATTTTCCATGACTTTGTTTAATTAATTAAAACGTCATTTTGCATATATTGTACTTCAGTGATTAACAGACACTATGTGATCAAACGTCTCCGGACACCCCTCCAAAACAATGTTACGGGTCATAATTCACATCTCTATTAAGTCTTTGGTAATTAAGTAGGAACTTGCTTTACTGGACTTATTTATGATTCACATAACTTGCCTTACTGGACTTATTTGTGATTACATAGGTCGCTCAATAGAGATCAATGAATTTCAAGGTGGTAGCATCATAGGATGTCATCTGTGCAAAAAGAATGTACGCGAGATTTCTGTTATTTTGCAAACACTCCATTCAACTGTAAGCGACATCTTTCTCAAATGAAATCTCAAGGAGCAACATCAGTGAAACCGCGACATGGTAGGTCAAAGAGAATGGCAGACAAATCGTTGAATGCTAGCGCACATGACACAATGAAATCGGAAATCTTCTCCTCTAAGGTACGAGGCCCAAATAGTTATGTTGGTATAGTAGCCCAATATATCGGCAAATTCGTGTGCATTTATGGAATTTGTGTTTTATGTACTGAGCGAGAAGATCGTCGTCGTGTTTTTGAAAACAAAAGCATACAAAGGATTTTTCTTTTGTTCCTCTCGTTGATATATCGATGTAGAACAATCAAACAACCTGCGATTCAAATCGAAAGACCAGTTAATTGTATTCTATTGTAAAATGAACCTACTTATGTTGCATGTAATAAATTGAGTTTTGCGGTGCGAGATAATGCAATACTTTTTAGAGCTGTGCTTAATATCGTCCACCTTAGTGTTCCCATCATCATCCACTGGGCGATATTTGGCACAACGATTTTCCACGATTGAAAAATTCTAGTAAAGGGAACACGTACATTTATATGTTGTGTCAGAGTAAGAAGTGTTAAGCAATGAAGATTGGACGATATTAGGAACCACATAAGTGTTTGGACTATATACCTTATAGAGTTCCGAAATGCAATTTTTTAATTACCGCTAGTACAATCACTATTCGCAGGGAACTAAAAAAACCTGGATTTTCATGGGCGTGCCCCAGCAATGTGAAACGAAATTTTTCGAATGTTATAGAATGCTCCGAAAATGGATCGTGGAACAATGAAAGCAAGTCTTATGGAGCGACGAATTTGGTATACATTCTGGCAATTAAAGGGACGAGTTTGGATCCGGCGGATGCCCGGAGAACGCTTCATGGTAGTACCCATCGTGAAGTTCTGAGGAGTTGCTGTCATAGTATGAGGTTCATTTTCATGCTTTGGATTTGGGAAACTTGTTCTAGTAGCAGGAATTATGACGTCTGGAGCAACTTAATACTTTGGCCAACATTCTGCCAACAAGTCGGATTGCATCATTCCTGAACCAGGTTTGGTTTGAGGAGATAAGGGTTGAAGATATGGGCTGTCTTGCACAGAGCTCTGAACAAGAGTGGAAATTCGCGTTTGTTGGTGGTTTTTGATCAAAAAAGTGAATTTTAGCACTTGTTTGGTTGAATTGGCGCGAAGACTTCGGACTATGCCACATCGCTAAACATCTGTGACTGAGCTTGTCAATGATTTTTCGGGAAGAATGGAAAAAATTCCTGAAGCTATTTACAAAAATCTGGAAGAAAGTTTTCCTCGGAGAGTAGAGGCCGTAATAAAAGCAAATGGAGGTTCAGCACCATGTTAATTTTCGTGAAATCATAATTGCAGTGAAAAAGTTAGGTGTCCGGAAATTCGTATTTTACATTAAATATATACTTTATTATAGCAAAATTAATCGAATAGGATATTAAGAAGAAATCCGTGACTAAGTATAGTAAATATTAATAAATCGAATATGAAATGAAGTAATAAATCAAGAATTCAATAAAAATTACACGTTTAACCGCTCTTAAGAGCTAAATTTGTTGTGATGACAATTTACTTATTATTATATAGAACACTTAAAATATTTGTTTTTCAGAATCGTCGCCTGTTGTAATTTATAGTTTATTCTGAAATTGTCTAAGTTTTCTCGGTGGATAGAAGATATTGGCGAGGAGGGCAAGGAATTTGGTGGGATTAAGTAGAAAAGCATTTGAAGAGTGATGTTTGAAAATTTGAACTGTTGGGAAACAGATGTTTGGCGTCATTTGATTGGGATGAACTAACCCTAAAAACTACCTTCTTTCCAGATGCTTCCTACCCTTTTAAGAAGATTATAGCATGGTTTTGTCGTTATTGTAAACATCTAAACCGTGGAAAGCTCCATAACGCGCGTTCTTATACAGTAGAAACCGATGGAAAAATTCTGTGTGGCCATATTCGTCAGACTTAACTCATGCTGAAGTTGTTTCCTAGACTAAGATAAGCACATCGTGGCCTTTACTGTTTGAAAGTTCACAATCAAGTGAAGATCAATCTAACAAAGTTCTAATTCAGCACATTCAACGTCATTAGTAATCAGATTCGTTCTAACACTGAAATGACAATGTTGAAGAGAATAAAAGGCGCGAAGACAAAAGCTAGAGTTTGAGATGGAGGAAATCATTGTGAGACTTTCTCCTTATGTTATTGGGCCCTTTTCCTTACGTGACTACAAAATGTGAAAAATAGTAGCCGAAGAGTGGCCATATGGGCGGGATTTCAAAAATAAATAAAGGAAAGTAATGACATGCTTTAGAAAATATATAAAGGCACAAGATAAAATGAAGGATTAATAAAAAAACAGTAACAAAAAGAAATATTCAGTTACTGAAGGTGACCCCTTTTATCTTTAAAGTTAATTATAACTTCCATTAATATTTCCACTGAAGATCTTGTAATACTTAATAGAATTTGAAAATAAAATTATTATTATAAAAACAAATTAATTTTTCACATATCAGCTTATTTGTGTGTCCGTGCGATTAATTTAGCGGGGGCTTCAAGTGACGCCTCGGTGCAAGCTCGGTGCTTTGAAATAGCCTCGATTCGAGGATGACAGGTTTCCGTGGCTGACACTTTCCCTCAGCAAACAAGTCTCTTCAACCAATATCACGACTTTCTGGGGTCAATTACTCTTGGCATCGCGCGTGAAATTGGAGTGTCCTCGCGCCACACGGGGCGTTCCTCTTTCAACGGTTGATCGATTACGTGATCTCCATGCATCCCTTCTTAGCCTGCGTTGCACTCGTTTCTTTCGCAGATCTCAGTGCATCTCATCATTTTTTCTAAACACGTTGGCGGCTCTGTACTTCGTGTTGATTATAAAAAAAATAATTGGTAATTGCACGAGCCGTTTCTTCTAGAATGGGCTTGGCTATGGCTTGTAGTTTATTTTTTAAATTACTCTAAAGCCCAGGAGCAAAAAGAAAATTTGGATATCAGCTAAACATATTAATGAAGGATCTGCTACTACTAGCCGACACCACCAACAACATAAACAGAGAATATGAAAAACAAAATTCTAATTTTAAACTTAATTTACTTTGGAACTTAGCGAGAAGAACGCCAAAGCAATAGAAACTTTATTATAATAACTAAAAACGTTAAGATTACGGAACAAAAATCTGTTCCTTCAAGACGTTTTGAAGGAGGAAAAACCCTAACTACCATTCTACCATTCTTTTTACCATTCTACATTTCTCCTGCCACATTAACTGACGTCGAAATGTTTGTTAAAAGCATTTTAGAGGAGTTATGTTATCCACGCCGAGTGTTAGCCAACATCTGTGGTGTTGGTTGGTTGGTTTGTTTGGTATTAACGTCCTTTTCAACTGTTATGGTAATTTCAGGACGGCGTTATAGGGGCCGCAAATTTTGCCTCGCAAGGGTTCTTTAACGTGCAGCCGGCAAACGACTACACGCGACCAACGGCTTTACTTCCCTTCGGAAGGAAGTGAGTGATCTCAGGATTTCCCCCCTGAAAAAATCCTCGGCTGGGGTCGAACCCGCGTTGTCGGGCATCAGAAGCGATCACGCAACCACTGAGCTGCCTCTGTGGCGTGGATGCGTCGAAATGCTGACACAATCTTCAGCTTCTTCCGAGTTTGAAATAGCGAGTCCATGGTTAGCATTTAGTGCGGCGTAATGTATAACAAAATGCATGGACTGTTTTCTTCTTGGAGTCAATCATTCGCTGGAACAATTGCCTTGGTATCCTCCAGAACTTTATAGCCTGCAACAGGAAGACGATGGCGTCGACAGAATTATTTTCCAACTAGCTGATATGCTCGGCGTTGCTCGGTCTGTTTGTTTGATAAAATTTGGCAATATCTGAATTTGAATATAAATAAGAACACATGAAAAATCCTTAGAGTTAATAAAATAATATTCACTTTGGAAAAGCGAAAATAATTCTTTAAAATGCTTGCACTGGAATTTTGTGTCCGATTGGGTTTGCTCAGGAAAATTCGACATTGCATCCTTAACATTTTAGGCTATCAAAGAAAGGTTATGAGTAATGCATTATTTCTGTCTATATTAAAAATTACTTCATAGATGGATTGAGAGAGTTCAGAAACTCTGTTTACAGCCTCATCAAAATAGTCACAGAGCGTGGAATCATGTCCTGAATGTGGAATCATATTGACAGTATCAGATTTAGCAGCAAGAATTGTCTTCTCATACAATCAATTGAGGTCTTTATAACTTTCTAATATGTTTAGATAAACATTATCTAACTATAACTTCTCTAAAAAAAGAGTTACGACATTACAAAAACTCTATGAAAAATAAATTTGAACAGCTGCATGCCCTAGAAGTTGTATTCTCTTATTTGTTTTAGAATAATTTATTCATTTCTCCATAGAGTTTAATAAAAAAAGAAATAATAATGATTTTTATTTATTTACAGTTCGTCCCAAAAGTTTATAGACATCAATACAATGCATGTATCAAAGGAACAAAAAGAAATACGACAGAGTTCAAATAGGTTTATTATTAAACACATACAACTTGTATTTAACCAAAACAGAAATTACAAAAAACTTACATTAGCGTATTGCTATAGCAAATAAATGAAAAGAGCACTGTCCCAAAAATATATAGAATCTCAAATTTACAAGAAAACACTTGGTTCTCAAAAGCATATCGATTTTCCGTTGTTTCGTATATACACGATTTTCCATAGAAAGAATCAAAGTTTGTAACGTTTTAGGATCTAAATTGTACCAAGCCTACTCGATTGATGTCTTGAGTTCATTGATAGACGAATATTGATGTCCATTGGCATAAACTTCCCGAGATAAAATGCCCCACACGTTCTCAATGGGATTCAGGTCAGGACTCATCTGTGGCCAGTCAAGAACAGATACATTTTTCTGTTTAGATAGTCTTTTGTAGCATTGGATGTATGGATGGATGCGTTATCGTGCTGAAAAATCCAATTCTTTCCTCCCAGAATTTCACCGAACGGAATCAAATGACTTTGGTTTGTTTGGTTTGTTTTGGTATTAACGTCCTTTTCAACTGCCATGGTCATTTCAGGACGGCGTTATAGGGGCCGCAAATTTTTCCTCGCAAGGGTTCTTTAACGTGCAGCCGGCAAACGACTACACGGGACCAACGGCTTTACTTCCCTTCCGAAGGAAGTGCGTGATCTCAGGATTTCCCCCTGAAAAATCCTCGTCGTCCTCGGCCAGGATCGAACCCGCGTACTCGGGCATCAGAGGCGATCACGCAAACCACTGAGCCACCGAGGCCGATCAAATGACTTTGTAGTGTCTCTATATACTTTTCTGAGTTTTGTCGTCCATCTAAAAATGCTAAGGACGCTTGACCATTATATGAAAAGGCCGCCCACATCATCACCGATCCACCACCTTGTTGTCTGCTAAAAAATGTTCGGGGCTCTTTCCTTAAATCATGCCAGTAGCTTGCATATCCATCAGGACCATCCAGATTCCATTTCTTTTCATCACTGAATAGCACACTCAGCCATTTATCACCATATGACATGTGCTGTCAAGCCCACTGCGACCTCTTCTTTTGGTGAAACCTTGTGAGTGGCGGTTTACGTCTCATTTTCTTGTGAATAAGGTAACCAGCTTCTTTAATACGTCTGTAAACTGTATTCTTTGATATATGAAAATGTGAATTAACAGTGATGTTACATATGGACAATTTCTGGGAGGAAGCCATTCTCAGTATCCGTCTATCATCACGAGAGCTTGTCACACGTGATCTTCCTGAACGATGTTTTGGTTGGTGTGGCTCTCTAAGAGCTAGAACCGGTAAATAATACTTTTAGAACGATTTAACGCATGGGAAATGTCATGAACAGATTCACCCTGCGATTTTAAGCTGAATATTCTGGCAACCTTATCAGCTGTTAGCTGGGAAGCTCTAGGCATTTCGTTGATGAGTAAAATGTCGCTCTTGAGCCATTTCACAGTATATTTATACACCCCAAACCTTGCATCATCACTAAATATTTACATATTGCATAAAATTATGTTGTTCTATAAACTTTTGGGACACAACATTTTCAATGGTTTATCATAAACATTTTCAATGCTTTTCTGAAAAGTAAAAATTTTTGTCATGTTTGCGTATTATCAACTTGCACATGCTTTCATTCAAAACCCAAAAACTTTCCATGACATCATTGACGTCATAGTGACGTAATCAGCAAAACATTGATGTCTATAAACTTTTGGGACGGACTGTATTACTTTTTATAACTATCCCCCTTAGAACGTGTATCATTAAGGCGAGCATCGTAGCTAACGAAGAAGACATGCCCTGGCATGGAAAATTACCTGATAATCATAGTCGAAGCAACAATGTAATCTTCAGTGTTTCCATCTTGGATGTTAGCAATTAGTATTTTTTCGTTTGTTGGAAACAATAAAGGTTACATTGTTTCTTGGATTAAGATGGTCAGGTGATTTTTCAGTGCCGAAGCTAACTTTTTCGTCGGCTACGGCATGTATTAATTCAAGGCCTCCTATAGACACGGCCAGTTCACTCAGACAAAATGGCGGCAATTGTAAGCTGGCAGACAGTGAACTCTGTACAAACTGCTGGCAGATTGTATAAAGTTTGTATAGAGTTCACTGCTGGCAGATGATATAGCTGAGACGAATTTTTTTTTTTTTTTTAAATGCTGAGCAAAAAGAATGTAAAAATGCACAATATTATTTTTCATTCACAATATTCTTCACATTAAAATATTACAATAATGTATTTTAGATTTATTACGCTAAACTGAATTTTTGAAGGAGAATCATTTTGTACATGTATTACTAGAGTTTAAATAATTAGACGATGATTTTAGTAATACTGTAGTTAATATTAAATCAATTGGAGATTTTCCTGAAAATTTGTGCATTTTTACATTCTTTTTGCTCAGCATTAACAAAAAAAAAAAATTCTATCTCAGTTCTATCATCTGCCAGCCTACAATTGCTGCCATTTTGTCTGAGTGAGCTGGCCTTGTCTATAGGAGGCCTTGATTAATTTCATCAACCATTGTTGACGCAACATACAAATACGACCAGCTGATTGTTGACGCCACTTTTGAATTTTTTAAACCACTCAAAGCATGGTGATTCACCAAGAGCATGCCCACCGTAAGCTTCGACACGCATTCGATAGGATTCTGCAGTTTTCTCCAAATGGTAACAGAAAATCAGTGCTGTCCGCAAAAGTTTCCACGCACAAAATTCGATATGTTCAACGCTATTACAAACTATTCTGTTGTATGAAACTTGTATTGTTGTGAGTTGAAAATCTTTGTCAGATGTCAGAGTAAGAAAATGGCTCCAACGACACGGTTTGAAGGTAACTACAGGGAAGAACGTTAGTTATTATTAACCTTATTCCCTGGTAACTACATTGACATCTAGGGCCATTTATAGGCAAATTCCGGTTTCATATTTACATACCTGTTATAAAGCATAGTGTTTGTATGTTTGTCCGGTTTTAAAATGCAACTTGGAAAGTAATCTCGTGTGTGTAGACTAGCTGATATGCCCGGCCTTGCAGGTAAACAAAGCAGAGTGAACAATAGACAAGTTTCACAGCATCTTCGACCCATGCGCAGAAGCAGTAGCGCCACATGAGGGAATAGGGAGAACATGTACGCGTTCTCCCTATTCCCTGACCACATTGTGAGAGCATGGAAAAACGCCCAAGGAGATACAGGATCTGGACACATTAATATGACCACCTCTCCTCGAACGTCCCATGGTATGCAGATGAAAAATCATTGCATATCATTAAAAGCTGACAACAGCAGACGTGTAGTAGCATCCGTTAACACAGCAATTGTCGCCGTCATGGGCAGAGCAAGTGACCTGTCGGACCTCCAAAAGGGGATGATCATTGGCTATCGGGCCAAGGGGGGGCAGCATTTCAGAAACGGCCACCTTTGTGAACTGCTCTAGGGCTGCCGTTGTGAAGGGCGTGGATGAAGAGGAGTCACAGTTGACTTCTAAGAGGGCCCTGTGATGAAATTATTTAAGATTTTTTGTTTATATTTACTTCTAAATACAACAAAATAGTGCCCGGGCAAATTTGTCTCGGACGCGGCCGGAGGTTAATCCATCATGACCGTGCATAATAATGAATGATAATAATTTAATAATTTAATTCATTTAATAATGAGAGAAATTAAAAGAAGTAATACTTTTTGTTTACTTTTGGGTAGAGAAAATGGAACTATGTGGAGTTCAACTACATGTAAAACTCTAAAATTTGTTCTAGATATTTTGTAAATGGTAAATCTTTTTACCACCAAATATCCAGATTACAATCCTACAAGATTTCCTCCTATGTATAAAAACCACCATAAACAAATAAGTCTACTGAGAGGATTCTAAGGCAATAAAAATTATTTCTTCCTTTTCTGATTATTTTTTTTTTCTAAACAATCGTTTCCAATCAACAATCGATTGAAAATTGCACCGCAATGTCATACTCAATTTCTTGAAGAAAGTAGGTGCTCTTTAAAATGTCCAATGTGTACCCACGGTGTAAGATTAATCTTACATCGTGTGTTTACCTAACGATGTTACTACTTTCTGACACCAGTTGGCGATATTTCGCAGCGATCGATGCGATCCTGGAGGGTTGCATCTTTCCTATACGGATGTTAAACATTTTACTTACTGTATTTTCTTCTTTTTTAATATTTTTGAGGATTAACATAAATTTTAATAAGCCTCTAATTTTAAAAAGCAAATTTAATATTATAAAACATAGCTTACTTGGTTACTTTGTACTAATGAGCTTACACTGTTTTCCTATCAGATTATATTAACAACGAAATCATTTTAAGAGCTTTGGTAATATAAAAGGTATTTATTGAAGAAACCGTAACAACGAATGAGTCTCTTTAATAATTTCGATTTAATAAGATTTGGCAAGATTTAAAGAAGAAATTATTATGTTAGTTATCACTTAAAGTAAATTACTACTTTGAATGTTCTCATTAAATCTTTAACCAGTAAAAATAACTAGCGACTCAAGGATGGAGTTAATGCATCAACATCAGAATAACCGTTGTAAGTTGCAAAAGAACGAACGGCTGTTATCTTGGCATCGATCTGAGGCAAAACTATTTTCAGTGGAGCAAGAGGGATGAACTATGGGATATTAAATAGTCCAGCCGGAAACGTAACCGGAAAATAAAGTGTTTCTCAGTTGAAGGGCCTAAAGCCAGAAATACTTAAGTCACATGTAGAGATTTTTCAGATAATTGAGATTTAATTTTTAATTAATCAAAGAAATCATATTTATTGACTGGAGAATTTGCTATTTTGTAAAGGGTTAGTATGGTAGTTCTATACATTTATTATGCATCCTGGTCGAACTTAGGTTTGCTAAAATACAGGGAAATTATGCGTGGACTTAAGCAGTGTCCCCTCAAAAATGCTTAAGTCCCACTTTTTAAAGCATCCTAATTAAAAAAAAAAAATAAAACAACTTATTACGATGAGAACAGAGGGTAGTTATTTAAGAGGTTAAATATTTTACGGGGTCACGCTTATCAAACCCGCTTATCCGTTAGGGCCGCGGGGACAGCAGCCTTACAGATGATCTCCAGCGATCGCGATCTTCCGCCATCAGGAGCATATTCTCCATGGTAATCTCCAAGCGACTCGAATCCAAATTCTCCATGTAGTCTAGCCACCCGGTTCTAGGCCGACCCTTTGGTCTCTTGGCTTCCAAGCAGTGTTATTAGATTATTATTTTCCTATACTTTAGCATCTACCTGCTTATCAAACCAAATAAAAATGAACACGTGATAAGACTGCAGCTTGTTCAGTTGCTTTGGAAAACATCAGATCTGAACATGCAAACATCAAAACCGAACAAACTGGGCATTTGTATTACGAGGTAAGGCTTTATAGATTTATCAAAAGCAACCTTAAAACTTGGCAGGAAAAGTTGGCAAAAAACTCACTTATACAACCCGCAAGTAAAATAGAACTTACAAGGGAACTACACGAACATGTACTTCACAGATTCACACAAAACTGACATATGTAACTCATCTAAAGTTACTACTGATGCTTGCTAAATAAGAAAATGCTAAATTTTGCTTCTTTCAAAATAAACCGAGAAAACGAAAACATTTGAACACATATAGCCATACAAAGACTCCATTGTTAAAGCGGTGTGTATGGGTATTATTGCGCTCTCAATGTCTTTCTTCCACTACTCAACAAATCCACTTCAACTGAAAGCAATGCTATCGCTTCCAAGGTATGTTTGCGCGCAAAAAAATGTGCGTCGTACAACTACGCATACGGCCGTCATTAGTCCGATATTGAAATTAGTTAGTTCTGGGTCAACATAAACATATAAATTATAGAAGGAACGTTATAACGCCTCAGAAAATGGTAAAAACAGCAAATGCACTTTTGGAACCGTGGCTTAGTGGGTTAAAGCTTCGGCAAAGAAGTGAGACCGTGGCTTAGTGGTTAAAGCTTCGGGACATTAGCCCGAAGGTTCCTAGTTTGAATCCATGTTGTTGAAATATTTTCTGTTTGATTTTTATGTTTCTGTATCCAGTTTATTTTGTTTTTTGCCGAAAAAAGGGTGTAACTCCATTCAATTACTTGTAAATTATAAAATCAAACATTACTCAGCATGATAAAAATTACCCAAGCAGAGCATTATAATGACTCTTGAAGTAATAGATTGGATCGTCACTGCTATCACATCCAAAAATTCTATTCAATTATATTGTTCCTTTGAATGGTATGTTTTTTGCTCCACACAAATTAATATTTAAGGAGAGTGATGAAATTTAATTGGCGAATAAGCATTGTGAAATGAAACTTAAAATTTAGCATGTGACAGTAACAAAGAAAATAAGAAGAGAAAGCACCTGACACGTTGATGAAGAGGATAGGGTCTTCGAAATGTACATCCGTCGCTCCAGATTAAAGATCTCATTTGTGGAATTGTAGTTTTTCTTCTTTTTTTGTTTGTTACTACTGTTTGTCTCTAGTTTTTTTGGCATTATAGTATTAGTACTATGAGCAAGTGATATTATTGAATTTGATGTAATTTACAAAGGTAAATAGTCAAGGTGAAATTATTTTTTTAATGTTAACAAAGCTGGGAATTAATATTAAAATTGAAAAATATTTTTTAATTTAAAGTCTTCATAAAAATTATCTTTCAAAGGCTCGCTACAGATCAAATAATGTGCTTTCTTGAACTTTAATGAGTGGATAAATAATAAACCACTTTGGTCCTAATCTACTTAAGATTTCGTCTCTGATGTTGATAATAAAATTTCTATTGGAGACCAAGTTAACGGTACTAAAGATGAACTTTCCATTCAAATATGCATATGTTTGTTTGATGACAATATCGTGATTGTTTTGTATTAGCTTGAAGATAATTATTTAATTTATGTTACTAGACGCTGAATATTTTCCTGCATTATAATTTCAGTGAATTTGTAGTGGTAGCTATCGCAGCAGTTTTATAATTCACGGAATCTAGGTTCATCTTGACATACGCGTATATTGTTTTGTTCACTTGCTGCGTGTCCATGTAGAAGGTTCTTCTTCTCAACTCGAGCTTGACTGTCACCGAGTGCCATGCAAAAAAACGTCGAGGACCCTCCACGGACTCGAACGCATTTCATTGGACGGGTCAGGAGACTGGCACGGTCTTCGCTCAACGAATCTATCGTCCGTGTCCACAGAAGAGTAAGACGTTGTCTCTATTGATTTTTATTCAGGTGACATTTACTTTGGGGGACTGCGTTTGAAAGCTTTTTCACTTAGCCTTCGTACGTTGGAAACATGAATTTTTGATCTTGTTCCGTTCTTGGTTTATTTCTGGAACATTCATGCACATTTTTATTTACGTTTGTCATTTGGTGGACAACTTAGTTCCAATTTTACCATATTCTGGATGCAAAATGTCACATGGCTGTGTGAGGAGTATTTTCTTGCCACATGTAATCTGTATATTTGTTTTATTTACTATATAGTTAATTGTTCTAAAAAATCTATAAATTCTACGTAATTTATTTGATTATGAGTAAAATAAGACATAAGTGAAAAAGAAAAACCCAAGGTAACCTTATCGAATCTAACTTAGCCTAAGAAGTTAGGCTGGTTTTAACTAATGTAATACAGGATGTATTATTTATACGTTTGTAACAAACGTCGGGGGGGGGGTGATTCCTGGGATCAAAACAATAAAAAGAATGTTCCTATGAACATATGTCTCCTACAAAGCGTTGTTACTGAGTTAAATGCGTATATAGTATATGCATGATGCACTCCAGCGCACTTCTGTTTGGGTGTACGTCGATTTTTGGATGACACCTTCCCAGTCCATGTTGAGGCGTTGCTTGTATTATTGCTCATGGTGGACACTGAGCATATCATGTAATGTGGCCAAAATATCGGTTGGTTATACATGTAATTAAAGTTCCCCACTTCTGCGCGGGGTGCAGACCGCGTTATTGCACGGATAGTGATGAAACTTTCTGCATAGGTTATGCAGACCATAGGAAAGAGTATTCCAACGGAAAGTTTATTAGTGCATACGGTTGCCACCAGGGCAAAAGTGGCGCTACAAGATCAGACAAAGACGGTAGTAATGCATTACTGGAATGCTATAAGAGGGACTGTTCAATATGCGCACCCTCTGCGTCGATGACATGCTGGGAGCGCAGGACAGCGTTCTCTACAGTAGCACGAACTGTCTCCCGTGAAATGGCTGAAACATGATGAATGATGTTGGCTTTCTGTTCAGGCAAGGTCCGTACGCCTCCATGATAAAGACGTTCCTTCAGGGTTCTCCACAGCCAGAAGTCATATAGATTAAGGTCTGGTGAACGGGCAGGCCATGCATCTGAAAGTGTCTCGACAGAACACGTTCATCGCCGAAGTGGGCACGAAGAAGTTCCTTTACTGGGCGAACCACATGCGGTGCGGCACTATCTTGCATGAAGACTGTTGTCGTAAACACTCGCATTTCTGCAATGCTGGAACCATATGCCATGTCAAGATTTGAGCGTAACGTTCTCTTGTAACAGTGCACCTGATGGGACCTGCAGGTGTCATCTCAAAAAAATATGGATCCAGAATGAAAACCGCGCTGAATCCACACCATGCAGTCACGTACAGGGAATGCAACGGCTGCTCGTATACCACATGGGGGTTAGAGGAACCCCATACGCGAAAAATGCGTAAAATGCGCCTCATCTGCCCACAGAATGTTCCAGGGACAAGTATCCTCGAAAGCCATTTCAGCCAAGAAACGAAATGCAAAGGCTAAGCGCATTTGCGGATACGGTGGCTGTAACTGGTACACAATTCAAAACGCACTTCATCAAAGACAAAGTCAAGAAGCTCCTGGTTAATAGTCATCAATCTAATCCGTGTGTGGATGGCCTTCCGTGGACTATGGAATTGATAATTCACGTGCCACCGCTCGAGCACTGGTCTCTACTGCTACTGCCACTGCTACTGCCACTGCTACTGCCACTTTGCGCACAACGTCCTCCGCAATCGGCAACACACCTAACTCCTCTGTCTCTTCGAATTTCTGCATCATCTTACGTAAAATTCTCGCCGTCATGGGCCCTGTTCGCAATCCCTTCACACGCTGATATTCTCGCAGTGCTGTTGCACTATTGCTGCTGTTCACCAGGAGCGCACGTTCTTTCTTTCTCAATGGCATGGTGACCTCTGCAGATTGGTTGTTCACAGACGCATTGCGCTTTTGCATACGGTACCACTTTTTTCCCTGGTGGGAACCGTATGCACAAATAAATTTTCCGTTGAAATTCTTTTCCCCATGCTCGGCAAAATCTGTACACAAAGTTTCATCACTATCCGTACAATAACGCGATCTGCAGCCCGGACAGAAGTGGGGAATTTTAATTATAACCACCCGGTACATCCTGTGTCAGATCGTCAGCCGAGAGCAAGGAAAGAAGGAAAAAAAAACGACGATCCGACTCGATTCCAAAGACAAGGGAGAGGCAGGGGAAGACGGAAAAAGCAGGTAGAAAAGGAAAGACAGCGAAACCCGCCACCCGTAAGAGAAAATAGAAGAAGCGGAAGGTTCGAGAAAATTGAAGTAAGCTCCTCATTGGTTAACAAAGGAAGTATGCAAGAAAGGTTCATTAAGGAGGAATATAAAAATCGAAGAGAGAAAGGTAACTTCAGAGAGCAATATCCCAGAGCTGAGCGAGGAAAAGGGACGAAGGACTATGCCTGGCAACGATCTCGGAAAAACAATTTCGAGGAAAGAATTTTTCGTCGCCGTTCGCCCTCAGCTTGGCTGAGCCATGGTAGGCAGCCCGATATTTTCCGACCGAGGAAGCAAAATTTGGAATTGTCGTTCGTGAAGCTCAAAGACGAATCGTGCCGAGTAGAGGTAGAGTATACAACGACATTGGACTCTCATAATTGTAACCAGGCAAGTGATTGGAAATTGAATTCTGATAATGAGATTTTTGCGCCTTCTCACTGCAGTATCTCCGATGAAAGATATGCTGAGGACCACGTTAAATTTGGTGGACAATTAAACGAGCCCGTTCTCCTTGACAGCGAGTGCCCGCCACGACAAGGAAATAATACGGAAGGAACGAAGGCGTCTCCGAGAAGACGTACAGTAAAGAGGACGACACGACCCAAGCCCCGCCGCCCACGACGATTCCCTGGATCCGCCCGCCGGCGATAGCAAGCTCGACGGGGGTCAACGTGACGCAGTGTACGACAGCCCGATCGACCCTGCAGCTTTGGCCACCTCGGACTACGGAACCCGAGCTACGCCCACAAACGAGGAATACTGCATCAGCGAAACGCCTAGCATTTCAGTGCAGCGACAACACATAGGAAAAGACAGCAGATATCTCACGAGTGGCCCGTCGCCCGCTCATCCAGAGGACATCAGCACTGCAAGCGCGCTCCGCGAAGAGATCTCTCGCTGCGAGTCGCGTTTTGCTGCGAGTCGCGTTTTGCTGCGTCATCTCTGAACGAGGGTAAAGTGAGATAGCTCTTAAGTAATATTAGTATGCTTAGGAAGAACTTAGAATTAAGTGCCTATCTACTTGCCTCTTCCATTCTTGTCATTCTTTTCTCTAGTAACGAAGATATCTATTGCTCTTTCTCCGTTTTGCCAGTTCAGGTGTTAATACTCTGCTAATGCCCAATTTTATGTTTTACCTAAGACAAGGCATCGGAGCCCACTCCATCAAACCCCGAGGTGTCGCCGCTCTCTTACGTTGCGGTGAACCAGAGGTTATTCTCACGCCCTCAATTCATCACACAGGAAATCATTTTCGAAGCAAGATTCCCGTTAAGGACTGGCCCGAGCTGGAATCACTTCTTTACTCGAATGTGTCAATCACGTTGCATGAACTTTTGAACTTTTACAAGCATTCAGAGCTGTAGTTATTTGCAGAAATATTAAATTATTTTTGATGATATTCAATCCGTTTCCCTCCTCCTTTCACTATCACGATTTCTGGCAATAATTACTTTAATCAAAGAAAAAGTCGTGAAATCCTGTAACTTAATAACAATGCTTTGTAGAATATATGTTCATAGGGACATTGTTTTGATCCCTGGAATCGCCCTCCGTCTTTTATTACAAATGCATAGGTACACCCTCTATAAAATCTACAGAGTCTGTTTTAAAAGAAGCTAAAATACATTAGCTTCTTGATGTTGTTAGGAGTTATTAACTGGCGGTGTTAAGCTTAGCGTAAAAATAAAATTAATGAGTCTCGAATGGAAATATTCAATCCAGAATGTTGACAATTTTTATTGAAACATTTATTAAACCTGCGAATTTTTTGGTAAATGAAGAATTTGTTTTTGCAGTGAGTCGAACAAATTTCAAAAGATAAACTTATAAGTTTTAGCTGTTTATCTCGGCTATTAAGTAAAATTTTCAAACTTTCAACTGTATAATTTTCAACGTTAGCAATTTTGATTCATATAGACAAATGAAAATTGACAAACTATTAGAACGGCATGTGCAATTGGTGAAACTCAACCAAATTTGGTCTACCTTTTTTCGGGGCCATTTGATTTCTGAAGTAACTTGCTCACTACTACGTATATTTCTATAATTTATACTTTTTTAATTATGGCCACCATCTTTATAAAAACGCCAATCGCCATTTAAACAAATGTTTAACATCTTCATAATAATTAATTTAAGTTGAATAGGTGAAATGTAGATATCGAAACGTATAGATTATCATATTCCACATTTTTCCTTCATTTGGCACGAAATTTCCAGCATTTCTTCATAAATTCAAGCAGATGTAAAGTGCATATTAATAACCCAAGACACTGAATACATTAATATCGCTGGTATTGAAGTGAGGTATCTTTTAATCATGAGTGAAGAATTGAAATTGACTCCAAATTCACGAATTTCAATTATGAATGAAAGTTTAATTATTAAATTTAAAAATCGTGAATTTTTTACGAACAGATTCTTCTTCGTTGCCAAATAAGCGTCTCGAACGATTGCAGGTAAAATCCGAAGATCGGAGAAGATGAAGCCGCCGCCGCCTTAAGGCATATTGAATGCTATTTTGCCTTCGTATTCCGGTGTCATCCGATCGCAAGACTCCATTTGATGTCAGATGTTGAAAATTACATCGTTCTCGGAAATGTTAAAAGCAACGGTGAAGTAGCACAAGGGCGAAGATTCGAGTGAGAGAGAAGGAAGAAAGAAAAATAAAACGCCACCAACTTATTTGCAAACTTAATATTTACGTTTTTCGTGTCAACATTGTGATGAGCGCAAACATTTAAATTGGAACTCCTGCAATCCAAAGAAAATCCAAATAAAGCCATTCAAATCCCAATGGAAACTAATGGCAAATGCAGTTCGCTTTCGGTTAAAACAAAACAAATAAGGACTTTCTTCTTCTTCACTTTGTTTGTTTATTCTTTTGAACTTAAATGGAGCCCTGGATAATTAAAAAAAGTATAAAGAGACAAGAATAGAAGCATTTTTTTTTGGCTTTAGCTCAATTATTTAAGATTTCTTTAGTTTTAAGATTACTAAGAACATGGAAAGAGATTAAGAAATCTTTAAAAATCCGATAAAAAATGCTGAAATTTGGAAACAGGGTTGAAAAACATTATAATTTCTAACATTTAATATGTTGGCAGTTTACATAGCAAAGTAAGTTTGCGGCTTACATTTATTTTATAAAATAATTACAATAAAAGCGTTTACGTTATATTGTCTTCAAATTAGTATTCCCTTCGGCAACTAAACATTTTAGTGAACGCTTAAACAGTTCTTGGAAACGTTCCTGGAACATATTCTTCCTTTCGTTTCTTCGTTTCTATGTGAATGATCGTCAATACTTCTTATAAATCTCCACGGAAACGATTGTGCCATTAATGAACTTGGGATTTTTTTTCTGTTGCTGCACTTAGAGAGGATACAAAAAAGTAACACCAGCCATGCCGTGATGTCATGGATGTTTCCAATGTAAAGCGCCATAATTTCATTGTTACGGTTATTACTTTAAGCAAATTTCGGAAGATTTTTTAAGTTTTTACGTATACGAGTTTCTATTTTATTTAAAGAAGAAAGCGAAAGAACGTTAATATGCGAACAGTAACATTTGTTTCAGTCAGAAAGTGTTAGTTTTATTGAATTTGGTTCTGAAGAAAATTCCACCTTGTCCCAATTTTATGAGATTACTCGATGCCTAATCGGGAATGAGGGAAAAAATATAAATTTATTTATTTTTAAACAGGAATGTTTAAGAAATAAGCATACAGGGTGTTCCATTAGAAAAAGGTTCAAATTAACGGACCATAACTTTCAAGCTACTCATCTGATTCATTGCTAAGAAATGCTAAATATGTAGAAAACATGGGATTTTTATCCTGAATTCCTTACATTTCTGCATGGCCACAATCGCGTGTGAAGCACAGTTCAGGAAGTATCGGCTAACATCTGTGGTCTGATGCGTTGGTAAGCTGCTAGGGGTTTCCACTTCTTACGAGTTGGAAAGAGCGAGCCTACCTGTCATCGTTAGTTGGTGTTTATGGAGGCGGAAGAGGAGGCGTGTTTTTTAAGTAAGTACCGTATCGTACGACCAGCTTCTGAATTCCATCCTCATAGAAATCGGCCGCCTGATTTGCTACCACTCCAATATTACCCCGAGGCAAAAAATCCACAAGCAAAACACCCTGCCTATCCCAAAGACAGTGCTTATGATGAAATCGTTTGCTTAAACTTCACTTTCTTGGGTGATGTTGAATTCCTCTATTCCATGGACTGTTGTTTTGATTATGTGAGTAATGCATGTTTCGTCACAGTGACAATTTGGCTTAAAAAGATATCCCCTTTGACACGGTACCTCTCGAGGAAAGTCAAAGCACCGGCTACTCGTGTTCCTTTGCGCATTCGGAATGTAATGGCGGCCTCCATTGGCTATAATTTTTTGTCTAAAAATGCTGTTTATTAAATTTTATCTACGCGGACTAGTGTTTTGAGACTAAGATATATGGTTTTGTGCAACACAGTCTGGAATGATTAGCACATCAGGCGGCAGATTTCTATGAGGAAGGAATTCAAAAGCTGGTCGTACTATACGGTATGTGCCTTAATATAGGTGGAAATATGTTGAACTGAGATAAAGGCCCAGGCTTTCGTATAAAAACTAAAGTGTTAAAATATCGTCCTGTTTATTTTTTATATTATCTAAACGGCACTTATTTAAAAACACGCCTCATATACGGACCGTTCTATTTCGTGAATACGATCATCCAATTATCATGGCATGTTGTAGAATTTTCTTATCCGCAACTGGAAGATGATGGCATTGACGGGATCATTTTCTAACAAGAGCCCTGCCGCACTGCGAACTTGAAGAACGTGACTTCCTGAATACTATCTTCAATGATAGCTAATGTGGCCCATTTCATGGCCACCAGATTCACCTAATCTCGCCCCTCCGGATTTTTTCGTGGCTGGCTTCGTCAAAAATTAGAGTGTACACTTAATGCCTAACCAATCTGTAACACTTGAAGCATTTCTTGCCAGTAAACTTGGATAAGCAGTGAATAAAAATTCTCTTTACTTTGACCATTTTCGAAAGGAATAACCTGTATTAAGCAGGAATGTTTAAGAAATGTTTCGGCTTGGTATCTCTGAGAAATTCATGTTTTCTTATTAAGAAAACTTCCTTAATGCTGAAAACGATTTAATAAGATTTTATTTATCATCTCAACTCAAAGTTAAAATTGTTTTAATAGGAGCCTTTCCCAAGTTTCTTCTCCCCTTTTTCATCACATTTAAACAATCAATAATTTTCCTGTTTTAGAGTGTTCCACCATTCTATTTCAATAATCAATTAATCAATGAATCGTGTATGTCGATTAATAGACTGTCAGAAAACTCGTCAACAGGTCGTAGAAAGCGATGCAAACGACCGAACCACTAATAACCGAACACCAGATGGACACTCTTTCTAATTCTAGGTAATTTGAAACATAATAATAACTCTAGGCAACGATATAATAAAAAGGGGTACACGTTATTAAATTATCTCGGAAAGGAAAGAATAGATCTAAAGGTAGTTATTCTGACCTCAAATATTTACCTCCATATCGAGCTCCACTCTCAATTGTTACCGGGTCAGTGCGACAACCTATAGAATTTTCAGCACAAACAAGCACTCGTAACTTAAACCGAGTGGGAATTTTCAAATCTTCGTTGTGTGCGAACATGTTCATCGAATCGTCAGTTGAAAGCTGTGTCTCTGCTGCTCACGGATAGACGTCATAGTAAATTTAACATCGTGTTGACATCTATAAATGATCTCAAATTTAACGTTCCATAAAACGAAATGTAAATCGTAATGAAAAATCGCATGTGATATAATAAACCTAACGTGAAAAATTAGTTGGTGAGTATAGTGAAACAAATACCAAATCCAGGTGAGAGACCAAATCAAGACTAAGAAAATTCATTTGATGGAATTTTGAAGGGGGTTGAGCATTTTGAGCTAATCCCCATATGGCTGATTATCTCCATGCTGGGTTTTATTCGATGTAATAAAATATCTAGTAAAAGAATTGTAACTGAAAATGAATTCCAAGGCTCTTATCAACTGAAGATCTCAATACTGAGGAAATGCCATTCTTAATAAGACAAACTCTAAGAGGAAGTTTATCACCTTTCCAACCTAACCTAACCTAACCTCTACCTCCGATAAGGAATTCTCTCTTTTGATCCTTGCCGATTATAAATAACGGTTTCTTATGAACTCTTGTTTCTCTTTCGGGTTCCCTTAATAGAGTCAACCGGTCTTATAACCATTTTTGGAGGTTACTATTGTTGGAATGAGGTAATTGGAGGCCTATAAGATCACATTCCCTCATTTCAACAGATAATATTATAATTTTTTTGTCTATTTATGGGCCAGCATATCATGTATAGTCAAATTGAAAGCTTGAGCGATTTCCTCATGTAGCCATCTAAAGGATAAAATCTTCAACTATGTTTGCATTTGCACTTGATTATATGACGGATGTAGAAGAAAAGAAGGGCGAGACACAATAACCCTGGAATAAAAAATAAAAAATAATAATTTTTTTTTATTATAATAATACTGAGATAAATAGAAACATCAGTATATAACTCAGAAATGGTTATTACTTAACTTTTCAGAGTTGAATTCTAAATGGAGATATTCGTCTCAAAACATCCAGTTTTAATGTTGACAATGATTCATGTTTAGCTAAAGCACTTGTAATAATAATTTTTTAATAATAATTTTTTCAAACAATTATTTTATTCAAACAAATACATTTTATCAATATAATAATAATAATAATTAATAATAATAATATTACAATATTATTGAATTAGGCTAAGTTTAAGTATTGATAGTCCACCGTATCTAGATAAATTTCCTACCAGATACCTGAACTTCGCAAGGAAGACCTGAATAATAATTTTTGCTAAAAAGAATAATGGGTTTTACACCGTAATCAGACTCGTGGGTTTACTTCTCTTAGAAGGCTTGGTTTGGGATCCAACCATTATGGAATTGGAGACCAGTAGCTTCCGCTCTCGAGGACGGCTCCATTAAAGCGAACAACGGCAGTAGAATCCGATTCTTGCGATGCCGTCACTGTTCTGCAAACATTTCTATTTTAAACTATAAATTATAAAAAATATGAATGTTTATTTTTTGTTTATCATTTAGTGTTATGGAAATTTTCAGTTAGCCGAACGATATGCTCAACCTGTTTCCCGGATGCCACCACCATTGTAAAGCTTAACGGTGTTAGGTTAGAAGAAAAAGAAATAAATTAATAATTCATTTATTTATTGTTGTAGACGGCTAGTATTTGGTGATTACACTCGATGTACATGAAATCAAGTTATCATCTTGGTGCGCCTGTCTCTATGCGAACTCCACCAAATATGATTCTACAAGGGAAGTCAGTAAGTAAGTTACAAATGGATATAGAAATGAAACAAATAAGAATACTGACTTGAAAACTACTTTTATTTCTCCACATAATCTCCCTGTCCTTGTCCCATCGTTTCGCAAGCCCTCAAAACCAGCAGCATAAAATTCTTTAGGCTGGTGTCTGTACCAGGCGGTGAATTCCCTTTGTACAGCTTCATCGCTGGAAAAATGACGCTCACCAGGGCCGTATCCAGATTTTTTCGGGGGGGGGGGGG
>JAHWFO010111979.1:1298073-1445923 GCA_023313115.1 Rhysida immarginata | reverse complement strand
TAGGGAATTTCAATCTTATTTTTTCTTACCGTTCGGTACTTGTCAGAGTTTTGAAATTATAATAGTCTTTTTCTACTATATCTTACTAATTATTTTTTTTACTATATTTTTTTCATCTGAGTGGCTGATTACTATTAGAAAAGGAGTGTTGGCATCAGGTGGTTATTTTCAATGAAGATTAACATAGCCTTGCAGTGGAGCTTTACTTTACTTTCTTTTACTTAGCAAGAGATGGCAGCATGAGGTTTTTAAAGTTTTATTAACGAATATTGATTTTTACATTAAGGCTGCATTATCAATACTTCCAGTGTTATATCAGTTTTGTAAAGGAGAGAATTATTTTGTATGACGTTTTAATGCTATTTACGAGTATTAAATTCACTTCTTTCCAAATGCTTCCGGGGCATTGAGATAGTAGCTTGCGTTGTTGTGTTGATTCATTCTCTTAAAAAATATAGGCTTTTTTCCTAATGTTCTTCTATTCTGATGTAGGTTAAGTAGATAATTGCGTTTGTGGCGCTTTTACGCGTATTTTAATGAAAGCTAGTAGCGGAATGTCGATCATTTTGTAACCGGAAAGAGGGGAGCGACACATTTTCAGAGATTGCCTCGAAGCGTAGGCGGGCACAAATATCCACCTCCATCATTTAGAAACATATGCTGTGAAGAACGTTGTTGAATCTTTATAAATTGAATTTGGAAAAAGTTTCTTTTGGTTATCCTATATTAAATAATTAGACGATAGATTCAGATATAATAGATATGAAATAACAGTGATCTAGATGCTGTAATAAAGGTTTGAGATGTTCCTATCGTATATTTTCAAAATCTTAAAATTTTGTCCTAATTAATAAACGATAAATCTGTTGATGATACTGTCAGGCGAACCATGTTGAGAAGGCTAACCAATTAATTAAATATTGAATTAGTATTACTAAAATTCTGGTAATACAATACAATTTTTCTTGTATTAACTCTGGAATAAGTTTCTATTGTAAAGGTTTTGAGTTCCGTTCTGTTCTTTAAAAGAACTACGGCTAAAAGTCTATATTAAGAATTTATTCGCGCTTTCAAAATTAATAGGGTCTCGCGACTTTCAAAAAAATAACTTATGTGCTCCTTCTATCAAAAATTGATGGTCGTTGTTCTACCTCTCTTCGAATGTATTTCTTCGAAAATGGTTAACAAAGGGAATTGCTTAAGGCCATTGAATAACAGGGAACATTTTCTCGTTCAAGTTCACTTCGTTGTATATATTTTCAATATCCTTACTCCCTAAGGTAAATGAGTGAGCGCAACTTTTATATCCTGGTGCCCATCCTTAAGCGCAGATTAAAGATTTATTATTTGATCAAGATCAAAATCGACTGTAAATTCAGAAACGAGGAGCACCGATCAAGATTTATTTTATAATAATATTTGATTTTATAATAATATATTTTCAAGGAACTTCTAGAATTATGGTATAATGTTGTTATGAAAGGACATTGCAACGCTTATCTATAGCTGCCGCCACGTAAGTTGAACGATTTTTTTTGACATGCGCAGTAAGTCATCTCATCAATATGCTTTGTCTGGATTTTATCCACGATGCACTTGTTCTACTCATAGATATAGAAAAGAACTCTTGTTCTTCCTCTATATCTATGGTTCTACTACAGTAATGGTGGAGATATCGTTGAAACGTGGAAAACCTATTAAAAGTCATAATATAAAACAAATTGCATTCGAGTCGACTATTCTGCGTCATTTTATAATTTATTAATTTGTTAATTTCATTTATAAATTTCATTTATCTATTTAAAAGAAAAGACGAATATAGAAACTAAATAAAAATACGAAAACAATGTTTCGAAAACGAAAGTGGATGTTTCATGGAATAGCTAAGCGATTTACTTCCCGTTAACGTCTATTGGTTGGCGTTGGAAATGACGTCATCCTCTCGTTCAACTTATGTGGCGGCTACTATAACCACCTTCAAAATAGGACCCTTGGGCACGCACACTTCTTCCGTCGATCCTGCCATTGTTGGAAACACCAGCGGAAGTCTTGTTTTGGAATCTTCCGGACTTCATCTGTCGTATTCGATTTGATGTCCTCCAAGGTTGCGAAACGCGACCCTTTGAGGCCCATTTTCAGAGTACAAAGCAGCCAAAAGTCACTCAGAGCGAAATCCACAGTGGTTGAGTGATGAGTGGATTTTCTTTTTTCTCCTCGGCAAGGAATTACGCACAAGCGAAATGTGGCTTGGTGTGCTGTCGTGATGCAGAAACCACTCTTCCTGCCACTTGTCGCACTGTTTTTTCCGAACTGGCACAATTGCGAGTCTACGTGCTAAGCTACTCACTGAAACACTGTGGGCACTGGGTGCTACCTTATTCTTCATTCACTGTCTGCAGGGGAATTCCAGGATCTGTAACTATTTTTCGTACAGTTTTATTTTAGCTACAAATTAAGAACATGGTTTAGATATACTTCGGACGACGTATGTCTTTTCACTGTCGAAAGGATAAATTTTTTGTATTCTAATTACTGCAATCGATAACACAAGATTATACAGGGTGATTCAGAAAGGTAGGTCAAGAATAAAATACCATGTACAGTTTGTAGCGGTGAACAATATTTTTCCTATAAACATGGGTCCGGAAATGTGTCCTTTCAGAGATAATGCAACTTGTACGAGGTAGGAATGGATGTGCGTTACCCGGACGGCAATGGTAGGGTCTATGTAAATTAGGATCTAAACATGTAAATTGTTCGTGTTCTCTCCTTTAAAAGAGAGGAAACGAAACATTTAACTCCATTGACATACAATGGATCGCTTGACTAATGCGGAGCTGGCGGACATGCATCTCGTCTACGGCGAGGCACAGGGTAATGCTACTAAAGCGGAAAGGATTTACCAACAGCGTTTTCCGTCGCCGGGCGTTTCAAACACTAGACCAACGACTTCGAGACACAAACACCTGCATCGAGGCTCAGGGTCGGCATTTTGAACACCTACTGTAATGCCATTTCTACCTCGTACAAGTTGCATTTTCTCTGTAAGGATGCATTTCCGGACCCATGTTTATAGGAAAAATTTTGTTCCCCGTTACAAACTGTACATGGTATTTCATTCTTGACCTACCTTTCTGAATCACCCTGTATATAGCACGGCGGAGTTTATTAATGGAGCATTATACTCAACTGCAATCAGGACAAAACTCATCAGTAATTTTTGTTTTTTCAGTAGATGGCGATTGACTACAATTCTTAAGGTTTGAACTCCTAAATCATTTCTAAATATTAAAAAAATTAATTCAAAATTCTTTTAATTCATCCCAAAATGTTTTGTAACCTTTTATTTATTTTATTCAGTTTGTTTAGGTTTTTATGGTTATCATTAACAGGAATTTTTACAGGATGTTTTTACTTACCAAATACATATATTTTTACATGTATTTTTTCAATTTTATTTTTAAAAATTAGAAGTAAAATGTGTCAAATTATCCCGGTTAAGAACAATTGGATCTTACAGTATATGATTTTGATATTTCAAGTATAGAATTTTAATTTTAATCTGAATCACAGTTATAACATATACAGGGTGAGTTTTTTAAAAGTGGCCCGGTGAACAACGTGTAAAAATGAGCCTGAAAAGAGATAAAAATGATCAAAGATCAGTGCAAATAACCTAGAGTAGTGCCGGAAGTGTCCCCCATTGACCTCGAGGCACGTGTGAAGGAGTGTCTGCATGTTCCTGAAGGCACGAGCAAGGGTTTCCGCTAGAATGGCCTGAATGACTGCCTGGACGTTTTGTTGAAGGTCGGCGACTGTGCGCCGATTGTTCTGGTAGACCACACCTTTCAGTGCACCCCAGAGGAAGAAATCGCAGATCGATAGGTCTGACGACCGTGATGGCCTAGGCTGTTCTTTTCCTCGACTGATCACATGTTCGGGTGGGAACACTTCCTGGATACGGGCAAGTGTAGCATGTGCAGAATGGGCTGTTGCGCCATCTTGCTGAAAGTAAGCATTGGGACGCTCGTCATCAGTAAGTTGTGCGGCAAACACGTTGAAAATGTTGTGCACATAACGGTCACTATTCACAGTTTCATTGAAGAACGCAGGGATGATGCGGCAGGCGGAGACAGCACACCACACTCCAATTTTTTGTGGATGCAGTGGAGACTCCATGAACAAATGCGGATTGACGGAAGCCCAGTGGCGCATGTTTTGTGAGTTGACGTAACCGGACAGATGGAACCACGCTTCATCTGAGATGAAGACATAAGCATCCTCCAGCATCTCCGGAGCAATGGTGCTCAGGAACCATTCACAAAACTGAACCCTGGCCGGCTTGTCCACATCATGCAACTGATTCACAGTGGTCATTTTGAAGGGGTGTAAGTGTAAATCCTGTTTCATGATCTTCATTGCACTTGACTGAGACAAACCCAGTTGCTGAGACAGCCGCCGTGATGACGTTTTGGGACTGCGTAGCATGCGTTCTTCAGCAGCAGCAATGGTTGCTGTCGTAAGGACCGTCCTTTTGCGCACTTTCTTTGCATTCAGTACTGATCCCGTTGCATGCCATTTCGCAATTAAGTTTTGCATTGCACTCTTAGCAGGAGGTTTTGCAGGCAGAGCACCAACTTGAAACTTAATTTTAAACTCATCTGCACACTGTTTCCATGACCCATGCCGTGCATAGTGCTCTACCACTAAAAGGCGCTGTTGCAGAGATAACACCATTTTCGCCACTTCGCACAAACGACTACCATGCACAGCAATGCCACTCTCTCAACTGCGCAATATCAACTGCGCAATAACACATGAATGTCAAGTCAAAACTTACTGCGCAGTATTTCGCGCCGGGCCGCTTTTAAAAAACTCACTCTGTATAAAAGGGGCGATCCGTCTGTACACTTTTCTTGCGATCACATCTTGCTTGACGTGGAGTGAATATTTGGACCACATCGTGCTCGACCTGGGGCAATCTTTATTTCGAATACGGCTCCATACAAATAAAGTTTATTTCACATGCAATTCTTCTGAATCATTGTTTTTTTTAATTAATATTAGGCCACGGATTTAGATTTTTATTATTATGGACCAACCTCAAGAAAAAAGATGGCCACTCTTTGAGCACGGTAAAATTAGCCTACATCAGAAAGATTAGAATTATTTTTAGTTCTTTCCCACTAATTATTATTTTAAGGTAAGTCTATAATAAAAAATAAAAATCCGTAGCCTTATTATTATTATTGTTGTTGTTGTTTTTGTTGTTGTTGTTATTGTTATTGTTAAAATTAGAATGAACACTATAAATCCCCTGAATTGAAGATTATTGCTTGTGCCAACAAGCTCCATGAAACGCGTGCCAAATTGCCCCTAGCCGCGATACAGGTTTTAAACTGCTGTTACAAACCGAGCAATCAAAGAATCATTTTGAACCAGTGCCAACTTAAAGTATGAAATATAGTGCTTTCTATAATATATATAACATGCCTTTTCTCTGAAGTTTCAGAGGATCTCGTTTGCGCACTTCGAAATTCGCTTTAGATTCGTTTTAAATTCGCTTTAGAATTTCTTGATTGTTTTCTGAATGCGGCCATCGGGAAGATCAACGCTTAGAGAGGGCAGATCCGAGATGATCATATCGCTGTGTAAGACTGCGATATGCTGCCCGATTTTAGAAATGTTAGCATTGTGTCAACTTGCCCCCGTTTCCAACTATCCCAATTTCGCCAACTATTTTTGGGAGTAAATTTTAGTGGGGGAGGAGGCTAATTACACCGTGATAATGACAGATCTCTTGTCGCTGGAAGGAATTTCGGCAACTTTGCTGAGATAGTTTAGCTTGTCTCATATCCAGCTAATATTGTTTCATGCTTTGCAGAATTATTTTAATGGCGAAGGACAAGAATCGTCAGTTTCGAAAAAAATGCTTCAAAGACGGCTTGTGAATTAGTGATAATTTGCAACACATTCTTTTTTAGTAAGATTGAAATTTCTATAATCGATTAAAAATAAAAAGTGCATTCGATTTTTTTATTATTTTAATTATATCACAAATGAAGAATAGGAGATAATTAGAACTCGGAAATTGATTGAAAAAATCCTTTCCTAAAGGTTAGAAACAATGAGCTCCTTATAAAATGTTCTAGCATGTAGATTTTTATCTTGAACTCTGTTGTAGTTAGTGAGGGATATCTATGGAAGTGAATCCGTTAAGTCTATTGGTTGCTCCATGGGATTTGATCCTCGTTGGTGGAACTCAATGCACCTCACAATCTTCAGCAGCGAACGTGAACAGTTATCAGATATTGGCATTGGACTCTTGCTCCCATTCCGCAGCTCCATTTATCAATGTCCAATGACATCAGGGAAACCATCACAAACTCAGTTCCCTCTGACATCCTCTCTCGCTCTCTCTCCCTTATTCTGTTTCTCTCTTTTTTTATTTTCCTTCCCTTTTGTTGCTTTGTACCAAGATCGTATTCCGCAATTCCCAGAACCCTCCTGTTGCGCCACAGAACCTGTCCGATTGGAAATAGACTGTTCGAAATGGAGAGAGGAAAAATGATGATTTTCAGTGTGTAGAAAGGGTCTCGGGAGGGCACACTAGAAATACAAAATAGAAAAGACTGAAATGGATCTCCTACAGATGTTAAGCAAAAGTTTTCTTTAGGGTCTCTCCAGTGCATCTACAAAGAGTTTCGTTGGAGGAATAGAAAAGAGAGGAAACTAAAAGATTACAAATTGGAATCGAGAAAGGGAGATTCACCAACTTAACCTGTAATAAAATTCCCGGGTCCATAATACCTGAATATGTATTAAAGTTCGTTTTTTTTTATTTTCAATTTTCCACTCTAAACTTCTATTAAACTTTCTTTGAGAAAAACGTATTAAAGAGTTTAATATTGCTTCTCGGCATGAGAAGAATGAAGCCTTTTTGAAAAAGAAAATTTTCAGATTTTTCTTTTATAGAAAATACTTAATCAAGAAATTGTTCTGTTATCCTTTGTCGGAACTTAAAAAAGCCTTGTCCATTCCAAATTGTTCATGTTAAGTATTTTTTAGTCGGCGTTTACTTATTTTATTCTACGTTAAAAAATAAATTTAAAGGAATGGAAGCCCTTTAAAAGAATTCTTGAATCTCGATAAAAAGGAACATACCTTGTAGATTTGCTTCTACTAAGACGCCTGCGAAAAAAAAAGAGAAAACGAAATCGAATTTTGTACTCGTTCTTTCTTCTTTTTATTTATTAATCCCATGTCTAGTTTTTTGATTTTTATATACTACAAAAAGAAAATGGGAGAATGTTTTTATAAATAATTTATTTTTTCATTTGATAATATGAAGGTTCTTTGTTCAAAGTGTTTTTTTCCTGGAGAAATTTCTCTTATAAAAATTTTATACTCTTAATTGAACAGCGATAATATTTTGATTTAAATTATTAATTTATTATATTATCGTAGCTAAATTATAATTACAAATGTTCATAAAATGATTTCCAAATAATTTCAAAGTACTTTCAATCGTACTCTGCTCCGTTATTGATCTTGAACATTTGATTGCAAATCCATATATTATAAATCAGAGTCCGTTGGAACGTTTGTCCTTTTACAACTCAGAAAATACTCAACGAATCTTCACGAAATTTTCCATGTACCTAGTTAGTGTCACTGTGCTTTAGGTAGGGTATTTTTTATATTGTATTTATATCAATTTTTTTAAGTTATTCTTATTTTTCGAAAAATTGAATTGTTTTCAAAGGATGTCACTAGATGGCGACACTATCTTATCGAAAAGTTGAAACTGTCAGCTGATGTTACGTATTTCTTGCTGAACACGTAATAGTCAGCTGCGAACTAACAGTTTTGTTACGTTGTACGATCGTTAAATTTTATTGTTAAGTTTGAGATGTAGGCGAATTCATGCAACTGAGGGGACTAAAATCGTTCTTCCAAAAATACAGTAATCCAGTTGTTGACTACAACAACAAAATTTGCGCGTGTGCACTGACCAGGGGATTAAAAGACCGTGCTAAAATTTAGTTATATACTATTGTAACTTTCATTTGACATATTAATATTATTTTATTAACTAATTTCGTTTATAGAAGCAAAATTACTATACTGTATAATGATTAAAGAGACCATAGCTTAATTTCAGCATCAATAAGGCAAAATTTCATCATACAAACCAATGACGTATATTAAAGATAGAACCTGCCAGCATACTTGAAGTGGCCTCGCAAACAGGTTATGGTCATTTACTCATCGAAGCCTTTAAAGATGCCACGCAGGAGCCCCATAGTTATTTGCTACTCGATTTAACTCAAAGTGGACTGGTGAACCGTCATGGCCGAAAGTGAGCAAAACACATGGCTAAACATAAGGGTACCTGATTAATAATTCTTTCACACTCTGATCACGGAATGATAAGTTTATCTTTTCGTTAACTTTGTATTTGAAGTATTTTATAATATTTTATAAACAATTTTTCGATCATGGTTTCAATTTAAATTTCGTTTCGATCATCTTTCAGTACGTATTTTCGATTTAAAGTTGTGGAAAGTGATTCCTGATCCTTTTTCGTGTCTATTTGTACGGTTGTACGCGGAAACTTTGAGGAATGGTTTTGAATTAATTATTCCTCGGGCCCAAAATCGTCAAAAACAAAGAAACCACACAGCTATCAACACCACGGCTCACTCTTGCCCAGAACTGCCATGGCTTCAATTGCCTTCACTTTGGTGACGATGTTAACAATAGGATTCGGGATCTACTTTAATATACGTCATTGGAACAAACAGCCCGAGCAACGCCCGACAGGCATATCAGCTAGGCTTTTGTTTTCAAAGGATGTCACTAGTTGGCGATGTCAGACGAAGAATGTTTCATTTTATTCATTTTTTCCAGACTTTCGAGGTCTCAGGTATATATGTTCAGGAAGCTTGCTTCTCTCACGGTCAGTTATACCTTGCTTACTCCCGCGTGTCCAGCTGTAGATATCTACATGATTTTGCGCCACAGGGGAAGACATACAACGTTGTTTACCGAAATGGACTTGAATGCACAACTACTTTACAATCTGTGCCCAGCTTGCCTGTGTAGCTGATTCATTTATCTTATCATTTTTTTTTTTCATTATTTACTTTTGTACATATAATTTAATTTTCTTTTGTTCCCAGTTCATTGTTCATAAATCATCATTTTTGGTTTAAAATGATTATGAAAGGTTTGGAGAAGGCTTTCTAGACTGTTTCTCATTTTCTTGCATTTCGTTCATACTTTGTTAATCATAGTTCAATTTTTAACATAACAAACAATCGTTAAAAAAAATTACTCAACGCATCTTTTTCACCCGGGCGAAGCCAGGTAATATTGCTAGTTTTTATATATTTATGCTAATTTTCACAGGAGTTCTGTTGTAGGATGATGGTGATTTCGAATTTGGAGAGATGATTGCTTATGTTGAAATTGAGATTATTCTGCGTTATCGATTTTACTCATTACAAAGAAAGGTTCAAATCTAAAAATGGAGAACAGAGAGGATTGAAAAATTGTTTTTGAAAATATTTTAACAAATTATAATTAATTTTTAAATAATAATTATAAGTATTTATTACGGAAGTATAAGGAATTAATATTTTATTCATAATCTACCAAAAAATTATTAAACACTTTCGATTTAAGACGTTTTGCGAATATCTAGAAAAAATACTTGATGAATTATCCTGAAACTTCAGGAGCGTAAAGACCCTGTTACACCACATATATTTCATTGGGGATCAGCAAATTTCATTGGCAAATAGGGATCAGCAACAAATTGAACAAAAAAAAATAATACTTGAAGTGCGTTGTAACTGTAGCATATGATTATGAGGCTTCTTTTACTTATCTGTGTTCATTTGAATGAGAATAGTACCCAAGGTGATCTAGAACAAGGTGGGGGTAAAATCCACTCCACTAGAGTGGAATGGATTTTGGTGGGGGGTCAGTTTGTCGGAAGTGGTAAAAATTGCCTTACTGCGCAAGCGTATTTTGACGTCACTGGATGACATCGAAACCAATACCCGCTAAATCGAATCCTCCACAGAAACCAAAACATGGCGGCAATGAAAACAATCGTGGGATCGCTAGCGGCACTTGACGACTCGTTCATTTCCTTCACAATTCTTATCCTTTATACTATTTATTTTGATTAAATAATAATGCCATTATAAGGAGGGACTTATAATTATTATAAAATGTACTTACGTATTTCCTTTTAATATGAACACAGCGTTAATGTTAACTATCCGCACATCGCGCGATGACTGATCATGCGACCAAGGTAAGTGAAATTTACTGTGACTAAATAGAAAAAGGGGTATATACAGCGTTGCCAGCGGAAGTATTGCCGGAAATAAGTTTTTCCACCCAAATCTGGATTTGTTTTCATCACTTGCTATCTCAGCGACCTCTCCAGACAAAACTCAATATTGCATTAGAGGAAGGGGAGAGGTAGAACCTCAAACCGAAATAAAACAGTTTTAAAAAAGAATAAAGAAACTTGTTTCTTAAACAAATGTAATACAAATGTGAAAACTTCAAGAGAATGACCTCAAGGTCAGCAGAGAGCACAGCCCATTTTAAAAAGGCAGTGTGGTTTTTACTTCATGTATAAAATTAATTTTATATTATTAATTTTTTGTTCATGTATATAACTTTTTTAAAAGCGTTTCATTTATTTTCTTGTTTGATATTTTTTAGTTTATTCGTTCATTAAATTTAATTGTACGAGGGGAGTTCAATAAGTAATGCAACACATTTTTTTTCTCGGCCAATTTTGGTTGAAAAAACTGGACATTTCTTGCGGAACATTTTCAAACATTTCCGCTTCGTCTCGTATAGTTTCATTGACGTCCGATAGGTGACAGCGCTATAGTGAGCTGTTAAAATGGCGTCTACAATGGAGGTGCGTTCCAAACAACGGGCAGTGATTGAGTTTCTTTTGGCGGAAAACCAGGGCATCTCAGATATTCATAGGCGCTTGGAGAATGTCTACGGTGATCTGTCAAAAGTGTTTGATTGTGATCCGTCGATCTGCTCGAATGAGAGTGTTCGCATGTTCCGACACTGCAGGAGTCGGAGCTGTGCACGGCCGGCCAGCTCGCGGGAGATCAGACAGTTTTGCTTGACCTTGCGGCGATGATGACACACGCTTTGCCCAACGACTCACCGTGCTTTTGTCCACTGCCAGATCACCGTAGCGCCTATGAATATCTGAGATGCGCTGGTTTTCCGCCAAAAGAAACTCAATCACTGCCCGTTGTTTGGAACGCACCTCCATTGTATACGCCATTTTAACAGCTCATTATAGCGCTGTCACCTATCGGACGTCAATGAAACTATACGGGACGAAGCGGAAATGTTTGAAAATGTTCCACAAGAAATGTCCAGTTTTTTCAACCAAAATTGGCCGAGAAAAAAAAAGTGTTGCATTACTTATTGAACTCCCCTCGTAATTATTTAATTTACCATAACCAACATTTACATGTTTACATTTAACATATTTCATCTTTTACATTTAAATAGGGGATGTTTATATACAATTTTTTTTATATACATTTAAAAATACATGTTTATTTTTACATTTATATATACGTATGAATGGTTTTCTAAAGTGACTTTCCGAACTTGGGTTTTTTCTAGGTTTTTGTCCTGGGTTTTTTTCCATCTAGGTTTTTTCTGGGTTTTTATTTTCTCAGCAGATGTCGCTGGGATAGAAAAAAAACCTAGGTCTGGGTGGAAAAACCCAGTTCTGGCATCGCTGGGTATATATCAGTTCGTTAGAAGGCAGGGGGGGGGTGTCTTTAAAATATAAATTCATTTACCTTGGTCGCGTGATCAGTCATCGCGCGATGTGCGGATAGTTAACATTAGGCGAACACAGAGACAAGGACGATAACGTATTTCTCGTTATCATTAGGCCTAGTTATCATTCCTCGTTAAGATTTCGAAATTGATTCGTCGGAACCATTAGTAGTTAAGAGACATGCAGAGTTTTCAACCCAATGCAATGCCATTTTCAGGAAACTTGACAAACTACCGTATAGACAACACCCTGCATTCAGAATATGAAGCTTCGATGAAATACATCGTATGAGCATTTTTATTAAATCATTTTTAACTGCACTTGCGCAAGATTTACCAAAATATCTTTTGCATAATTTATTGGCCAAGTGTATAGAGCTATTTTTATAAAAAGCCCAAGCAAGTATCTTGAAATTTCAGAAAGATATCATCAATATAATGAGTTGAATTTCAATTGCTCTCAAAAATAAACAAAACGATAAGGGGTTTTCTCCAAATTTTTATTTTTCAACCGGACACCAGCATCAACTTCTTTTCCTTCATATCAGCTAAGGAGAAGAAGTTGATACTGGTGTCCGGTCCAAAAATAAAAATGAGATTGGTGAGATTTGGAAGCTATAATCCACTACAAAATGCTTGAAAGCAGCTTCGTTCAGCAAATTGAGGCTTCTTCAACACGAGAACGCTTGCCCCCACGTCGCTAATCTGACCAAAACTGCTATTCAGGAGCTCGATTGGCAAGTTCTATCGCACACATTGCATTCTCCTGGTATAGCGCCTCCATGTTCGAAACTAGCGACCAGTAGGTTCGAATCTGCCAAGGCGTAGATGTATGTGTTTGTCCCTTTATTAACAAGCTTGGAAGATCAAGGAAAGCTTCAATAGACTGATCACCTGCTAGGCTAAATTTCTAATATCCATTGGATCCAATGGCTATTTAACATCCTCGAACCGAAAAAGTAAAAGGAGGAATAGAAAAGATAGAGATTTTGCATCAGATGTTCCGGAAATGTTATTTCATTGATCGGGATAGGCATAAGGATGGATTAGTGTGAAATGTCATTTCATTGACTAGCATATATATGTAATATCAAGACTTAAAATTTTCACCAAATCTTGACCGCTATTTTGGCCATGTTCCCGAACAGATAGGAACTGCGTGTTTATTATAACTTTTACTTAATTTTTGATGTTCTGTCCGAGTTTGAAGTTAAAATCAAAAATTTCGAAAAAACTGGCAACAGAACGACCGACTTTACAAATCCAGTAAAGATGTTTTTAACATCTTCGAATATAAACAGGAATTCCATGTGTAGGAAGGAAAAAATCTTTAAGAACAAGAACAAATCCGAGATATGAAATGCCGGATACGTATTTCAAAGGCCATGCCTTCATTCTCAACGGTAAGATTATATAGTATGTTTTTTATTGTATATAGAGGTTTTTCTTTCCTATACAGATAAAATAAACAACAACAATTGCAACTTTCCACCACAACTCTACTGAGACGCCATTAAACGACGCCAAATGGGGTAAGTATTGTTTGAAGTCATAATAGGATGAATTCCAATAAGTCTTCGAATTACGTTGAGAGTTCTCATTCGAGTGTGACATGTTGCTGGTTCATTGCCACTAAAACCAGTATCCAGATCTATGGAGTGGGATATAAAAAATTAGAAAATTTATCTGACCTCCAATTGTCAGCGGAATCCGAATTCTTTTGCAGCATGTTGGAACTATTGAAACGGCTCCTCTGTTTTGAAATTTATGATTCCCTGAGAGAAATTTTCCTTGGCTTCCATCGTCCTTTGCCTGGATTGTTCCTTGTGAATTGCTTCCTCACTGGCTCTCTGGCTGGTTTTCTCTACGATTCATCGTTACGTCGCACAGTGAGGTATTGGACTACAAAACCTGGCCAAAATACCTTTTTCTAAAGTGTTGAATTTTTAAAAAACGTTGATTCCATGTTAAAGTAGACATTCCGCACAAATAAAAAACATTACCCTCATTGGCTCATTGTTGTGATTCACGTGACAATAACGGTTAAAAGTGTCCGTTAAATTTAGCTTATGGTTTAATATTCGATGCTCTCTGTAATTACATTGGCCAACAAAATTTAAGTTTTTTTTGTAACCAAATGCAAGTGGGTGATTTTTGGTAGTATTTTTTCTGCTGATTACGAATATAATTTTGAAATTTCTCTATCACGTACGGATTTCTTTTTTTTTCAATGAAACATTTAAAATTATTCATTGTATTCGGGCCTGATAAATTTCTTTCCGGCCCCAAAATATGGATTGTTTAAAATTGCAGACGCTTCTCTTCACACCCAATGCTTTAACATAGAAGCCTCGAAGTGTATAACTTGGAAACGTGACGTGATAGAAAAAATCTAAAAGCAGATTCGGATTCTACATAAAAATTACTACTAAGAACACTATGTGCGGTTTTAGTTACAAAATGTGTGTTGACTAGTGTTATCATTGCAAAAACTTTTTTTATAATGTTTGTGCTGAAGATAAATATTAATTTGACTATGGATAGTTCGATGCCAGGTATGTTTATATTATCTATATACTTTTTTATGATATTTATTTATAAAAAATATAAAAAATGATTATTTTTTAAATGATTAAAATTTACTCGAAATTAGAAAATTGTCTAATTTTGAAGAGCATTAAGTTATACTTCCGGGTATTTCCGGGCAATGAAATATTTTTTATTGTGAAATTTTCATATCATACATGATGAATTATCTAAAAATTGCTGCCCGTAGGCTATGATTTTTATATTTCGACTAGTCTAATTTAACAAATCGTTGCAAAATACAGAGAATTTTTTTGTTGTTATTTTAGGGTCTTCTGGTGTTGTTATACTAACAAGAAATGATTTGTTTGACATTGTCATAAAATCAGAACTACCCACTTTTGATAAAAAATGTAAGTTCATGGAAAAATTTCTCATAGAGAAATACTGTTCGAGCGAGGAGCAGATGAAAGAGCTGAAACATAAATTATCTCATTTAAGACATGATTTTAAAGTGAGGTGGCAAGCTGCAAGAAGGACAAGAAAAGATTTTGAAAAAACTCTACTGAAGATGAGGACCCTGAAAGCAGCAGCAGTGAAAATGAAATTGACGAATAAAATAAATTTTTAGTTTGAAAATTGTTATTTCATTTTTAAATAATTGTATCTCGAATTTAAAACTCCATCAAATATCTTTTATATTAAGAAATAGTTTTGGCCAGGTTTTGTAGTCAAATACCCCACTGTGCGTCGGCTTTTACGCCGTTTTTGCTTGCCACTCATTGGTTGGTTCACTGTTTGCATAGCCAATGAGTGTCTGGCGCAACTACTTGGTTCCTAGGGGGACGACGACCAATTGGGAGGCGTGTGGCTCTTTATTTTTGTTCAGAAAACGCGTGTTCCCTTCCGATCGCCCTGAATTATTTGACAATCCACAATTACTTATTCACTTATCCAGAATATCCTTTTTTCAAGCTCTCGCAATTATACAATCTTGATTGACAAAGGTGTGAGAATGATATAAGCAAGATCTGTGATAGAGGGTGTTCCACAAAGAACACCCTGACTTTAAGAGTAAATATCTCGGAAACGGAGATCGATAGAAGAATGAAACAAGTTGTATGTTTATTTCGAAAACCGTAAAAATCTGATACTGAAGATTCAAAATTAGTTATAAATGTTGCGGACAGGTGACGCTGCACTCTGTAGTTCCAGTACGGAGTCCGAGAAATAGGCTATAAACTGTCCTTTGCAAGCAGCCATTAGAATCACATCACAATCGATTCAAAATGTGCATCTTTCGAGAACAGAGATGGCGCAAATGAAGAATGAAATGCTAACTGCCGGCTACGTACAGCGGTACCTGTCGGCAAAATTGGTAACTAATTTGTAATTAAATTTGAAACTTCTGTATCAGATTTTTACGACTTTCGAAATAAACATACCATTTGTTTCATTCTTCTATTGATCTCCGTTTCCGAAATATTTACTCTTAAAAACAGGGGGTACTTTGTGGGTCAAGAAAAAATTACCTATCAAGAAAGGATAAACCTCTAACCACAAAGATTTACAAGATATGAAACGTCTGAAAGTCTTTGTGGTTAGAGGTTTTTTCCCTTTTCTTACAGGTAAAGGTGGGAAAGTTTTTGCGGCTTCTTTCCTAAGACGGATTCATTTGATCTAGATGATGATTTAAATCAGTTCTAATCATCCAGGAGATTCTTGGAAGATATCTATTGGACAAATATCTGTACATTGGAATTACAGTAGTGACTTAAATATGTTTGAACCTATACGGAGATGAAATTGATTACGATTAAACATTGCCCACGCAGAAAATCTGCCAAGAAAACTCCCAAGTTTTGTGCATCTGCAGAGGACCAAATAATACTGTGACTTTTTTATTGTGTAGCCTTGTATGGTTAATGCTATAAATATATCTCAACGAATTAGCCAATTCTCGAAGCAATTTTGTGGACATTAAACTGTTTTCCCCCTCATAATACTAACAGAGCTACAATTTGAGAAACGAGACACACGCATCTTTAAGATTAAAAACAAAAAAAAAGTACAATGCCACATGTCACATACATTGTGGAAAGTTTTTTAGAGAAGGAGATAACCGAGGGGAAACAAGTCGAAGAGGAGACAGAGCATAAAAGGCATCGTGAATTTATGCGGCCGCAGCGGAGTCCATCCAAACGTGGATTGCAATTTACGATCCGTCCCTGTTATAAAATTGCCATAAACAAAAGGAAGCCATCTCTCGACGCTCTTTTGTCTTTACGAACTTGTTCTCGTTTTTTGTTGTTGGTTTTTTTCATGAACCTATCAACAAAGTCCTTGTGAATCTTTTCTGTAAACTTTCATTTCCTTCGGAGTTGAAGTGTGTCTCAGAAAGCTCTGGATCCTGATGAGTTTTAATTTCCTCTCCTTGACTCACAGTAATAGCATTCAACTTGTGATCCAAAATTCCGGCCGTTTATTCAAGTTGGAAGCCGGTCGATTTTCCAATGCAAAAGTCGAAGAAAAGGCGCCCCAATTAGTTGGCAACTCTCTCGATTAATTAAGTTTCCCATTGATGTTGACTCGAATTCTTTTCCTGATGGTGTAGGGTTTAGAAAATTAAAAAAGAGCGTTGCCGAAAGGAAAAAAAAAAAGAATGAACAAAGAATTAATTGTTCTCAAAGGGGGGAAATGGAAAAAATTTAATAAAGGCAACAAAGTATTAGCAAATTTATGTAATATGATTTTCTGTTTTTATATTTATAAATTTCCCTAAATGACAACGTTCTCTATAATAAACATGTTTGCGATGTTGACGATTCTTTGCAATAATCAGAATTAGTTTTCTACAAATCTTTCCTTTGGTTCTCTACAAATAGCCCAAATAGCCAGCCTCCTTTTGAAAACTCTTTCTCTATCGGGTATTTCGCGTGTTTAATCTAAAAATGTTTTCGGTATTTGCAACTTGATTGGTTTTCAATCAAACAAAATAAATTTAATTGCTTTGTAGAGAGCAATCTGTTTGCTTTTCCTTCTAGCTATTTCTAATGTTGTGCCGATTGAAGAGTTTTTTGGCTGTTTTGTTTGTTTATCGCTTACTGAATCTATGTAAAGCTTTATTCTATTGAAAAAGTTCACAAATATGAATACAATTACATAAACTTTGTCAGCACTCATATATAGCAATCTTCTTCCTATCTTTCTGTATATATAAAGAAGGTTGTTTGTTTGTTTGTTTGTGGGTTTGTTTGTTTGTTTCTTAGAGAAATCGAATTACATTTGTTGTCTTTACTGAAATTTTCCTGTGTTAAAAGAAGCCGCACTTAGCAACAGTGAAAATTTTCATAATACTACTGTACCACATTTTGAATTAAATATAAAACCTTCATAATTTAATTATATTGTATAAAACAGTTGTAAATATTATTTTAAAAGTTCAGACAAAAAAAAACAAAAAAAAACAGGTATGGCTTCAAGAAACATTGAATACATTTAAACAGATCTAAAATCTTGGCCCTTGTTCTTCTAATGAAATTGTAAATGCAAATGCTCTGGTAAAGAATGGTAATGAGCAAATTTGAACGTCTAAAGGCTTTGTCAAAAAGGCCTTTCCACGGAAATCTGATAAAAGACCCCAATAAGAAATTTACGTTTCGTGTGATTTGGTTCCAGTACACAGGCTCCTGCACGTTAAGGCCCAATGTCTTGTTACCTCTCCTGGAAAGTCACTTTTTAGAACAAAACTGACTTCCTTGGAGTAAACAAATTTCCCGGCTACGAACGAACGAATTTCAAATGACTCTCAGAATGTCTATGATTGGGTAAAAAATATTGGAAAAGCGGACGGTTAAATGGTGCGAAATAAATGCCTCTTCCAGCGAAAAAGCCATTAGTTCGTCACCAAGGCAACAGGAACCACTCAGACGAAAGAATTTCTCCAAGTAACTCTTCATGACCCTTGCTTTCTTTCCTTTAAAAAAATTTTCAAATTTTTTATTGAAGTATTTTTAAAATTTATCCGAATGAATTATTTCTACAAATGAAAGTTTACACCTGAATATTAATAATCTTAACTGCGCAGGGAAAGCGCAAACTTACTTAGAATTTTTGCAAGACTGTAATGGTATAGCTTTAAAAAAGGTTTTAAGAGTTGTTTTTTTCTGTATTTATTTCCACTGAAAAATGGCTTTTTTGGAATTTTTTTTTCGTGGGAAATGAGATAAAGTAACACTTTTAAAATAACATGGCTTTTTCATATAAACGATACTTTCCTCATATTAAATATTTATGATCATTTTATCTATTGTTTTCCGGTTTCTATTTATTTATCCTTTTTTCCTAAGTTTTTATTTTTATTCTAAAAGCTAGAAACGAGCGTGGGCTTTGGGCTACTTCTACTTTATATTCCACCCTCTGGTTATTTATGAAAATTTCTCATGTAATTATGGAGGGAAAAAATTTTTCATTTTCTCAACGGGTTTCACTTCATTTCTGCAAAGGATGGTTTCACTGAATTTACGTTAGGAAAGGCGGAAAAACATTGGGTTATTAAGCACTATTTTCTTTTTCAACGGATCTAATTTACCAATTTCACTAGAAAAGCCATGTATTTTGAAGAAAGTTTTTCCTTCCTCTTTCTCCTCATCTTTCGCTCTTTCTATCTCTCCTAAGGTCTTGAAATTGGAATCGGTTCTTCTCTCTTTTCGAGACACGGACGAAGAGACATTTGCTGTTTGGCGACGAGAAGTTCGTTATGAAGCAGTGGGTTCCTTCGCTCAATTGCTTCCGGTTCCGTCATTTAATGCGCCAGAGAATTTGTCACGTTGCAGACGAAGAAAAGAATCTCAGCAGTCTCTCATTAAAACACCTAACTTCTTCGTAAAAAAAAAAGAAGACCCTCGCTTTTTCTCATTTCTTTTAAAAGCTTTCCATAGAGTCTAAATATAATCTTCTTTAATAAAGTAGAAAATTTCTTAAATATTTAGAAAGTTGATGCTATTTTTTTTCTTGCCGTCTTTGTTACCCTTCAGATTTAATAACAAGAAAAGGAGATGTTTTTATTGTCAAATATAAACGCGGTCTAGAAATTTTATCTCTTTTCGCAAAGGTTTAAATATGACAGAGTCGAGAGATATTTTTAGGTAAGATGGTAGGCACTTCTTTTCTTTTAGACCGATCCATTTAAAACGTAGCCATACTTTATTTCATTTGATAAGTTTTACTTAGCATGAACAAAATAAAAACCATTCATATGCGCATCTTCAGTTAGTATTAATAAATTCACAACATTTTCTCGAATACACCACTGCATTCGTAAAATTCGTTACGTGTGTATTCCATGTAGTTTTGCAAAAAAAAATTCTGATATTATTTTCAGGTTTACTAGAGGTCTACATAAAAAGACCTTTGAAGTTCCCCATTAGAGAGAAATCTGAAGCTAGATCAAGAGAATAAAGGAAAAAGACCTTGAGAAATCTTTAAAGCGGATTCGTAATTGTTAAATATCTCGTTATTTCTTTATAACACTGTAAATCGACCTTTTTCTCTTAATTTGGCTTTATATTTCATAAGTTGTGGTTTTCTTAGTAATGGGCTTGATGAGTTTAATGAATATACTCATTAAATGGAATACCCGTCTTTGTATGATTTTTACTAAGAAAATTTTATTAGAATGCGTGATTTACATATCTTGTTAAAGATTCAATTCTTTACAAACTGTCATGCGTAGTGCTATCCCATTTAATACGAGATAGGAAATAAATAAAAAAATACGGGGATAGAACCTGGAATATTCGAATAACCGCTTGACTGTTTCAAATATATAACGTAATCAAAAATGTTCAGATACCAACATTGTTTTTTAGAAAAATGGTATTTATTAATTACTAGAACAATATTTTGCTTGCATGACAGCGGTAAGGATTAAGGCATATTTTCAAACCATATGCCTCCGTAGGAAGGTTCTGAGCGAAGAAAGGCGTTTTATTCGACATGGTGTGGGGCGTTCTATCTCTGAAACATTCTGTTGGATTGAGATCAGGACTCCGAGTAAGCTATTCGAACAATTCTACTTCATTTTCAAGAAACAAGACTTGCAGTGTCTCTGGGAGATCCATTGTTTTGGAAGAGATATCGATCTGTCTGAAGAGGCCGAAAGTTTCAACGGATCGAATCCACTATAATGGGCTATTTTCATAATACTGCCAGATTGTCGATAGGGCCGAATTTTCCAGAATGCGAGGTGTACTTAGAATTTATGGGTCTTAGAAGATTAACCAACAGCCGAAATCTCACCATGAAAAGTCTCTATAGATAATTTTGGTACAACTGAGCCACCAGATGCATTTTTACTTCAATAGCGATGAAAATGGAAGCGGTAGAACGGGATTCTTTTAATGTTTCTTCCTATTCTTATTTTAAAAAATGAAGCACAACTGACCCACATTCATATTCATCAATGGCTGCACGATCTGTACGCTCTGTTTGAATCTCGCCACACATTGCGTTCAATGGATATTTATCCATTTGTACGCAGTGTGTGCTGCTGAGCGAAATCATTATAGTTGATAAATCGAACTTACATATAACCTTGGTTAAATAATTAACTAGCTAAATATAATCAAATGAAACATAGCCGCACAGTTTACTCCAACAGTAAGAATTACATTCAAATGTGATCTCCATGAGATCGAAGATGCAAATTCTAATGCCGTATTGGCTGTCGGTTTCTTTGCTCCTACCACTCTTTCGGCTGTGAGAGAATCTTGATGTCCCCCTGGATCTCATTATCCGATGAAAACTTTGTTTCGTTGTAAGCAAACAGACGAAAGTCATACGGAGAGAAATCTGTAATGTAATGCGGATGATGTAGCTCTTCAATCTTTGGTTCTGACAGCGAAATTAGGATGCACATTTATTGCGGAGCATTCCAGATCATTTGCTTTTTATAACTATTAACCGTAAGTAACTTTGCTAATACAGTATTTGCTAAAGCTAAACTAATCAGTCAACTTGTGTGGTCTTTGTGCGGCCTTCCTGAATTTTTTTTGTTATAATTGCACCATCCTGCTTCCATCTCTTCACAAGACCGCTTACAGTCGATTTTTGTACGTCAGTTTAGCTACAGTGTTGTAATCGACATGTTTCACAAAACAATCCTACCAGCCCAAGCTGGGACAAGGAAAGTTCACTGTTGACGGAGATAAATTGCCCCGAAAGGACGTAAATTGCTTATAATTCATCACAGTAACGATAAGCATCAATGAGGGTAGGGTTCTATCCTTCCATATCTGCTGTTTCCGAGACGGGTGTAACCACTGAAGCTGAATAATATTGTGAAATACTGTATTTGCAAAGTTACTTACGGTTAATAGTTATAAAAAACAAATGATCTGCAATGCTCCGCAATAAATGTGCATCCTAATTTTGCTGTCAGAACCAAAGATTGAAGAGCTACATCATCCGCATTAAATTCCAGATTTCTCTCCGTATGACTTTCGTCTGTTTGCTTCCTACGAAACAAAGTTTTCATCGGATAATGAGATCCAGGAGGATATCAAGATTCGCTCACAGCCGAAAGAGTGGTAGGAGCAAAGAATCCGTCAGCCAATACGGCTTTGGAATTTGCATCTTTGATCTCAGGGAGAGCATATTTGAATGCAATTCTTACTTTTGGAGTGAACTGTGCGGCTACGTTTCATTTGATTGATTGTCTTCTTATATTTAGCTAGTTAATTGTTTAACCATTGCTAAATGTAAGTTCGATTTATCAACTATAATTTATCAACTTTTTCAAGTTTATCTTCGTCAAGGGCTCTGTCCTTACACAACTTCATGCATTCCCTAAATTGTCAGCAACTAAACTCTATTCAGAATTCGCAAGGCAAACTGTTAGATCTTGTTTTTGTCAATTTTGCAAGTTTCTCCTGTTTCAAAGACAGTGGACTAGTGCCTGAAGACATTTTCCATCCGCCCCTGCATATAATGGGGAGCGTCTTCAGTAAACATGAAAAGTATGCCCATATTTATTATCGCTACAATTACAAAGCTGCGGATTTTAAATTGTTATATAAACTCTTATCATCTGTTGACTGGTCCTTCTTAGAGACATGTGATAAAGTCGATGATATGTTTCAAAGCTTTTGTGATTCTTTTCATCACATACTCTCTTCTTGTGTCTCTATAATTAAAGATAAAAAAATTAACAGTTATCCCATCTGGTTCACAAATGAAACAAAAAAATTATTAAAGCTCAAGCACAAAATTAGAATGAAACTTAAAAGAAACCCTCTACCCTCTTATAAAGAAGAATTTACTCAATTGCGATCCAAAGCCAAAGCACTCATAAAACGAGATTTCTAGAACTACATGTCATCAGCCCAATCTAAAATTAAATCAACCCCCAAAATTTTCTGGAACGTGATAAAAAAGCTTAAGGGCTCCAATAATGCAAGCTTTAAAAACAAAATGTTCTTAAATGGTGAATGCTTGAATTACGCGGAAGATATTGCAAATGGCTTTGCGAACAACTTTAACTCGGTATTCAATCCCTCTACCATTGATAACTCAAAATGCCTTGAGGAAGTCTTCCCACGCAATTATATTCTTAATGACAGGGTGGAATCACCAGGACCTCTCACCGAATTCTCTTTGTCTGAAATTCATACAGCCATCACCAAAGTTAAAAATACAATCTCCATCGGTTCAGATGGCATTCCCTCCTACGTCTATAAAGCCTGCAGTGCTTTTCTCATCTGCCCTCTAAAACACATCTTCAATTTTGCAATCAAAACCGACACTTTTCCTCAATTATGGAAAAATACCAAACTTGTTCCTTTGTACAAAAACAAAGGTGATTCAAACAACATCAAAAATTACCGCCCCATTTCTATACTTTGTTTTCCAACAAAAATTTTTGAATATGCATTCTATCAAAGAATCTATTCCACTGTCTCGCCCCATATTTCTCCCTACCAGTATGGCTTCATGAACGGTAGATCAACTCAATCGAATCTCATGGATTGTATACATCTCATTGGTGATGGGATTGCCTAAAACTGTCAGGTTGACCTAATATACATCGATTTTGAGAAGGCGTTTGACAAGGTGGACCATTTCCTCCTTATTAAAAAACTTTTACAATTTGGATTGCATCACTCGCTTGTCAAATGTGGATCATTTTTTGGGAGGGAATAGATGATCTTATTTCCCAAACGATTAAATTGTGCCTTAAGGCTGTTGCCATTGAAGTATTGAAAATCAGAAAACACTTAAGGTTTAATGCAATTCTGTGCTGCCGTTCTTACAACTCGAAAGCAGATCCTTATGGGAAATTTGGTCAAATGAAACTTTATCATTTATCAGTATCCTTGAAATTATCTGCTTAATTATGTAAGTCATATATGCTCTTCTTATATATCAACGAAATAGATAAAAATAGCAGAGCACGGAATGAAATCTCAGGTCGACGAACTAAGCCTAATATATGTAAAAAATGAAGTTACTACCAATAATCCTGTTTTAAATCGCACGAGTTCCCCATAGATGAAATGAGGATGGGCGTATTGGGTAAATTGGAACGTATCTGTTAGTAAGGGGATTACATCCAAAATGCACTTAATTGAAATTCAGATTCAACTTTTTATACTGCCATTTAGGATTTTATTGCTTTTATCTAAGAAGAAGTCGAATGCAATATAATTATAAATTTTAAATGGAAATGTGGAATCGACTTCCTTTTTATTTAATATCTGCTCGGATCAACTTCCTTCTGTGGCGGTCTTCGTCCTTATTTTTTTACGACTGAGTAGGATGGGGGAAATACCGTCCCCCCGCCCGCTCAGTCCATGAATTACGAGCAAATGAAGGCGGTCGTTCCTAAGGAGACATTTCCATTCTACGCATGAAAAGACAACAAATCAGGAACCGAGTCAGTGGCATTTCAACATAATTCCAATGGAAATTGTTTAAGAATTTTCTTTACTCTGATTGCAGCAAGAAATCAGATTTAATGTCGAGGAATGAAATGGGCAAGGTAGACGTTTGAGTAGATTTTCGTAAATTGATATTGAAACTTAACTGAGATCTCTTGCGGAATTCCATTACCCCCCCTCCTCCAAAAAAATTTCCCTCTTTTCCAGTATTGATTTCTATGTCAGTCAGAATTGCTTTCCTTTGTATAACTTTTCATTCAGCAGGTTTGTGAATACGCTTTGAAATTGAAACGAATCATTGCCAAGAGGACTGAATTCCATGAATTTATTCAGCAAATGCATTGTACTCTCCCTGTGCGATGATATGAATTTTTCTTCTTGAGTTAAGCCTATGATAACCCGAAGTCCAACGTTTTCGAAGGTTGATCAAACTTGTTATATATTAACTGATGTTAACAGTTGCAAAGATAATTAATATTTCCAGAAAAATTTGTTGATAGAGGTTTTGACATTGCATCATTCCGTCTTTTGATGTTGCTTCGTTTTAAAGAATTGCTTATAAGTCTCAATGGCGATGTACTTGAATCGGGGAGATAAAAGCGAATTTTTCTTTTTAAACATTTTGTCTTTTTTTTAATTTCAAACTGAGACATAAGGTCTTTTCAAAATTGAATTATCAGACTTGACTGCTTAAATATATGTGTTGAGTTAGGAAGAGCTTCTCAGTACATCGAGAGTTGAGTGAATATTGAGTTGAGTTGAATTATTTTAAATTCATAAATTATATTATCAATCTCTAAATCTGAAATAAACTTTATTAATTTTATAAATAATGCTTGCAATTTACGTATTATTCATGGTTTAAAGCTAGTGGACTCTTTAATACGATGAGTTTAATACATTGTATATCTTAAAGCTGCTCTTTCTGAACAAACTTTTATCAATTAGTTACCATAATGCTGTGCTTTTTAATTGAAAAAAATAAAAGGAAAATTGATTAGAAACGTAATTTAAGGAATGTGTATTTGATCGCATTTCTAGGCACTTACTTAGGCAGATAGTTAAATGGTAATTTCTAAATAAACTTGTAGAATAATTCGTAGTATGTTTTATCAAGTGACAGGGAAATGTGAAATTCATACACAGTTAATAATGCAGGTTAGGTTGGGTATACAAGTAAATAAGTATCCACAAATTTTGAAGGTTAGTTTATTATATTTTTATATAATTTTAAGCGATAATAATACAGTGTTTTATGAAGAATTTCTTATAATGGAAACAAAGTCATATAAATTATCGGCCATTTTGACACCATAAAATTTTGAAGGATGCTATATATTAGCGGCCAATTTATTAGGAATTCCTCCTAATACGTATTGCTCCTTCGAGTTCTGCAAAAGAGTCTGCATTCTTCTGGACACTGATTTCACAAGGTGCCTGATACGTTCCACATTACATTCTTCAAAGCAGTCGAAAATCGTAGAGTAATAGTTGGTTATGACTGGTTAGTCGGCTCGCCCAATTGACATCAGTTATGCTCTCCTGCGGCCTGTGAGCTTAAAACTTTCCTTCGTCCGGAGCAGTTAGAAACGCGACTCATCAAACCAAGCAAGTTCAAGTCGCTTTTTTTTTCTTGTTCTGTTTCGATAAGAAAGAAATCTGACAATGACGTCTGCTGTTATCACTCTGCTGTTATCATTCAGCTGTACAGGTTGTTCCGAAATGCCTTCCATAGATCCGTAATTAGATGTGAATGTTGGCATGTCGGTTGTCTTTGATGAGCCTATACATCCTTCGCTTAACGTCCACAGGTGTGCCTTTCTGTGTTGGTTTTTCTTTGATCACGCCGTTCAGCTATCGTTTTTGAAAAGCCTAAAAGGATCACTCTTTCCTAAAGACTGGGACCTGCTTTTCTGGCCCCCACTCTCAAGAAATTGAATCAAAGAAGCATTGTGATGTTCTTTGTTTCCTTTATGTTCCGTTTCAGATCATTTAAATGCAAAAAGTAGGCACGATCCATTTGCATGTCGGTGGGTGAGATTCTAATAAATTGAGTGGTGAATGGAAGTTCTAAGTTAGTGTATAAGACTAACGGTGTGTACTCATCTAAGTGTACTAAAGGTGTATTTGCATAAAGTGCACAAGACCTATACTGCGACGGGTTTCTCACGCAAGCGTAAACTGTAGCCAGTTTCATTCTTAATTTCTTTTTTATAAGTGTAATAATTTTTGTAGGCTTTATTTCTAAATATTGCATTTTTGATTTTTTATTGAGGTTTTGCAATATCTTCGTAAAGAAAGTTTCTTTCCTTAAATTTTAGAAATCTTTGCGGTCACAGCAACGTTCAATAAATCGCAGAGCTCGGTAAGATAAAGGTAATAAGTAGACCTAAGTTGAAATAGAGCAAATATTGCTATACACCTTATGCTTAGTATACACGTTCCCATTACCTCACACGGGAGGGCTAGGGTGTTGGCTTTCTAGTTCTCGAGTCCAGCTGGTCGTGGGTTCGAATCCCGCCGCGGGCATGGATATTTGTTTGTTCCGGGCTGCGTGCAAATATAACTTGTGTAAAAGGCGCAAAATGACCTTAGTAGTCGACGCCAAAAATTCTAATAAACCAACTAACCATTACCTTACCGCATTTCATTTATCAATCGTTGCACGAGGAAGAGAATAAAAATTCAAATTATCAAAACAAAAACAGCTGAAAAAGGAATGAACCATTTTTCAAAAGATAAATATGTAATGTTTTTTTTTCAGGTCCATGAAGTAAATTTTGAAATTAATTCTTTTATGAAGATGAAAAATAGTATTATTTATCATTATTATTTTTTTGCTTTGACAAAGGATAGTCTCTATTCGCAACGTCAATCTTTTGTTCATAGTTTTACCACTTTGTGTCCATTTTGTCTTACCCAGGGATTTGTGTCGTTTGTCTTCCCTTCTACATCCGTCTTTTATATGAACGATGCCATGTTGTACGAGACGGTTTGAACAAAGTCCACAATGTGTTAAATAAAAACTTCACAGGTGGCACTCCAAAATATTTTGAGGGGAAAGTTTCCGAATGCTTAGATATTTCGAAACCAATAGAATGGACGGAACATACCATTGTGTAATCTCCACCGTGGGTTTCCAAAGTAATTTTATTGGGAATGGAATTTGCCAGCAGTCAAAAGCAGAAACGTCAAATGTAAGCGAATAAACCCTCCGTCCCTCTTTTTGAAGGGTAGAAAGAAATGTATGCTATTTGCAATAAATTAACCTTCGTAATGAAACGATATAAAACATGGAAGCCAGACGACCAGTCTCTCAAAAAGATTTCTGTAAAGTGGAACAAATGGAAATCAAAAACGTAATAAGAAGAAACAGCAAATTGACGAAGGAGGGAATAAACTTGAATATTTAAAAATATTTCTTACCATCATTATTAATTGCATCTAAGGGACCCTCCAAAGTGCACGATGAGACACTCCTATTGCTTAAGCTTATCTTCAATAAATTTTAATATAAACATTTGTTTATTTACTTTCTTTTAGAAGTAGTTTTTTCAACTATGAACGTTCCGCTTTTTAAAAGCTACGAAATTTGTGTTAGATCGAAGTTGGTCTTTGACATCAACTTTAATGATTTTTTGAACAAAAGATAATATCGAGATCAGAATTTATCTTGTTCTTTTCCAAATATCCTGTAGTAATGCCTGAAAATATGATCTTCGTTTGCAAGATCAATAGAAAATCGACACAGGGAAATAGGCGACGTTGTTATTTCCCTCTGAACACTGAAGTGTTTGCTCGTTAATTACAATTTAAACGCAAACATTTATAAAGTTAAAAACATTTTTTTAAAAAGAAAGGTTTCTCTTATGGTTAACTGAAAATTTGTTTCCGCTTAGTCAAAAATCACAGGAGTTGCACTCGGAAAACAATCCTGGCGAGCAACCTCCAAAATGGGTATTGATCAAAGGGTTAAGTATCGGTAATCGATGGCATCATTGTCGAGCGAAAGACAGAAAGATGAAAAGAGAGAGGGAAAGCGAGAGATAGAGTTTGAAAATTTTATGTAAAATAAATAAAGTCGTACTTCAAAATAATTAACAAGCACACGACAACTTATAAATAAATTGCGCCAGCCTTGACATTTATAAAACTATTTATTAACCTTTATTATTTAAAAGTGAAGTGAAACACCAGCTGCTCCCCTACGTGGAACAGTAGAACTAGTTCACTTGTTATGCTTCTTTCAAATAATTTTTATTTCTTTTTAAAAGTTTAACGCTTTCGCCGTCACGATTTCACTGCTACATTCATTAAAATTTAAATTGCTTAAATTCTTACTTGTCACGAATTGATTTACAGTAACTGCGATTTGTATAGGAATTAGATTATTTTGGCGAAAAAATTTGATAGAGGACCTCTTTCTGACCCTTTTTATAATGTTGATTATGACCAAAAGAAATGTTAATTTTTTTCAATTCCAAGTGCATTTGGATGTACTCGGATAAAGTGCTACAAAAGAATAATGTCATATGGTTTTATGAATCAAAAAAGGTTTTGTACCAGACTGGCCGATAGGTATTTTCAGAATTATTTTTATCTGCTTCTTTCTATATTTTTAAAGATAAATTGAGTTGTTCCTATGTATATTCTAAAAAAGTTTCCATGCTCATTCACCTGAGATACCGAGAATTTGATTGGTAAATGTTTTCCCTCTGAATATCTAGCTGAAAACACTTTCCAGATTATTATATGCACGCACATACACATTTTGATTGAAAGATTCGATCCAATACCATTTCGTCGTACATCACAATTATGTTAACAACATAAAAGCAAAAGATTGTCGGGTTTTTTACCCCTCGATGAAGAGGATTGGAAAAGGTAACTATGGGGGTTGAGAGCTGATGATTGATCTGCTGTTCCTGTTGTTCAGGATCACATTTGTCAATACAAATCATGCGAACTTCCGATAAGCTAAACGGAACGACATCTTGACGAAAGAGCGAAAACGGACGGAGAGGCCCTGTCTGCTTCCCGCGTCTACACTGGCCGCGAATGCGCGTGTATATGTTGCGTGGCATCGGAATTCGAATCCTCAATGCATCTCACGGAATTTCAGATCCTTGTTTAGCCAATAAATCCTGACCAAATGGAAACTGTTCTCTCAAAACAGAGTTACATGAATTTTACATTATGTTTTGTGAATTGTTGGATCAATACAATAGCTGGCTCCTGTTTGCCTGTAATCCACAACGCCCATCTTCATTTATGGTAATTCTAATTCTTGTCACATTCTATCCTAATAAATAAATAAAACATAACGCTTTCTGTAATATTTATGCCTTTTTTATTCTATCCACTTGTATTCAAATGGCACTTCTGAATCATTGACGGCGTTAAGCGATGGATAAAATCTATTCTTTGTAATTTAATGTTTTACTCGTATAAAATCCATATGAATCGAACTAAAGCAAAACTGTAACCGTATTGCGAAAATGAAAGCATTTTAAGTACTTTTTCCGATTCTTCCCTAACAGCACATCTTCTTTTAATGAAATTTACAGCATGCATAAATGACAAAGTAATTTAATAATTGACGTCTATCTTTTATTAAATATCGGCATAAATCACACAATTCCATCACACTTAGTGCCTTAAAGCAAGTAGCAGATCCTGGTATCGATTCCCAGTGGTGGTTATGATTATTTTATTTGCTATTCTTCATTTGTATTTGACAAACAGAATTGAATTTAATACCTTTTTAATTGTAGTTATTGCCTCATTGCAAAAAACCTTTTTGGTTGATGCAAATGGGAAAGTTAGTTAAACTGAGAAGGCACATTCGGGACTTTACAATTATAAAGAATAACATATAAAGAAGTTGAAGATTTTTAATTTATCATATTTTATGAGTATTAACAAAAAGATATACAGATATATAAATAAAGAAACCGCATTAAAAACTTGGTTCCTCGTTCGTAATCCTCCTTCATTAGTCATAGCCCCCGAAATGTGCATCTACGATCCTGGATTAAACGTGGAATTGTGGTTTTGTTTATTTGTAGTGTTTGCCTCCTTACCTTGTATATTAATCAAAAACCTATCTATAGAGAGAAAATTAATTTGCTCATTAAAAAGATAGTTACACTATGGAATCAAAAGCTTCCGGACATCCTTTCAAACAGTGTCATGTGTCCTAATTTATATGTCCGAGTTATATAAATAGAAATATGGCTTACTGGACTCAGTTTTGATTCATTGATGTAGTCCACTCCACGGAGCTCCTGTTGTTTTTTCTTTCGGGGGACTTTCTCCTTCAGATTTCATCACGAGAAGAAGTGCCAGGAATCGTGTCCTGCAGATTGGCTAAATATGCACATTCCATTGAGTATTGTAATACCAACTGCAATGGAATATTTGGTATTTTATAAACCATTTTCCGTGTAAGACATTTCTTGCGCCACCCTGTAATTCCAAGAACTTTAAACAACTCACTTTGAAGTCTGATGACATCTTTTTGTAGATACTAAAACAAATTTATTAAGTAGCGGATGAATGGACCTACTTATTGTTTTCACAATGTCCGTCTATTTGTCCGTCCGTCCCCTTCATAATTTCCGCATTTTTTGAGGTAGAAGGTTGAAATGGAGAATGCAGCTTACTATGGGCATGTACACCTTTACTATTTAGTTTGGTTTTGATTGGCCCAATGGGGTCGGAGTTTTGAGGGCGGAAATTAGAGGGGACCAAAAGGTCTACCCGTATTTATGCATATAAAAGAGTGAAATTCGGTATGCAGATTCCTCTAAGCAAGATCAACATCACTGTAAAGTTTGGGGGGTGGCAGTCACTTGGTCTTTAGAACAATGATAACATATGGCATGTCATATATCATTCGATCGTAAATGATGAGAAAAGAAAGAAGATAAGAGCTCATTTTCATTTTCTAAATACTACGTTCGAAAATATCAATTTTTCGATTAAAAATGATAACTTTTCCCATTTGCATATCTCTGTATCCGACATCACCGTGTTGAGTGTAGAGTTCCGTGCTTTCGATCTTGAGTAGGCTTATCTTAGAGGTACTCCCTATGACAAAATTTCGGACATCAACAGTCCAAAAATTGGGGGTAAAATTGCGGATGAAAGGGTAAAAATAGACGACCTCAGCGCTTCCGCTACTTTCCTATACCTTCCTCGGGAGGATTAATTTCTTGTTAAAAATGCACGAAAAACCGTCATCGCTGATGGATCACTAAACAAGACGCCATGGCATGATTGGGATCCACCACTCCGTTTTGCACATGCACATTGTCAAATCGGAAGTACGTCATGGAAATTAACGAATAGTCATCGCGCAATCGCATGACGGAGGATGTCATCGTATAATCGGAAAATCGCGTGTGTACGTTGAAAAAAGTCTTTAATTCATTCCTAGCAAAACTTTTCGATATTGCAAGTAAAACAAAGTTACGTTTTTTAAAATTTTTAGCATTGAGTTACGATTCTCTGCTACACTGAAAAACTATTTTTAGGGTTTTTAATAAAATAATTTCCCATTACCAAATAGAAGGATATTCCTATGATAATACAAGTCAAAAAATAAAAAATTAAAAAATAACCAGTAAGTATTCTGTCTTGCTTACTAAATAAAAGTTAAAATAATTTAATACAGAAAAGGAATAAAGGTTGAACAAAAAAATTTGCTTTTTTTGGATTATTCTTTTATATTGCTCAGCGAGATTATACAAAGAATTTAAATTTATAGGCCTAGGAAAATAGTATAACTTTTATGCCCAGTAAAATTTTTTTTTCGAATAGAAATTCTACCTTAAGAAAAACCGTCTAAATTTTCTACATGGCGGTAAATCTTTTGGCAAGTGAAAAGTTAAAAAGAAAACAAAAAACTTTTATTCTCTACAATTAATTAAGGGAAAAAGATTTGAATGCGCATATATACTTTTAACAGCAGTTAGAACACGACGTAAAATTTGTATACCGCATTATATAAATGGTGGGATCCCTTTTTGGCTAATGTGTTACCATTCGAGTAAATGCCCATTAAAATCTGAGACATTTCAAACGGAAAGGAATTTTTCTATGAAACCGAGACCGTTTTATAGTTGAGGGAGGAGAGCCGTTAAAAACTTTTTGTTTACAACATTTTCTCGTGTGTAACTTATGCGTTTTGCCTTTTATTTTCCCTCCTCTCTCTCTCTCTCTCTCTCTCTCTCTTTTCTATTAAAAATTCCTGAGTTTTATGTTCAAGCCGTGAAAACATTGCTCACAGTTTAGTTTCGCTTCCTATCTCCTTCTTTCTTTTCTCTTCTCATGAAAATTTTAATTTTTTTCCCCTCCTCTCGCCCCCTCGTCTTCTGTCACTCATTCCAAATGAATGGAACTAGAAATGAACTCTTTTAACTTTCATGAATATGGAGAAGCGCCTTTTATGCAAGGGAATAAATTATCTCCACATATTCGGTTCAAATTCCAACATCTTTTGACTTTATGAAACTCATTATTATTCGGAGGTTCACTGAGAAAAATTTAATTGGAAAAAATTAAGAACAAATTTTAATGATTAAAAATATTCTTCCCCTAATTTAAACATTTTTCCGTGAGTTCCTTTTTTTTAAGCCGAGAAGGAAACTTTCATTACGTTAAAGTTCAAACTAAATTACCCATTTTAATTTGCTTGCTCTCCACTCTTCCCAATAAATGAAGAAATTATCGAAAACTTTTTGGATATGATTAGGGCCAACTATTTTCTTCCTTTCCAGTCTTTAGTTTTCGTTTTTTATCTATGCCGTTTTATCTTTATCTTCTTTTCGTGTAATCCAACATAATTGTTTGGTCAGAAGAGAGTTCGTAAACAACACATTTATAAATATTTTGATAAAAAAGGCGCTAATTACGTTTAATTAAAAAAATTCTTTAAAAAGAACATTATTGAAACTTTTAATTTCTTTAAAGAACACTGAAAACCAAGCCCCCTTTTTCCCTCAAAGCGATTGAAAACTTATCAGGTTAGAAATTCGAAAATGCAGAATCGGTCGAAGCCATTGAGAAAAATCATTTTTTAATTATTCCATTTCAATAGCTTTCCGATGCTGACGACGTAATAGCGATTCAGGGAACACTGGAATTCAAAGGAAACCTTTCGAAGTAGCTCCATTTAACTTGAACATTTCCGATGATTTCTTGATCCAACGACCGAAATTTCCTTTCAAACCACCACCCCAATGTCAGTTCGACGTCCGAAATAGCATTTCAGAGCCGCGATTAGCCAACGAAAAAGACTCCACAAAACTGCTCACTCCACCCGCCCACCCACCCATACACGTCTCTGTTTTTTTCCGTTTCTTTTTCAACGAGGATGATATCCTTTACTGGGTAATGGGCGGGAAAACCTTTGATTATGTATATGACTTCCTCGGTAGTTGTTCAACAATTGTCTTATACATATAAAACCGACCCAATAATAAATTCATTCTAAAAATTTTAGCCTCCACTTAAGTTAGAATTGTATTATTTTAATGGTTTGTGTTACATAAAAAAAAGTGGAATAACGATTTTGAGATTACGACTTGGTGGGCCTTCTACTCACTTCAGAGTGACTGTTGAACGGCAGAAAATTAAAGAAAAGAATAGCTTTGAAAATATGTTGGGCTTGTAATTCAAAAGAAAGGCTTCCTTGAATGTTAGCCGGCCAGGTGGCCGAGAGGACTAGGGCGTAGGCTTTCTAGTACTCGAGTCCGCCTGGTCGTGGGTTCGAATCCCGCCGTGGGCATGGATGTTTGTGTTTGTCCCGGGCTGCGTACTGTTATAACTTGTGTAAAAGGCGCAAAATGACCTTAGTAGTCGACGCCAAGTTTCTAATAAACCTTGAATGTTACAAGTACTAAAATTTACTTAGCTTCGAAAACAATTGAATTTATTGAACAAGTGGCTTCTAACGTTGTACCCACTTTTGAAAATCTCTTTGAAGTTGTGCAGATCTCGCTCACGGTTTCAAAACCGCAACCCTTCATTTTGAGCTTCATCTTCGGGAAGAGAAAGTGCTCGCAGGAGAACAAATCTGGAGAGTATGGCTTGCTGTTGTGGACTAAAAACTGACGTGTTTCTAATTCTCTATGAGCGGCTGCACTGTCGTGATTTTTCAGTTCAGATCTTTTTTCACCGAATGTCCTAGCCTAAACTCAGTGTTCACCGACGATACTCATGAACAAGATGCCTAATTTTTGTCCACATTTTGGGGGCCTAATTGAGATCGCTGAAGATCTCCTCGAAGTCTTTCAGTGATGTTCTGCCATGCAAAATATCTCGCGCAACTCATTGCTTCATTGCCATAAGCTTGTCAAATCAAGTGAAAGGTATCCGTTCCAGTTTCGCAGAATTTGATAAATTTGATGTTAGAATTCTGCTGAAATCGCAAATATTCCCGTACAAAACTCGTGATCCTAGCTCTTTTGATACAACTTCCAAAAAATTAATCCAGTCATAATAAAAGTTGAATTATCTTCCAATGCACTATATGAAAAAGTATTATTATACCTGCTCGAATCCGAAGATTTTCATCGTTGCCCGTATATAGCTTTCTGCTTGATTCTTTATCTGAAATTGACATTTCCAGAATTCATCTTTAAAGTTTGACCTTAATTTGGGCACTACGGCGATCTTAAGTAGCGTTTTCATTGGTAACAAAATTGAGAGAATATTTCGTAATTCTTATAGGAAATGAAACGAGATAACCGATTAGACCAGCGCATTAGATAGTTTGAACTAGTTTGTGTTTGCCAAGAAGCTGATTCCAAATGACCGCAATGGATGTCTCTTTGCGTTCATTTCTTAAAATACATATCTGGAAAATATTTCTGCATAATATCTAGTTGCTTCCTTTCAAAGTTCAAAGAGCCATTATTTACTATTTATAATTTAAAACCTATTATTACAGTACCAAAAAAGTAGAAAACAATTTATTAAGAAAGTTTTGGAAGTTCCTGCAACGGAGTTCACTAGTAAGTTTCCTTCCAGTGTTTAATGCCATCTTGTCTAATGCAAATAGAATCCAATGCAATTGTTTAGGAAGTCGAGAGACAGAAAGAAAGACAGAAGGAAAGGAGAAAAGAAGTGGTGTAGTCGTAGACCCGAGCACGCACTTCAGTTTCCAGTTCACGCTAGAGTGGCTCCTCCCACCTCATTACGTCACAAGGATTGGTGTCGAGAGCCTTTCACTTTGTCACCCTTGAAGAGGAAACGACCTTTTGTTCATGGTCGTGTTGACAGGGAATTCCTTAACGAGGATGCAGCCAGCTATTCAACCGGAAGCCCAGAGGAGCGAGGAGCGTCGGCCTCGTGCATCACAATCAAACTCTTCCTGTCCCCAGTTAACTGTTCACAATGGAATTAAAAATTTTCCACCAAGATCATTTTGAAAAATTTGTTGCTAAACTTAAAAGAGCGAATTTTTTTCTTCTTTTAAAATTCGAAACTTTTTTTTTTGGTGAAAAAATTGAATATTAATTTCTTCAGCTACTGAACTTGTATAAATAAAAGTTGTTCAGTGAAAATCCTTGAAGCACCTCTATAGAAGTTTTGAATTATCTTGACAAGCTAATTTATCTGGATATCGAAGACGTAACGGATACATCTAATTTTGTTGAAAATGTTCACTTTTCTGTTCTTTTAGAGAATTTCATCTTATATTGTTCAGATCAGCCATCAAGACCGAACAAACAAAGCATCAAGATTTACGAGCCATTGTTCATTTTAGAGAAATCCTTCGTTTCAAAGATATGTTTTCATCTGCACTCCAACCACTGAGTTCTATAATAATCGGTTTTAAACTAGCAATTTGTTGCCATGCGTTTCATAAGATCTTTATTAGTAAAATGGGCACATTTTATGATGTTAACTATGACTTCCTTAGAAAATGGTAGTAAAGTTTTTGAAATTACCGCTAATGCATATGGCTTTTTTCCCTTCTTTCAAGAAGTTTGCATCCGGCTATAAAAGCTGCAAATGGTAAAACAATTTGACCTCAGAGGCGAATAAAGTTCATTAAAGCCCTGTAGGTAAAACTTTTTCGCTGGCCCTTCTGGTCCATCTAGATAAAAGCATCCTGGCGTAAATGGCTCCACCCCACCCACCCATCGCCAAAGAGCAGCATTGTTGAATGGGAAGTCCCTCCTTTTCTGTGGGTCATTTAAAGTTTTAAGTCGCTCCCTTCTTTTTTGATCCTTCATATAAAAGAGTTTCGCCCAAAAGTAAGAATTAATTTTCTTCTTGGATTTGATACAGATTTCTTCAAAAAATGTTTTTACGTTCTTCAAGAGACTGTGCTAAGAGAATGGTATATCTGCATTATATTCCATTCGGGTCTTTACTTAATGCAGACATTACCTACGTAAACACGTATTGCACACATTATACTACTTTTTGTCAGTTTTCTTTTTAAATGAACATTTTGTTTCCAGTTTTAAAACTTCTACGAGTTCCTTGCCGTTCATTTATTAAGAATAACTTAAATAAAGCTTTCATTTAGAAAACGTTCGAAGTGCGTAAAGAATTACAAATACAGGGTGAGTTTTTTAAAAGTGGCCCGGCGCGAAACACTGTGCAGTAAGTTTTGAAATGACTTGTCATTCATGTGATATTGCGCAGTTGAGAGAGTGACATTGGTGTACATGGTAGTCGTTTGTGCGAAGTGGCGAAAATGGTGTTATCTCTGCAACAGCGCATTTTTGTGGTAGAGCATTATGAACGGCATGAGTCATGGAAAGTGTGCAGATGAGTTTAAAATTAAGTTTCAAGTTGGTGCTGTGCCTGTAAAACCTCCTGCTAAGAGTGCAATGCAAAACTTAATTGCGAAATGGCATGCAACGGGATCAGTACTGAATGCAAAGAAACTGCGCAAAAGGACGGTCCGTACGACAGCAACCATTACTGCTGCTGAAGAACACATGCTACGCATTCCCAAAACGTCATCACGGCAGCTGTCTTAGCAACTGGGTTTGTTTCAGTCAAGTGCAATGAAGATCATGAAACAGGATTTACACTTACACCCCTTCAAAATGACCACTATGCATCAGTTGCAAATGTGGTTCAGTTTTGTGAATGGTTCCTGAGCACCGTTGCACCGGAGGTGTTGGAGGATGGTTATGTGTTCATATCAGATGAAGCGTGGTTCTATCTGTCTGGTTACGTCAATTCCAGAACATGCGCCTTCACACGTGCCTCGAGGTCAATGGAAGACACCTGCTCTAGGTTATTTGCACTGATCTTTGATCATTGTTATCTCTTTTCATGCTCATTTTTACACGTTGTTCACCGGGCCACTTTTAAAGAACTCACCCTGTATAAGAAGAATTTAGATTTTTATTAGAGAAAAATATTTTAATTTTTTATAAACTCAGTTCGTATTTTATTGATATTCTGATGATAACAGCTTAGATTAACGTTGAGTATTAAATTTTTAAAAAATGGCCATAAAAATTTTTAGATGAAAGTTTGCATTATTTACCATTGTAGATTTCAACTATAAATGATAGAAAATGGTGCCCTTATAAAACAATATGTCGAGGCGAAAAATTCAAATTGCTTTTGCCTCCTTTCCATTGAAATATCAAGCAATGGAAGCATGGATCTGGTTGTTGGTTTATTATGCCCGTCGTCTATCCGTCCCTGTCCTTTATATCTCCATCACCGTTTGACGCAGAAGGTTGTAATTTGATAAGTACAAGACTATGTGCAATTCCTGTATCTCTCTAAAGTTTGGGCCTGCTGGGTTCGGTCCGCACTGATTCATCATATTATTACATCTGAACTTGCATAAATTGGAGGGTAAAGCCGCACGCGGCTTAACTCAAATTTTAATTATTAAATAGCAGAAGCATGAAATTTGTTAAAAGGTCATTGCTATTCACAACATGCAGAAACATTCTAGTGGGGGCTATAGAATAGTAGAGGATCGTTCTGGATGATTCCGGATTCCGCTGTATAATGGACGAGCACTGCAAACTTCTTATTGTATAATGGAAGAAATAAAATGGTGGAATAACATAAATTTGATATTAAACAACTAATTAATTTCCCCGAGGAGGGTATAGGAAAGTAACGGAAAACCTGAGGTCAGCTATTTTTATCCCTTTATCTCCAACTTTTAACCCTGACTTCAACTCCAGTGCACCAATCAAAACCAAACTAAATAGTGAAGTAGAACTGGCCTATAGTAAGCTACATTCCGAATTTCAACCTTTTACGTGAAAAAATGTAGAAAATATGAAGAGGACAGACGGACGGACGGACAGATAGACAGACAGACGGATAGATAGCCAGAAAAGGTTGATTGGGGATTGAACTCCTGCCCACCCAGTCCAGAGGACCATAAGGCAAAGACAAACAGACAGACGGACGGACGGACAGACAGAAAGACATTGTGAAGCCAATATTTTCTCCATTCTTCCGCTACTTAATAATTTAAACCAAATCATTACAATTTATTTTTTAGAATTCATAACATAATGCTGACGTAGCTAAAAAATAACTTGTACTATAATTTTGAATTAAAATCCGAAAATATTGAAGATAATTTTGAAAATTATTTTGAAAATAGTGAATGCGGTAAGATTCTGGAATCATCCAGAATGATCATCTGATATTCTATCTTCTCCATTGGATTGTTTTTCTTGTTGATTTTCATTTAACAAATCCAACAAATGCACTGCTTATTGGTTTTGCCATGTCCGTATATACTCTTGTTATCTCCGATACCCTTTGACAGAGAAGGACGAAATTTGTTATGTAGATGCCTGTAGGCAAAATCTACATTATAAAAAAGTTTGGACGAGATGCCCTATTGAAATCGAAGTTATAGGGGCTGATCCCTAACTCGTATTTCTGCTATTTTTTTCCAATATCTTAAGTTTTGTTTAATTTTGCTTTTTTTATTAGAAATATAAATTGAATCTTGTAAATAAGATAGTAGTGGTATTAAGACATAACGTTGAGGAATTTAATCTCTCAAAAAAGGCAGCACTTTGCACCTCAACAGGTATTTCGTAGTTTCTGTCCTCCCCATTCCGTTTTTCAGAAAGCAGCTTAATTAAGATAGTACTGCTGGGTTTTTTTAATGCCGAAATATGCCGATGCTAAGACAGGCCTTAAGCATGTATGCCCTATGCTAAATGATAGAGATCGTCATCTTTATCTTTTCTTATTAAGCATAATTCGAACTCTTATATTTCTTTTGTTACTTAATATTTTGGTCAGGAAGACCTTATAAGTTTTTGGAAAAATAATTTTAAAATTTCAGGATTAAAACTATCTTGGAATATTCCAGCGTTATGCGTGTGCAACATTTGTATAATATTTTTCCAGATAAAACGGTTTAAATTCTAACTACACGTAATAACTTATTCTTTTAATGAATTGTGCATAATGCGTAGTCGTCGCTCCGATTCATCCCACAGGTGTCCATTTCTTCAGCCCGTGTCTCTCTTCAATTCATTCTTGCACATACTTTGCTTTGTGACAAGAAACATTGTCAGAAGAAGAGGCTTTCATACATTGTATCATTACCTAACCTAACCTAAACATCGTATCATTAACCTTATCACGACAGGCCAAGTCATACGAGCCAAAAATGAAACTTCAATAAAATAAGTGGCGTTATTACGTTAAAAAGATCAAAAGTACCCCAGAACCCCAATAATTTTGAAAGTTATGATGTTTTTTGTGTGCGGCTGTGATGATGTTGCTCTGATTCATACTGTTACCTGGGCAGACCGTCGATGCTCAGTTTTACTGTTGATTTTTGCAACACAATCTGCGAAAAGTGTTGAAAATAGCGGGAACACTTTTTGCAAAACCTGCCCTTCATTTGGCAGAAATAGTGCTCGGGGGTATGCAGAGCAATTTGTGGCTGATTTGTACGATCAATGGGGAAGTGTTCTACCATCCAGCTTACACTTATAGAATCCTGTGATTTGGATTTGATTCTTAGTATGAAACAACCACTTGGTGGTATTCATTTCAGAACTATTCCAGAGATGCTTCAGACAGGCTCGATCTCCTCCTCTTACAAGGGACGTATACGTAGTTGTAGGAAACATTTTTTTTGCGCGCAAGCATACCTTAAATGTTACAAAATGGCGTTTTTGAAACTTATAATCTTTGCACAATGCTTCTAGATATTCTATATCATTTCAAAATACAAACGCAATAAATGTTTTGTTAATATTTCTTTAATTAATTTTGATATCGAACAAAACCTAATAGCATAACATTACCCATGCAGATGACAGATTTTATTTATCCTTATTATTGTGAAAATTTAAACGGAGGAGTCTGACTTTTTGATATAAATCCTTCGGTATCTCAAAATTCAGACTTTTAATAATAAAATATTACACGTGTAACAAGTTTTATTTTTTAAGGTTATGGTAAACATCTTCCAAGAATCTTCCTCTAGAATGCTCTTTATTCTAGAAACGTGAATTGAGCTTCACTCAAAATTTCTATTCTTTGCCTTACTTCGAAGTATTGAGTGAAGCTCTTTATCGAAAAGACTTGTTTTCTAGAATAAAAATGCACAGGCTCTGTTTACTAAAAATACAAAAAATTGTTCTAAATTATGTTTATATTGTGTCAAACTGTGAATGTCAATTTATTTAGATCGAATAAATCCAAACCTTTGCTTCCAGTCGTTTTTTTCTACAAGTTTTCTGAAATTCATAAGTAAGGGATCAAATAAATGAAAGCCTCCTTGAAAGATTTCTGAGTTGAAGGCGTAATTTATTCGGCAAATTCATTCCTTCAGCAGTAAGAGCCACATCACATAAAATGTCATAAACGAAAACGATAACGCGGGAGGATTTCTTTAAAAACAACCCCTTAAACCATTAAACTTCCTTCTCCAAACTTGAATCTTTTAAGTCATTAACAGTCGACGTTGTGGAATGTTTTCTTTGCCAATTTCTTACCCTCCCTCTTCTGTCTCTCCAGAGAAAATGGCAGGGAGAGAAGAAACACAGTGAAGGAATAAGAAGAAAAAAAAGGGTGAAAGAGGGAAAAAAAGGAGAGAGGAGGAGGAAGAAGCCATTAGAGTTAAAACAGAAAAGGTGAAAGCAAGTACAAGGAGAGAGTTCGGGGTGGGTGCTGAAAGCAAAAGTAACCACGCATGGAAAGAAAGCACTTTGGCGACGTCACCAATTGGACTCGAGTGGGTGGGAGTTGATAGGATTTTATGATAATGGTTGTTTCGTACTTTAGTTTTAACGAACAAACATCACGCAAACAGTATTGACTTTTTTCTCTCTCTCCTTTTCCCCCCGCTTCTTTTCCATCTTCTTACCCATTTGCAAATCTAACTTAGATTTAGGATTACTGGATTTTATTTATTTTTAAATAAAAAAACTTACATATTTGAATTCTATTGATGATTTAATGACAGTCACTGCTTTAAGAAATTAGACACGAAGAAATATCTTTATATGTATCCCGAAGTTTATGCGGTTGATTTATTTTACTTTACTCTTTGCTTTTTCAGCTTGTGCAAAAATACAAGGTGAGACCGGAAAGTTCTGTGAATAACTCAGAAAACAAACATGGACAGGTATTTCAGAGATGATACTTTACTGTCCTTCAAAGTAAGCCCCCAAGGCCACAATACAATTTTGACGTCGTTCGTATAATTGTTGCATGGCGTTTGAAAAATTCTCTTTCAGTACTGCTGAAGTTTCCTATTTACACATCTGTTGCCGGCTCGGTGGCCGAGAGGGTTAAGGTACAGGTCTTTCCGCTCTCGACACCAGCGAGTCGCGGGTTCGAATCCCGCCCAGGGCATGGATGTTTGTGTTTGTTTCCATAATCGTTCTTTCATCGTCATTAGGGGATAGTACAATAGACCTGAGGTCGCAGTGCTTGGTTCTAAGACAACCACCCCTTTCAAAGTCATTACTCATTACACATCTGTTACCGCCGGATTTTGTTCCTGTTTCCTCATTTGAAATCAACAATGAAAGGACACAGATTTATCGACGTTTCGTGTTCCAAGCAGTACCGAAAGAGGATTTTTCACACGCCTTGCAATAGTTGTACGAACGATGTCAAAAGAGTATAGTGGCCTTGGGAGCTCACCTTGTAAAGTAAAGTATCATCTCTGAAATACCTGTCCTGAGTTTGTTTTTCTGAGTCATTAACCGAAATTTAATGCAGTTCACGCCGGATAGTTTTTGTTTTTACAGCTTCCTATAGATGTGTGTTCATTTCAGATGTTATCTGGGATGCTGTTGTCTTGTGTTTTCTGGCCACAATCCGCTTCAAAACCCTTCTGTCTCTATAAGTGAGCTTCGACTTTCGGCCACTGCTGTGCTTGGCAGATGATGTCTTTCCCTCTTTCTTATAGGCTGTCAGTCGACACAGTTTCTCTCCCGATCTCAACAAGGGCGGGTGTTATCGTTACTGAGGCTCCGGCAAGATGGGCCCCAACAATCATGCCTCTTCGAAATCTGAGAGATCAACCATAACGGAGTTTCAATGCCGCAAAATATTTAGCATCCGCATGCTATCACTGCTACTAATGGACTGATGTGTGCACACTCTCGTCCACTAGGTGGCACAGTTCAAAACTAGAGGACGGAACTATACGACAGGTTTCCCTAGAACATTGTATTTATATAGGTGTTCATTATATCAAAGTCAAATAATGAAGTTATATCTATTTACTAAATTAAGTAAAGAGGTCATAATTTTCCAGAATTATACTGTCCGGTCCGAAAATATGATATACATTTCAACATTATTCAAATAAAAAAGGAATTTACTTTTTTAAAGAGTCTCTCTCTCTCTCTCTCTCTCTGTCTGTCTGTCTCTTTGTGTGACAATAATGATTTGATTCAATAATAATTCGCTAATTATTTAATTTGAATTGATGGCAATACTAAAGACGAAGGCCGCGTTACTTTTTAGCTAGAAATACCCGGGAGTGGCGCTCAGGGCGTTTCTTTCTTTTTGCTCAGATTATGTCACAGCTAGCTTTCTCGGGACCAACGAGAAAGATAGGCCCCGGTACTGAAAAGTCACCTGACCAAAATAGGTCTAGCAACAATCCAACCTTCGTTATTTCCAACTAACGAAAAAAACACTGATTGTTAAAATCTAAGATGAAAACACTGGTCAGGTGATTTTTCAGTGCCATGGCAAAACCATCCAGATAAAGAAGGCCTGCGCACTGAAACGTCATACATTGATACTTCTTCATCAAGAGGCCAAATTTAGGGCTTATTGTTGGTAGAAATCAATACCACCTAGAGAGAAAGTCTACGCACGGAAACGTCATACATTGTTACACGTAGCCAACGAAAAAGACAGGCCCCGGCGCGGAAAAGTCACCTGATCATAATAGTCATAGACAATTCGATATGGTATTGTTAATCATATTTCTACCAATAATAAGCTCGAAATTGTCCCTACCGTAGGTGATGTAACAATGTATGATTTTTTCGTGAGTAGGCTTTCTCTCGAGGCGGTATTGTTCTGTCTGACGTCAGCCAGAGCCCCTTAGGCAGTGATCGAGCATACCTTATACTCCTATACCTTGGACGAAGCCAACGAGAAAGACCGGCCACGAAGCGGAAAAGTCATTTGACCATCTGGGTCCGAACAACAATCCAACTTTCATTGTCTCCATCTTGGATGTTAACAATCAGTGTTTTTCCGTTTGTTTGAAACAATGAAGGTTGCATTGTTGTTCGGACCCAGATGGTCAGGTAACTTTTCCGCTTCGAGACCTGTCTTTTTCGTTGGCCTCGTCCTTTTGAACTGTGACGTTAATTTAACGTTTCCAAGCAAACGTCACGCGCATAATGTAGATATGTCAACTTCCCAGCTAAAAAGAAACCCGGTCAATATCAGGTTGTCCGGAAAGTATCTTCCGGATTTGAATTTTTATTTCGAAAGCAAAAAATGTGTACAAAATGATTGAATTAATGAGGATAGTACTCCCCATCCAACTCGATGATCTTCTCCCAACGTCTTGGGAGCTTTTCGATTCCTCCGCGAAGAACCCTAATTCCCTGGACCCTGGGAACAAATCGACCGCTTTTTTGCACTCTTCTGCACTTTTAAAAATTTCACCCCGAAGATGGAGTTGGAGGTGGGAGAAAAGGTAGTAGTCGGAGGGTGGTAGGTCAGGGCTATATGGGGGGTGAACCATGATATCCCATTCGAGCTCGTGCAAGGTCCAGGAGGTGGCGGTGCTAGTGTGCGGGCGAGCGTTGTCTTGATGGAGCAGAACCGGCTTTCTTCTGAACTCGTTTCGGCGATTGGTCTTGATGGATTGTTGAACAAACATTCCAGATACAGAATTGTTTGCGCACGCGTAAAGAATCCGGAAGAAACTTTCCGGACAACCTGATATTAATATACTGTTAAAGTCAAATAAATAATACACGTTTGATAAATTAAATAAATAAAGGGGGGGGGCAGAATTTTCCAGGGAATCATAATATCAAATTTTCAATTACGGTCGTACCTCGGACATTTGCGTGGTTAGGTTTCAGAACCTGTCGCGAATGAGAAGGATTCGTGGATGTTTGGTGTAGTCACTAAAATGGTAATATATGCTTATTTCTATAGTTGAAACCCTAAATATGATCCCAGTCATGCTCCCAGTCATGGAGGGTTAATACTTTAATTTCATTTAAAATTTAGCTTAATTCATTACACTTAAAAAAACAACAACAAATGTAAAAATGGAATACAGCACCGCCTAACGCATATTTGTCACACTATCACATTTACAGTACAATATGCTAATGTTACCCCTACTAATTCATGGAACAGGCATTGGCTGCCATTTTCTTTTGTATTCACAGTAAGGGAAAATGAGTAAACGAATGCGGATATGCGAAAAAATCGTTGATGCAAATAAGTTCAGTTCCAATGAAATTTTCGCGGATCTGTGAATTCGCGAATCACGAAGCGCGAATGTCCGAGATCTGACTGTATTCTCAATATTTGAATATACAAATTTATTGGAATAATAATTTCTTAGAGAGCAATTCAAATAAACAAATAATTTATTTTTTTAAACGGGAATGAACTAGGCTATTATTAAAGAAAATTATGTAACTCTCTCTCTAAAGTAATAAAGTGGGAGGCCTCTGCGAATGTACCATTCCACCATTTCAATTTATTTACTATTATTGTAAATTTTGTCACATGACTTTATAATGTTTTACAAGAACGACATTTTATACAGCAATTCCTTGATTTATAATGTGAATAAAAATGCTCCCTTTATATATAGTGATGCAAAAACAATATTTCTATACCAAAAAGTATTCCCGGTGATAAGAGTGCTTGCTTTTTTCCCGTTTTTAATTTATTTCTATGTAATTTTTGTTAGAACTGTCAGATGTGTCACGAACGGTGGCGGGCAGAGTTGTGGCTGTCAGCAACAGGGCCGTCGGAAAAGTTTAAGAGTCGTTTGGTGTGGGTTTTCTCTCTCTCTCTCTCTTTATTTTTCTCTTTCCCCCCTCCATCCCTTTCGTCTGTCTTTTTTCGGCGACTCATCTGAATAGGGGAAAAGGAAGAGAAGAAGAAGAAGAAGGAGGAGGAGGAGACGCACTCTCGGTTTCAGCCCGAACATTTCCATGAGCCGCAAGCATTACGTTAAAAACATCGCGGGGGAATGGAGGCTTTCTAAAGCACATTCCTAACTTTTTCTTTATTTAACAGTATTATTATTTGAATAACATCGCCTCATCCTTTCAGTTTCACTTTCATCTTTTTTTCATGAGAAGCGAACGTACCACAAAGACTGTTGGGAAATCAGTGATTAAAGAAGGAAGAGGATTGTGAGAAGAATGGCGTCGCGTTTGTAATGGAATTTTAAAAAACGTTTTCTCTTCGAACCTTTCTTTCTTTATTTTACTTAAAATCAATTCATAGTATTTTTTCAATTTTATATCAAGGACTTGCAAAAAAATAACATTTTCCGTCGCTGTCATTCTGAGACCCTGCCATCTCCCTCTCGTTCTTAAAAAATTCTTCCGCAAAAAGTCTGGCTTGGCATTTTTTTCCCTTGTTAAATTTTTCTATAAGAATTCAATTTTGAGTGATGCAATTGAGATGGGAAGGGGGGCTGTTCACTGATTTTTGGCGGTGGTGACACCACCTCTTCCATCCTGGAGCTTCTCGATTTGCATAATTGAAATGTTTCCCCCTCTGCTTCGCCTCAGTGTCAACAAGAAAGGTTCGCTCGCGGACGAAACCATTTCCCAATTTGCAAAGTGGTTGGTTGGTTGGTGCGATTCGTTCTACGAGGCAAATGAGAAAGTGAACACGACCAATTCAATGCATGTAAGATTTTAAATCTTAAATGCTGACTGTTGATATTAATATGTTGTATGAAGTGTTCTGAAAATTTTTATTATTGAATTAAAATTTTTATTAACACGAGTCAAACGAATCATGATTGAGTCAAAAGCAAATGAATTCAGATTTCATTCGTTCGAGAAAAAAAACAGTGTCACACAGTTTTTATACAGTGTGTCCCATTTAACCTGACAAATCAAAATAACTTGAAATATAAGCATCATACAAAAACTATAAAAAATACGTATTTATTTTTTTTTATAAAAGCTATCCAATGATACCAAACTTGACCTTCAACCACATGCGCTGTGGGTGGGGCAACTTTGAAATTTCAAATGGGAAGCTTCATTTTTTATTGGAGATTCGGATTCTACATTGAAAAATACTTGATTTTTGTCTGAAACATTTTTTTTGATTCATGATAGATGGCACTGTAATCGCACAAAATAAGTTTTTCATAATTAATTTATTGGTGGCGACTCTCCATGGTTCTTGCCCATAGTACTCCAAAGACGATAATTTAAATGTTAGCATATACCGAAACATTCTTGAAGACCTGAGTTCGGAAGTGCGACAGAACATGTGGTTTCAACGTGATTGTTATCCAGCACATTATTCGTTAGTAGCACGCAAGATATTATTAGATCGGGATTACAATAATCGCTGGATCGGTAGAGGAGGACCAGGCACTGGCGGGGCCATCATGATCTTTTTTTTTCTTTATCCCCGGTAAAGGAAAAAAAAAGATCACGATGGTCCCGGCACTGGCCAGCCAGATCGCCAGACCTTACCTCCCCAGATTTTTTCTCGTGGAGTTACCTAAAAGATGCCGTTTATACATGATACAACGAATGAAGGCTGGTTTCCATGTGCCTAAAATGTGATGCGATTATGCGTTTCACCGTCAGACCGATTATGCGTCATCCGCTTCGTCCGGTTTCCATGCACCCACAAAATAATGCGTCGATTTGGTGCGTTTTTGCGTCTATGCGGTTAGGCGCCGATTGATCATGTGATCACCCGTAAAGACAGTGTTTTCATCTCGCACGTGTTTTCATCTTTCATCTAACATGTGTTTTCAATTTCAAGAGTCGATACCAGGGTTGCCCACACTTGATCTTGCTTTTTTTTTGTGTTGATCTCGCCGGAAAATGACAAGAGAAGTTCCTATATATTTTAATTATAATTTAATGAGTCAAATCAGTTTAAATCGATGAAATTTTTTCGTGGGTAAGGTCCGTGGGTCAGTTGCCTTTCAATCCGTTGATCTATAATCTTGTATTAATATATTTCTTACGAAATACTTTTTTTTTTCTCAAACTTAAATGAAAAAATAAATGGAATACTCTCGATTAAAGCAATTGAATTCTCGATTGAATAGGAATTTTCTATGGGAAGATATAGTAAGTAATACATCAAACAAATGGTATCCATATGACATCCTCAAAAATTTTCAGTGATAAGATATAGCATGTAATATATCAAACAACTTAGAATGATGTGTCATGAATGAATATAACGTAAAATTAATAGTAGTCGAAATTGGTTCAAAGTAACCTGGTTTAGTGGAACCATCATAGTTCATTGAAACTTTCAATGCTAAGATACGGCATATAATAAGTCAAACAACTTGGAATGATGTGTCATGAATGAATATAACATAGAATTAACGATAATACAAATTGGTTCAAAGCTACGTGGTTTAATGGTATCATTATGGACAACTAGAAACTTTCAATGTTAACATAGGGTAGTTGAAAAATATGGTTCCGCGAAAGCTTTAGTTTAGCCTTTCGGTACTTGGTTATGTCATTTCTTAATGGTTTATTTTATATGCAAGAGTTGTGTGATTTTGTCTATGTCTAATTTGCTTTAATTTGACAATCCCATGAATTGCAATGGTTATTTCACTACAAACGCTAAACGAAAATGATTGAGATTCAAACGTTGCTCTTTAGTGTTTATTTTATAATCTGAAAATATTAAAATAACAGAAGTGGAAATCACGGAAAGCGTAAACGTTCGACAATACTTTATTTTTTGAATAATCAAATGTAGAATAGAAAAATGAGCAGAAATAAGATGACAGCGCAGCAATCGATTTCTCTCGTTTTTGATCTATTATCATAAATTCAGAAAAAAAGCATTTAGGAGAAGAAGATCTTTGCTTTTTTTGTTTTAATAAAACTTATCTTCATCATTTCATTCACTTCAATGGTATTTTTTACCAAACGAGATTTTGTTTCTTTGCCGATGACAGATAGGTAATGGAAATTAAGAAGCTTTCTAAACATTTCTTTTCATTTCCTTTCCCCTCAGAATCCTGTTCGTCTCCGAAGAGGATGAACAGCGAATTTACGTCACTATGAATCACTTGAGCCTTCAAAATTCGGCGGAAGAACAAATGTGATCACCACTTGACATTCGACGAGCCAGACAGAATTTTCTCTTTTTTTTGCTCCTCCCTACCATGAGGTAAGTAAATAATTCTGCCTCCTCCCTCTTTCCCCCAATGTGGGATCATGGTTCTTTATTAAGAAGAGCTTGTTTTGTCTCCTAATAGAATCTTCTTCTAATATTGAATTTGTTAATGCTATTGATTTAAAATCTGGTCTGTTTATTTACTCGATGGCCGGAAATTTCCTCCAATTTAAAAAAAAAATGTTCGTGTATGTGAGAGTGTGTATTTGTGTGTGCACGCGCGTTTCTTTGCGTGTCTATCCCTGTTCAGCATGCATTCTGCAGTGAGCGTACAGTAAGGCGATAATGAAGTCAGGCTTGTTAAATTTTGGAAATTTGTTAAAAGTAATTATTGACTGTACTGAATTGAGCGCTTAGCGCCGAAGCGGGTGAAAAGACAGTTTGCTAAGTAGCAAATGCCAATATTTGTGTGTTTTCCGTTCTGACTTTTACTTTTCCTAATAGCATTTGCTCTCACTCACATATACTCATGGGCTCACGCACAAAAATCTACTTGATAATTATCTTTCTGAAGGTTTAGAAGTTGCAGGAACATCAATATTGCATTGCCAGATTGCACAGGTTGTAATTAAATTTTGCAAAGCCTGTAAGACTTGAAGTGAACGTAGGCGTAGCCAAGGGGACACATTTTCTTTATGAATTTTCATATTAATTGAAACGAATTGGAAGTAGAATCTGGCATGATGTTTTCTCTATTCCAAATTCCTGCAGTTATACTCCCAAAGACTTATTGAAAGGAAACATTTGTTGAGCGGTGTTAATTAAAACTTCAAAACTTTCAAGTGTATGCGCATGTATGTTTCTAATGAGCTAAGTACACTGCCGACTACGGAAAATGGAAATTGCTCCACCCAGAAGGGGGTTCATCCATTTGCAATGAAATTAAAACTACATGCAGGGCTCATTATGAATAATTAAAGTGATATCGCCAAAACGTCACTCGAATCTATCTGTAAAAGGTAACAGTGCTTAAAAGGGCCGTGCGACAATGTGGAAGGTCAGAATTCTGCGTGTATACCAACTTGTCGTACTCGCAAAGAATACAAATAGAGCAATATAAATCATCATGCAGCAAGATAATATTCGTTTACATACAGCTCGCAGCACCTAACAGGTTCTACAAAATCTGGAAACCATCCCTTAGTCTGCCAGGTCTTCACATTTGTACCTTATTAAACACGTATGCGGTCTGATGAGGCGAGTTTGCAACACCGTCAACCACCTGTCCAAACACTGGATGTGTATACAAAGAGAAACAAAGAAAAATTTCCGCAACCTGGACTCGAACCAGGGACCTTGCCTCTCGCTGGCAACGCTCTAACCAATTGAGCTATCGCGGACAGTGACCCGCCTAGCTGTTATAATGTGTCCAAATGTATTTCCTAGAAGTCACAAATTAGCTCAATTGGCAGAGCTCAGTTGGTCCCTGGTTTGAGTCCAGGTTGCGGAATTTTTCCTTCCCGTTTCTCTTTGTATTCACGATTTGTTTGAAGTATATCTTCAGTGTATTATTATCTTCTGTTTGAAGTGGATGTGTAGTTGCAGGAAGCTTAGTGGAATGTTCCTAAGGACACTATTCACCGCTCAGTGGAGTGCCTCGTCGCATCGCTGCCTGTAATTTAGCTGCGAAAGGACTCTACCTCATACGGGTCTTGTGCTTTGCGGATGCTAAACATCGCGCCCTTCATGCGTGAAAGACCTAACCTACCTAAGATCCACTACTCATTTGTACTGCCATCTATCCCCTGCGATAGTTTAATAAAATCTCCAGTATGTAAAGAGGGTATAACGATTTCCGTGGCCAGCAGTGCATTAAATATCTCATTAAAGAGGAATTTTTAAAATGTATATTTTTAATATGAGTGCGATTGTTATTTTGATGCATGTAAAACATTAAACGTAAAATAATTCTGGAGGCGAGGGTATGAAAACCAAGAATAAAAACTGTTGTTATTATTAAAATCACGTATGTAAATTTCTAATTCAACAACTGTAGAATGTAATTTTTCGCAAGTAGAAAAATTGCCTCCTCTTGCTAATGAGTATGCGACGCACACGGGAAAGAAATTAACATTCTACGGAAGTTTAACTTTGAATTTGTTATTAATAATAGGAATTTGTTTTAAGAGCTCGCAATAACGTATACAAATGCCTTTTTTTTACCGAGAATGTTAGAAAGGCAATATGAAGTTAGAAAAGTAATTCCATTTTTTTTTTTATTAAAAGCAATAAATTTAATCTTTCAGTTTTAACAAAGATAAACTGCGAAAAAAGAACTCTGTAAAAAATGAGAAATGCGAAAGAAAAGAGAGTGGAGGAAGGAAAAAAACACACATTATTTTACTATGAATGAAAAACCAAATAAGCTACAGAATTTGTCTGTACCTATATGTTTTATAATATGCCGCCTTTCAAAAGCCAAGAATGAGTGCGCTAACGAAAATATGACTCACTCGTTGATGGTCATGATTACACAACCCAAGACGTTTGCCTTTTCCTTTACGCGGCTATTTCAAAAATAAATATGGTTGACTAAATGGGAAACCTCGAGATAGTGATGATGAAAGAAGTATTAAAAAAAAAAAGATAAAGAGAGAAAATAAGGCTAGATTAAAAGAAGTTACTGTATAGTTGCGTTCGTAAGGAACGGCCTACAATTTTAATTTCTGTGCTCTTCAAATTTAGTTTTCCTTCGTCAGAGTCGTCGCAAATTCACACACTGCAACAGATATCGGCTTTCATGACAACATCGCATAGCCAATTTTTGTTAATGTCTAAAATAAATAGCTCTCGCTGCTTGCCTGGTAACGTCTGTTTATGCGAAAATGATTTGCTTGGAGGAAAGGTTCTTTCATCTTAGCAAAGAGATCAATAGCGTAAGATCTCTTGTCCGGTGAGAACGGTGGATTCGAGCGCTCTTCACTGCAACCGTTGCGCCGGTCTTGGAAGGTGAAGGCGATGTGACATCGCTCATTGTCATCCAAGACAATGGGTGCATTTTCACCCTTCGGCAGAAGCAAACCACAACCTTTTAAAGGTCTTGACAAGATTTCTTTGCATTCTGTCTTCGCGCCTTATCTATTTTGATCCCTGCGCTTTATTCAAGACTCGTGCCTTAAGGGCAATCCTATTGATAATACAGTTTCAATACTTCATACTTGTGTATCTTACTGATGTGACGTTGTGCATCTGATCCCACGAAATATCTTACTGCAGCGGTTACAATTTTGGAGATAGGTATCTTTTATCCGTAAGGAGTGGCAACGCTCTGTAAAGGTCCTATTTTGAAAGTAGGTAAGCGTATTACTGTATTACACCATAATTCTTTAATATGCTGATTGCCTCACTTTTCTTGTTACGGTATTTTGAATTATTTAGTAGCGGAAGAATGGAGCTACTTATTGTTTTCACAATGTCCGTCTGTCTGTCCGTCCGTTCCCTTCATAATTTCTACATTTTTTGAGGTAGAAGGTTGAAATTTGGAATGTAGCTTACTATGGGCATGTGCACCTTCACTATTTAGTTTGGTTTTGATTGGCTTATTGGGGTCGGAGTTTCGGGGTCGGAAATTAGAGGGGACCAAAAGGTGTTCGCGTATTTATGCATATAAAGGAGTGAAATTCGGTATGCAGGTTCCTCTAAGCAAGCTCAACATCACTGTAAAGTTTGGGTCGAGTTGTCCCAATAGGGTCGGAATTGTGGGGGTGGCAATCACTTGGTCTTTCGAACGTTATAGCAACAAATAGTGTGTGATATATCATTCGATCGAAAATGACGAGAAAGGAAAGAAGATAGGGTTCTTTTCTATTTTCTAAATACAAGGTTAGAGAAAATCATTTTTGATTAAAAAAATGGGGAGTTAAAAAGTGCAGATGAAGGAATAAAAAAATAGATGAACTTAGGGCTTCCGCTACTTTCGTATACCTTCCTCGGGAGGCTTAATTTCTTGTTTCCCTTGCCTTTATGACAGAAATCACCGAAATAAACAAAACTCTTAAACATCATAATCTATCTCAGATTTTAAGGCATTTTCTTCGATTACATTTCTAAATAAGTTTTCTTTATCTTTATTAGATATTTTTAACTTTAAAGAATGTTATAAACAAAATATTTAAATTATTGAAAGCTAACCTAATTTTTATATTTAATTATGAACGGATATATATATTTAGAGAAGGACGAGACACAAGAACCCTGGAATACAATAATTAATAGTTAATAATAAAAATACAAAATGAATAAAAAATAAGATAAAATAAACAAAAATAATTAATCAAAAATCAAAATAAAAAGCTGACGTTTCGGATAGAGACTATCCTTTATCAAAGCAAAAAGGATAATTCTCTAAAAGCAAATAGAATATTAGAGAATTATCCTGCAGTTATGAAAGTTGTACGACAATCGACAATCGATCAGTGTAGTGAAAAAGTAGTACGAGTGGTCCAGGAGCCTTTAACTCACTTTACACGCTCGCCCAAAAAGTAAACCAAATGAGGTACACTGAAGTAGGAAAGAAGCCTGATGAACCTCTTTAAGTCATCCAGAAAAGAGTCCCTTCATGGTAGGGACGAGAATCGGATTGCGGATTGACGAATAGCGAGTCCGAAAAACTAGGATCTAGCGGATCCAGTAGTTGGGGAACTCGGCCTTGTTAATGTTCTCGAAATTGACATTCAAGATATGACGGGGTCTTCGAAACTTGAGGGAACCCCTGATAGTGAGTGAGTGGTCCAGGATACCAGCAACCAGGGTATTTTCATGATGTTCCATCTTGGGCAGCATGTTCCTGAGAAGTGTTTGAACATAGGAACCAATGTGGGTCATCCCCAGATCTTCATAGATAGAGAGATTGTTGGCAACTCTTCTGTCTAGTTGAGCAATGGACCGGAGGGTAACATTTTGGAAGGTCTGAAGATCTTTCCATCTCGATTTGCAAATGGAAGCCCAAGCAGGCATACCGTGAAGTAAAATGGCACGAATCACTACCTTGTATAACAAGAGTTTGTTGTCCACTCTGAGAGCGCTGTTTCGCCCCAGTAGCGCGATGGACTAAACTTCGCTTTCTTAGCCTTGTTAAGCGAATATTGGACATGGTCGTTCCATTTGAGCTTGGAATCAATCACGACAATCGACAATCGAACAGTGTAGTGTATCGGTATTCATGTGGAACTTGAAGCATAGCTTCCATAATCTCACCCTTCATAATCATATTCCAAGGGAAATACACTGAACTAGAAAAGAAGCCTGATGTACCCACAAAGGTCATCCAACAATCACAATCGACAATCGACAATCGAACAGTGAAGTGTACATTCGTTAGGATGGGACGAAAGCAGCGCTTTCACAAAGCTCATCCAACCAGAATAAACTCCAAAGGAAATACACTGAGGTAGTCAAGAAGCCTAACCAACCCAAGCGGTCTTCCATATTATACAAAAAAGAAAGTAATCACAATTCCGAGGTACTTATATATAGTTTGCATAGGGAATAGTAATACGATATTGGCTGGAAAACAAGAAGAGAACAAATGAGATTAATTAGAAGAACTGTTGGGATAGGACAGAACGGAGGACAAATAGGAAATAGTAAGAGGGCGGCGAGAAAACTGCAATAGGATAACACATATGAAGTTAAAATTATAAAAAAGGTTAGGAATAATAGGGTGCCTAGCAAAAAGATTTCGTAAAATTCCCTCAATTTCCCTTGATTTTTCCTGATCATCAGCAGACAAGAAAAGGCTGTCATGAAAAAATATTATTGACATTGTTCAAAATTTTCGATTTTATCTTATTTTTTATTCATTTTGTATTTTTATTAATAACTATTAATTATTATATTTAATTATAGAGTTCTAAGGCTAATCACCTATTTACGACTAATCCCACGGTAATGAAGAAGGTTCAAGATTCTAATTATTCGCAGAGGGTCTACAGCATAGAGTCATTCTAATCGTCTTTAGAGGGTCTTATCCTTGTTTCGACAAAGACTTTCGAGTTTTACTTTTTCTGAATATTGGGCGCTTGCCTCTGTTATTGTTCAGTGAAAGGAATCGATTTTCCAATAGGAAAACTTTGCAAGAAGAATCCGCAATCAATGGTTTAGTTTTACAACTAATTGCTTTTCCGTTGATGCCCTGAACTCAATAGTCGCATTTCGGGATTAAAGTTTCTTTGAAATCTCATTAAATGATAACAATATTGGGTTTTCCTGAGACTTAAGCTGGAATCTAACGAAGCAAATGAGGCCTTGGACTTTTCCATTCTCAAGAAATAGTCGACAGTCTACAAAAATCGACTGCAAGTGTATAGGACAAGCTATTAAAGTTAAAGAATACTTGAAAAATGGTCTAAATTTTCAGTTCATTTTTATTGTTGTCATACGCTCAATGATTAATATTGGTTTATATTTAGAAGCATTAATGTATTTACACAAATTATCCGTTACTCCAGCATGTTACCTGAACAATAAATATCCCCTTTTTATAATGAGCTATTTCTCATATTAATTAAAATGGGAATTTCATGATGGTTAGTCTGCAAAAATAGTTAACATAAATTTATTTGAATTTCTTAATTTCAGTTTTCTTATATAGTCCATTACCATAATGTTACATAGTAATATTACAATGTTTTCTTATGTTTTTATCGAATGTTTGTCGGAGAAATAATACGAATGCTATGGTCTAATCTCGAACATCATTCGTCACTATCGCATATGCCCTAATCTTTCCTTTCAAAATCGAAGATCTTGTTGCAAAAAATACGAAAAAAAATACGCATGAATATCATTTCGCTCGGAGTAAACATGGGAATATTGCTGTAAAATTGTAGAATAGCCATGGGATCTGCCTGGTCAGAAACCTGATCACTATTGATTCAGTGATTCGTCCAGTGAGGTTTGTGTCTCTGGTGGCCTTTGTTTTCGTCGAAAGCTCACAGAGGCCGAGGTTCCCATTGAACGAGATGTTGAAGTAGCAGTGACGTTGTTACAGGCTGAGTAGACCAGTTTACTTTTCACAGTGAGAGTCATATAACAAGTTGACCATTACTTGTTTTCTGAGAGCCAGGTCATTAATATGGATTTGGTTCGCGCCTCTGTTTATGTTTACTTTGGTTATTTCTTATTGAAGAAGGATAATTTTTTTAAAATTTCATAATCTATTTATTATTATGAATTATCTATTTTACACAATGTTTCCAAAATGGCAAACTTTATAAATGAATCAGCTTTTGAGTAACTCATAAGTCAACTGACCATAACTTTGGGAAATTAAAAACAAACAAACAAACAAACAAACAAAAAACACCTATTTCAGCATTGAATTGAAATATATCTTTTCAACCATATCGCTGTACTTAATACACTGTTAAGCTCATTTATATCTCGAATTGACATCTAGTAGATGTTTATTTCAGTCTTCTGATGTGTGGGTTTCACGACTGTTTAGCTAGAAGCTCTGATTTCTTTTTATTTTTTCGAGAATATGATTTTTAAGTTAGCTTATATTATCAGTTTTTTCCTTATGGATATGAATTTTTCCATTTGGATAAGCAGGTGCTTTTGGAAGGGAAACTGCAAAGTTTAATTTTTGTTCTATTCATTTACTTTGTAATGCATAAATAAGCTGCCTCACTTGCCAAATCGAATAACTGCACAAAATAAAAAGTAGAGAAGCGATAACATAATATATATAGTTTTATAAAATTTATTTCAAAATATAAATTGAAATAAACGTTATAGACGAAAATATACCAAGGACTGCTATAATGAATTTATTTTACAAAACCATGAAGGTTAACTTTCCAAGTTTCTACGGACATTCGCAGATGTTCAATCTGGGCGCCTTTTGCGATACGACAGACGTTTAGACGATAGTCCAGGTCTTGCCACCCCATGCCAGCAGAGTTTTGCACCAGTTTTACTATTTTAACTGCACGTGCTCAGTGCATGCGGCGCCGTTTACCGTGAAATTACAGAAACACTATGATTGGAATAAACCGTGACTCGTTTCATAAGGCTCTCTATCAACACTGTCTGATTTGGGCTCATATCCCGTTTCATCTTAAAAATCGAAGATAACGTTTATCGTAGACGACAAATGCATATTTTACGAGTGTATCATAATTCAGCTTTCTTTTTGGAAAAAAATCCATGAAAAGTTTACTTAAGCTGCTGAACGGAGTGGAAATTTACCACAAGCAATTCTTCAAGAAATGTCGACGAAATGGTCACCCTCTGTAATAAGCAGATGCACAACTTCTTAAAATACAAGACAGAAAATAAAAATGAAGTTCTCGATGAATATAAACAGGATTGGCCCTTGTAATTTGGAATTTTGGCCCTATAACTCGTTTTATTCTAGATATTCATTCTTTTTACGTTGGTTTTTCTTTAGATAATAAACGCCAAGTGATTTCTATGGCTGCAATCCCTTTTTGTCCTCATAACTTCTACAACACAATCGTTTTCCTATTTTTTCAGCCAGTTGTGGTTAATCATGATATAATTAGGTGGCACAGTAAATCTTGTCGACTGTATCGTGTATACGTTGCTTTAATTGCTGTAAATCTTGTAAAAGTAGGGATCTTGTCCTTCATATAATCCCAAAGAAAAAAAATCGCAACGGGTTAGGTCAGGAGATTTGGCGGGTGGGGCATAATATTAACACGAATAATTACAAATAGAAAAGAGAAGGAAAAAATCCGCGGCCTGGACTCGAACCAGGGACCATCATTATCCGCGGTGCCAGCGAAATGCATGGTCCCTGGTTTGAATCCAGGTCACAGAATTTTTCCTTCCCTTTTCTATTTGTAATTATGATAAGTTTGAAGGGTTTCTTCACTTTTATTATTATCTTCTCTTTGAGTATCAACATGAAGGTTTTCCATGACTTCGTTGTCGACAGATCGTAATCCTATGCTTTTACTCTTGCATAACCAGCCCGTCTCCTCAAACTGTTTCACCCACGTTGTGATCTTGTGACGGTGAGGTGCTTCGTTCGCAAATTTGGTCCGGAAGTATCTCACTGTATAACGGTTATCGATGAATTTTTTTGCGTATTCTACTAATACTTTAAGCTTTTTCCTTCGCGGATGCTGCCATTTTGTGCTCATTTTTGAAAGCTCATTGGGATCTAAAGTGCATGCAGATTTTGAAAATTAAAACTTTATTATTTTTTTCTTACAAAATTCAGGGTGGTAAATTATTATACAGGGTCTTTATAATTAAAGTTTCTTTTTGACATGGCCATAAAAAAACTACTGGACCAAAAGGTATAATACTTGGTAATATTATACAAGAGGGCATGGGAAGTTCATACCCACCAAAAAAAAAATTAGTTCAAAAGGTCACCACCAACATGGAATGGCGCTCTATGTAATATTCTTATACGAAATTAGACACAGTAATCCGGGGTAACCTGCTTTCAGTAAATGGTGGAGGCCACATTCAACATGTAACTAATTTTAGTAACGATTAAAGACTTGTTAACCTGTATCTTCGTGTCTAATTTCGTATACGAATATTGCATAGAGCGCCATTCCATGCTGGTGGTGACCTTTTGAAATAATTTTTTTTTTTGGTGGGTATGAACTTCCCATGCCCTCTTGTATAATATTACCAAGTATTATAGCTTTTGGTCCAGTAGTTTTTTTTTTATGGCCATGTCAAAAAAGGAACTTTAATTATAAAGACCCTGTACTACTTCCCATTTTTACAAGCATCTAAAGATGAATCTAATGTGCCATGCAGTGGTCTCACCATCTGAGCGAAAACTTGACAAACGGGCCATGGTATAATAATTTACCAGAAATTTATATTTTCAACTGTATTATCTTTGCCAAACTTGTTCTGACTAAGTAAACAAATTTTACATATATAGTACCTCTAAGGCATTCGAATGAAGTGTTGGGATGTCACAAAAGAGGACACTGCTAGCAAAAAAAAAATGCAACACCTAGAAGAAATGAGTCGATTTATTTGGTGCCATACAAGAAATATTCAAATTGCAAGACAATATGAATATTTTATCCAGAAGAACGTTATACAGGGTGGCTCCCATGCTTCTCCTGAAGAAGAATGGTTCTGGTTCCGACCAGATTTACATGAAATCATCAGTTTGGCATCTGCATTGTACTGGAACAGTTAACTGTAGCTAATTGACAACAACTGCAATGTCTCTCACACGCCGCCATGCTTCTCTGCAACAATTCACGGAGTTTGACTTGTGGGACTTCGAGAGGCTGGATAGTCTCATCGGCGTATCGCGGCGCAGATTGGTCGTCATGTTACTGTGGTGGCTCGATTTTGTCAGCAGTGGTTTACGAAAAGAACGCACTCACGTAGACCTGGTTCTGGACGCGCACGCACTACTGACCCACGCCAAGACCGTCGAATCGTAGAGAAGCTTTGAGCAACCGTACGGCATCCACAGCAGATATAAGGGCCAAAGTGGCATCAGCTTGGTCGAGGCGGACCATTGGTAACCCTTTGCTAGCTGCAGGACTGCGGGCACGGAACCCTCTAGCCAGACTCCCACTTCTGCAAGAACACCGTGCTACGCGGTTGCAATGAAAGAGCCGAATGGAGGTTTCTGGTCTTTAGTGATGAGAGCAGATTCTGCTTGTACACCAGTGAGGGATGTGTACGTGTGCGGCGAAGAGCAACAGAACGCCATCTTGCAGAGTGCATCCGTCTACGGCACACAGATCCAATCCCTGGCGTAATGGTGTGGGGTGCGATCAATTACAACTCGCGATCACCCTTAGTGTTTATAGATGGAACATTGAACAGATTCAGTAGTCCAGTAGATTGTGGAACCTGTTCTTCTGCTCTTCTTGCAACAGGAGGGTAACATGTTTTTCCAGCAGGATAACGCCCGTCCACACACTGCCCAAGTTAGCTTGCAGACCTTACAGCATGTGACACTACTTCCGAGGCCTGCACGATCTACAAACTTGTCGTTAATTGAGCATGTGTGGGACATGATGGAACATAACGTTCATATTTGCTGCATATCAGCTGCAATAATTCCACAATTGCGCCAGCATTTTCAGGAGCTTGGAACAACATACCCCAAGACGACATCCGGCAAGCAAGAGTCGAGGCCTGCGTTCAAGCTCGCGACGGTTATACGACCTACTAATGTGGTCCATTGGGGCATGGGAGTCAACCTGTACAACGTTCATCTGGAAGCATTAACTTGGAATTTGAATCATTTCTTGTATGCCACCACATAGAAGAAATGTTTGCAAAATTTTAAATAAATCGACTCATTCCTTATAGGTGGTGTATTATTTTTGCCAGGAGTGTATATAAATTAAGGCATTGATGATGCATCCAAATGCTATCCCTAGGGGCAGCAAGGCCAGTCGTAAAATAATTTACCACTTAAGCTGTTATAGAAAAAAAAATTAGCAGCGCCAGAGAAAATTAGCTGTCGCGTCATCTAAATTCAAAAAGAGGTACTTCATTCCATCTGCGGCATTATATTGTCCGTTTGCTCATTTACGCTGTGCACTTGGTAGTAGTTAAATATACCAATATCCTAGAAAGGGTTATTTCCAAAGTCTAGCACGCTGCACATCAACGGAAAGAAATCTGGTTGGTAGGAGAGAAAAAGAGTGCGGAGGCGATCAACTTTTTTTTTTTCTTAAAACGAAGATATGCCCATTTATTTTAGAATCTGAACTCCTTTTAAAAGCACTGCCATAATGAAATTAAGAGCAATAGAAATCATAGCAACCCGACTCATTAATTAAGAACGCTGATTAGAATACCGATAACAGCTGATTGAAGCATTCCTAGCAGAGAAACCTCATAACTCACTGACTCACAGGGTTTCTCAAGCAAACGAAAATTATAGAATTGACTTACGCTCTGCGTTGCCCTACAAATTATGAAATTTCTCTTCTAAATTATGCTTTCACCTAACGAATATAATTTTAATAAAAATGACCTGCAGCATTTCTCAAACAACCGAATGAAACGCGAATTAGAGAATGGGCGTAATTTAATTTCACCGATTGTCAGGATCTGTAGACTAGTTCGGATGATTATGGAGTAGTCATGCTTGGAAAAGAAAACTTCAAATGCACAGTTGCTGCAGCGTTATTAACGTCTTTTGCGTAATAACTTTTGGTCGATAGCCAATGCATCCATGTACTGAACCTATTTTCTTTTATATTTGCTTCCTATCTTTTTATATGAAACATGACAGGAAAGAGACATTCATTATTAAAAGAATACTCTCAGGACTCATACTGGGCAAAAATGTGAGAATAAGTAGATTAGGGAAGTGTTTTGATTCACCTTATAACGAGAGCGAACGAAGGGCGAAGACACACACTGTTTGGATGCCAATCGAAGAATTTGTCTATCGTCTCGACTTGTCACCTTTGGCCTTCCAGATCTTGATTTTGTATGATAGTCGCTGTTCTTGGCTAGACTTTTGTAAATTCCTGAAACAAAGCGATTTGTTTGCTTTGCAATGACATGCACAGTCGGGTGCAAAAAGGTTTTTACCTGCTCCGTAGGGGCTGAGCTTTCTGGATGTTGATCGGTTGCAAAATCAGGTACTTGCACTGAGAGTCAAGGCAGATTAGAATGGACCTGTCCCTTCTGAATGAAAATAGGGTAGAGGTATGCGTTTGGGATGTGCTCGTCGCGTGCTCCCTCCTGATAATAATAAGCGATAGCGGCTGACAGCAGTATCGTTAAAGTCTCTTCCTACTTTAAAATCAGTGTTTTGAATTAAATAAACTGAAGATTTCCAGAAAGAAAATCCTGCCTTGATCATTTTATGACGTTTCCTTGTAACTACTGAAAAACTCTGAAAATGTTATGTTAAATGTTATATAGTTAGAAAGAGCTTTAAAAACTGATCATTTTATCCGCTGACACTTTATGTCTCAGTTTAATACTTTCAGAGAAATTTAGTTTAAACCTATTTTGATTTTATATATTTAATTAACTCATTTCTTATTCTTTGTGCATAACGAGATATTTAAGCTCTGATTTTTCTATTTGCTTTTGCATAATGATTATTCTATTTGTTGCTCTGACAATTTTTTATTTTATTATTTTTTAATTAAAGAGATGGGGATTAATAATAAGATGGGTTGTTCTTCGTCAAATTTTGACGGGATCCATCTAGTTATATAATAAATTTAAAAAAAATTTCGGATGGTTTTGGCATAATTGTCATTGATTATTTTATATACACACGAAAAATGAGACTTGTAACCTTTCGAGCAGTCAAAAGAAAATAGCTTCCACTTACACCTGTAAATCACTTCCGCATCACATAACGAGCACTGCATCAGCTTATCTCTTGATCACGCATATAATTATATCGATACTGTGCACCATTTATGTTACACTATTAAACAAATAGATTAGTTTATTATTAATAAAACAAAAATTCTCAACAGAACAGTCAAAATAATCTTTTTGTCAACATAGTTGAGCACGTGACGTAAAACTTGCCTACCCCCGATGCTAAGCAAATACTTGATGGAATCGTTCCATAGTAAGCGTGCTCGACTAGACACCTGGAAAAAAGTAATCTCATTGGATTGAAGTATTGTAAGGAAGCCGAACAATTTTGACTTAGGTAAAAATCTTTATGCACCCGACTGTACATCTCTTTCTTTTGCTTTCAGCATCCAAATCTTATCGACTTCAAACTGGGAAAAACTGCTTACTCGTTGGCCTGGTGGCAAAGTATCAAAAAACAAATAAAATCGGAGATTTCAATGAAGATGATGCATTTGAATAGAGATGATATCACTTGTAAATAAGAGGGTATTCAGTCAATATTCCATCTGATTTTTTGATTTTCAAATAACATGCAAATTTTTGCAGCACACTCTTTGCCAAAAAATCTTTTGGTTTTAATCCAATCGAAAAAAGAAATGCTTTAGAATGTGAAATAATTCATTTTAATACCTATTATCTCATGTAGTTTTAAGCGATTACAACCTTAGAAATTAATTGCTAGATTAAAATAGCAAAAAATCAATTTTTCCCTATTCTTCATACTTTTGCAACGCACCTTATACTGCCACAGGTTCATAAAGTACAAATAGATTCATTACGCAATATAAAAAATTTAGTTCGTATCAATGATCAAAAACAATATCCCCCTTAAAGATGTCGCGTCTCGCCACTGTATTTAAGTTTTTATTTTAGCTCACCCCTCTTCCTTATTTTTATTGAGATGAGAATTTTTCTTTGTTTTTTTCCCCTCCCTTTGTCTCTATTCCCGTGAGAAGCGTCGTCGGAGACTGTGCATTTTTAATTTGTTTTTCGAGTTGCTTTTCGGTGACAACTGGGTTCCTTTTTTTTCACCTTCTCGATGTCTACCTTTAATAATTAGATTTCTTCTAGTGTCATTTAAAAATTCCTAGAGTTTTATTATTTTGAAAATAAAAGTTGAAAAACAAAACGTATTTCCCTAAGGAGACATGAAAAAAGTTATTTCATATGCACATCTCTCTCTTATTCACGACAGAAATTATTAGATTTTTGTTTTCGTACTCTCTTTTAGCTTTTAGACCAGAGCAGAAAGTGCAATAGTAAAACAAAATTATCAATCCGCAAAAAATAGAATTTTTTTCAAATAAGTAAATAAAACGGCACTTTAAAAAGTTAAATGTTAAATGGTTATAACCTATAAATGAAATGGTTAAATGTTTATGTTTCATGATAACGGAGTTAGATGAAGAGGTCGTATTTAAAGTGTTAACATTAACAGTGAATTATTTAAAAAGAGAAATGAGACACAGTGATATAGCACAAAATGCGTGAAATTTAAAGGCATTCTTTGGAATGGATGGCACTCTTTATAAATGAAGAAACGCTAATTTTCACATGAAAGACTTCAGTTTACATACGCATTAAACAATTAACTGTATTTTCAGTAAAATTTTAAATTGTTATATACTCATTATTTCGACCAATGGCTTTGTATATGGGCAGTTTAAAAGGCACCTTTGTACTTGAAATTCTACAAATTGTCCAAAACGCGTAAAGCAAATGCTTTCACAATGTTTAATCTCGAAGGGTTGATTAAAAATTTTACAAGCATTTCTTTGAGGGTTTTCATTCTCCCCCGCTCCCCCCTCTAACTATGCTCTTTACAAAATGTCATTGAAAGTCGGTGAAGAGGAAGCAAATGAATTGTCGATGAAGTGAATGAACCAGGGAGCCTTTGGTGGAGTGGGCGGGATGGCATAATTATTTTGAAATTGGAGAAACAATTCAGTGAAGCCGCAAAGAGTTCAACATGGATTCCATTCTCAGTTGAATGGGCACAGAAAAAAGTTGGTTTCTTTTGTCGAGCTACTTCAATAGACGAGCGACGGAGTTAGTGATAACGAAAGGACGGGCACATTGTTCTCCAAGGGAATATTCAAGACGATCTAAATTGAATGAATATGTGAGTAGAATCTACATGAATTCTTATAAATTTTCACTAATGAGGATTCTCTATAAAAGAGTCTTAATAAAGAATAGATGACTGAAGATTTGTGTAATATTGACTTAAAAATATTCGATCATTAGATATTATGAATTGGATTCTATTAGTGTAGAAAGATCTACAGTAAAAAATATAAAATTTGGCTAGTAGATGAAGCTATTCAAGTTTTCTCCTTAATGCATTTTGCTTATTGGATATATATATATTTGTTTTAATCATGCTGATACCATGTAGACTGCATAAAAATATACTGATATTCTATATATATAAAGTGGAAATCAGCCTAAATGCAATATTAAAAAGTTAGCTCCATGTGGGCCAATTCTTTGTATGACACGATGTGAACTAGAGCAGTTGATTGTGAAAAATAAATGACATTTTAATAAAAGTAGTTAAGAGTTATTTTGATCATTATGTAAGAGATTGCAAAATTCTTATGGCCTAAACTAGGTGCAAGGTGAATTTTTTATCTTATGTCTCCTGGCAATTTCGGATGGAGTTAGGACAAGTTCGTTTTCGATCACTGTGATGACATTAATTACCGTACATTCCTGGAACTAAAATAAGACCGCCCGTAGGCCATACCATTTAAAAGAACTTTTTGTAGAACCTTATAGAACCGCATAAATTTATGAAGCAATATTGGATAATTCAGTGTTACCACCAGTGGCAACAATTTTGGAAATGGTCCTTTTCATTATCAACATGACAACGTGCCCGTTCCACAAAGCAAAGCGAGTGGTTTGAAACAAGGGAGTGAAGCCAGTTTGTATTTGCTGACCAGCCCAAAACTTTGATCTCAACCCTACTGAACATCTGCGGGATGATAAAATACGAGGCAAGAAATACATTTTTCTACAACCAGGAAAGAAATTTTGTTTACACACGACTTATCCGTGTAAGTAAGGTTCTTATTTTTATTGTGATATTTTTTGCGTCGTATTTTATTGTCAGAATCCAGTTTCCCGTAGCTTTTTTATGGACCCTTTGGATGATTTAGGGCACTGGTTGCGATTCAAATCAAACCACCCAAAACCTATGCAGTTATTTGCCATGTTGCAGGAGTGCTGGAACAGAATACCTGCAGAATTTACCTAAACTTGTTGAATGTCTTCTTGGAAAGTTTGCGTGGCTGATTGACATCGTACTGATATTTTTATGTCGATATGAAAAGAATAAAATTCCATCTTGATCTAAGGAATGAAGAGATTTAAGTTAATGAACACAAGGCCATTTTATTCACTATAGTATTATGTATATTTCACTACTAAACCAAAAGAGTATCTGATGAAGAACATTGATATAAAACTAGCCGAGACAAGTAAAGCATGTAGGAGGAAATTACAACGCGAAAGGGAGGCCAGCGATTCCATTCTTGGATTCAGTGAAAAATCGAAGCAAGAGGAGAGAGAAGGAAACCGAGAGAGGATATCGGAAAAGAACAAAAATAAACGCACACAAAAACAAAAAGCTAATATTTAAAGCATGACAAACTTCAATTTATGACAAGTTATTTTTGATTTTTAAAAAAAAGCCAATTCTAAATAAACATGGATATATAAAAGTTTGATGTAGAAAAAAGACGTTGAAAACAAATTTCAAACTTTAGCACACAACAAATGAAATTGCGTTTTCAATGTTAAAAACAATTATCAAAAAAAAAGTTGCAACCAGAAGGAATCGTCAGATTGAAAGGATATTTGAAAGGAAATTAGTAATCACTAACAACAACAAATGATTTAACAATGAGTGTGGGTATGACAACATTTATTGGTCAAAATAACAAAATCATTACAATTCTCAATAGGATGCTGGGCTGCCATTATTTCTAATGCATTCTGCCATACGTCATGGCATGAGTCGTAGAAGCTGTTAACGCAGTCTTGACTCAGCTCATCCCATGCAGACTGAACTTTGGCTTGTAGCTCTTGCAGATCTTGTGCCAGCGATCTTAACAGAACGTCCCATAGCATCCTATACATTTTCTATTTTCTATGGGTGCAACTATTTTCTTTTTGACAATGAGTGTATATATATATTTATTTATTTTCTTCGGAGTGATGGCTTAAATTTTTAAGACAATCTTAAGTTTATTTTTATCGTTTTCCAGTGAATAGAATGCGCAAACTTTAGTATTAATTTAATGACACGAGACTTTCTTTCACCCTTTCTTCTTAATTGAACTCTGTTAATGCATATATTAACATTTCGGAATACGCTTTCTCTTTATTGACAAGTGAAACTAGGTGGAAATGAATTTTACTCAGGATTGTTTAATTTTCAGCACCATTTAGGAACATTTCCTTTAATATTTAATATCAGTGTGTGCAGATTCGCGCTCGGTTAAATACCTTCTGGCAAGGCAATCTCTTGCTCCTTGTGCTCAGTGATTCAGTAGCTCATCTGCTCATCTTCTTTTCGATTACTGCTTTTGACATCCATATCAAAAGATCTTTCAAAGTTTCTTCGATATTGATTCTATTTGAATTCCATAAGGATTCCAAACTTTTCACAGGCTTCTTTCACAGGGAAATATAAGTTTTCTATTTTTTCTTCTATATAGGAAGAGACTCTCAATTCCTTATTTGAAGTGATTTAATGAATCCGAGAAACCTTAAAATTCTCGATTAATCCTGACGTGTTGTTAAAATCGATTGGTTAAAAAAATCTGATTCCTAAGCAACATTGAAGAAAGCGTGCTTTGAAAGAATTTATGGGAGTTTTGTAAACTTTTAAGAAGATTTTCCCAATACTCTCGATCCTATGAAGTTTGGCAATTCCAAATGGCTTATAACGAATATCCAGTTCGGAGTGACTTCAATTTGGCGAGTTCAGAGTAATGGGTTCCACCCCGTCGGTCTCGTGGACCACGAGGAGTTCTTGTTGACATTGAGCCAAAGGAGCCGTTTTCAATTATGCAAATCATTTTCTTGTGTGCATGCGCAAGCCATGTTTCTGTTTCCCTTGCAGATTGGGGTATCTTTCCTCGACGACCCCCTTTCAATTATTTTATGCAAATGGCATGATTTACATCCCATTTGAATAATAAATTCTATATGCAATCATTTCATGAACTAAAATTGCACTTGTGTATGTAAATATTGATGTTCCTCGCCTCCCTTGGACTCTGGCGCAAATTAATTTGAGTAAACTGTTAACCAACATCATTAGGAGTTTAATTTAGTCTGTACGTCACTCATAAGTAGTTATTTGATGATTGATTGATGTAAGTTATTTTTCATAATTTTTTTTTCATTTTTTATTTTTTTTATTTTTTATAATTTTCTTTTTTTTTAATTATCATTCTGTGTGACTTGTAAATTGTAGTTTAGGATCATAACAGAGACCCCCTTTGCTTTGAAAATAAAAGTCTTGTTTCAAAAATTCAGATTTCTATTGATTAATGCTTCAAATTATATTAATCTTTCTAATTTAAGAATAATCTTAAAAAGTTCGTCTTTATATTGAAGACAAGAATTTCAATAGAGGAATAGTATCTTAAAGCATTTTATCTTCTTTTTTCATAACTTTAAAATATTTTTCAAGCGACCTTAAAAAGTAATAAAACATTTAAAAAATTTTTTTAAGTATAAATCATTAATTCCATTAACTTAGAGCTTCTTTTCTCGGAAATGATAAGCTGTACGAAAAATTTTCTAAAATTATTCAACTAATGGAAGCAAGGCAAAGATTATTTCCAAATGGCAATCTCGTTCATTCATTATGTTCCAGTCTGGCAGGGATAGGAGGTCTTTTGGTCTCCCAGGTCTTCCTCATACCATACGAATTCATAAACAGGATTACCTGTTGACACGTAGCGTGGAAAGTGTCTGTTAAAGAAAGCATGACAGATCTGTTTTAGTTCTATTGTACCGTGCTTTCGAAGAAGGTCAGATGCCCATTCTGTTTATGAAATGTTTCACTATAAGAACGAGAAGTATGCATAGTCATAATCATATCTCTTCATATCTAATTCGTTCTTCTTCTCTAAGCCTTCTTTCGGCTAACACAGTACTCTTTATACATGCGGACCCATTTTCAGAGTAAACAGAGTGCTTTCAGTTTTCATATTATGATTGTTAAAGTTGGACAAAACCTTTTTCTCGAAGTTATAATCAAATTTTCACTATTTGAATGTTATATTGATTGTTCGACGATTCATTCAATACACACAGTTGGAGATTTCTTTCGGGCCTTTCTGTTGGGATATCAAATGGTGTTATCCTTTTCCTTCCTTTCTAGGTTTGAGTAAGCATCATCGTCTTGCATTTATTGCTTCTTATCCAATTCTGCCCATTCTTGAGCTTAAAGAAATCTTTTATCGTTTCTTTCTTTTTACCACAGGTTAGGGCACCCAAGAGCTTCTTATGTATAACAAGGATCTCGTTCTTTCTGTCAATTTGCTCTAACCAATGCCTCTCGCGCCATTCAATGAATAGCATTCACCAAGCGAACGGGGAGCGTGTCTCCTGTCTTGCTCGCTCGAGAGATATTCATTTGAGAGGAGTACTCGTACATGTTCAAGCGTGAATGAAATGTAAATAGGATTTGTAGTCCCAAGATAAAAATTTTTATGATATTAAGAAAACTATGCTATTTACAATATAGTTAGGTTGAAATCTTTCAAACAGTATACAATAGAAATGATTACTTTGGCATAAAAAGTCCTTTAGTTTTGTATTCTGTTCTTGTCGCACAATCTTGTTGCCGTCTTTTTCCGGTTCTTTACTTGGAGGCGAATGTATCCCACTGTACATAAAGGGCAATTCTAAATGAGTGTAATTATGAGGAAGAATCGGAAACTAACCTTAATTTTTGTTACTTAAATTTCAACATTCAGAACGAATCCAATTTTTTTTTGGAAACTTTATTTATTGCTTCATTTTCAACATAATAGCCGCATCTTTTTTGTGCAGCGAATCCAATGTTTAATGCCTAATTCTGTAGACCCACGTCAAAAATGCGTTCAGCTGACTGCAAAGTCATCTTCGGACAATCAATTTTACTTCATATCGCCCCGTAGGCTTCTGCATTCGGAAGAAAATCACACAGGATAATGCCATTCGTGTCTCAAATCACCGTTGTCATTTCCTTAAAAAGCATTTTTAGCGACTTTTAATTTTCTTCTCACTGGTAATGATGTGAGTTTGCACAGCATGTTTTCTTGCTTAGATTTAGGCTGGTAATGGGAAATCCTGCAATACTCCCCTACAGATCGGATCTAGCACCAAGTGATTATCATCTTTTTGGTCCGCTAAACAAGTTCCTAAAGGTCAGCGTTTACAGACCAACCATGAAGTAAAAACGACTGGCCGAAGATGGGAAGCAGTAATACACTGGGACCGCTGCATAAACAACTGTAACGATTATATTGAAAATTGAGGTCATATATAAAGTTTCTAAAATACAATTTGGTTCGTTCTGAATGTTTGAATCTAATTCATGAAGGCAAATTTCGATTACTTTCCAATTCTCCCACGTACTTAACGTGTTTTAAAATAGCCATTTATTACAGAACAAACTAAAAGGTATCAATGAATAGGAAAACTTACTTCACAACGATCCCGAGCATTTAATAAGGAGAAGGTGTTTACGTAACTATTTTAACTCAAATCGCTTAACTCCATTTAACCAAGACAATCTAGAAGGTGGATCACATGAGACTGTGCATCCTGATGGCTAAAGACGCCCATGATTACCATGATCTGGCGTTTCGCAGTTGACCATTTAGGTTATCTGCCTGGAAACAAGGTGGTCACTATGATTTTTTTTCTGTGGAGCTAAGTGAAGATCGCTGTTTATGTTTCACTTATGTCACAAAATCTGTTCGAGTTACAACGGCGAATTATTATTACCATCGATGTTTGCATGCTGGTCCAGTATAGCAGTAACCAGAAAACTGCCTGGACATTTCCTGTGAAACGCGTCTCCCACAGTGAATGGTTATGATTCATTGTGGTGTATGTTAAACCTTCTATTCATTGCAGGTTCTAAGAGTTTTCCTATTTATTATCAGTTTATACGTTGTTCTATAATAAATTGTTGTTTTGTATACTAACACATAAAGAAGTTTTATTCATTTAGAATTACCGTGTAGAGTATATTGATTTAACTTTCAAATTCATATACAGGAATCTCTACAACCTATACGAGATTTAATTTACATCATCACTTTCTAGATAGTGATTATGCAGGGTGAGTTTAAGGTCGCGCACATCAAAGTTTAGCTTCCCGTAAAAGTACCAGTTTGAGAATTTAAATGAAAGTATAGTATCACAGAGATTAGTTGAAATGTGTGATAAATGTTCGAAATGACGTTCTCTTTCGCGAATACCAAAGCGTGTTCGTTTTACCAGATTTCGTGAGACTCGGCGAAGCATGGCAGTATTGCTATTAGAAATGGCTGTTGTGATGTTCGTTTTCAGCCCAGCAATCGTGTGTGGACTATTCACATAAACCACATTCTTCAGATATCCCTATAGGAAGAAATCAGGAGATGATAAGTCTGGCGAACGAGGCGGCCACATTAAACTTTGATGTGCGCGGCTTTAAACTCACCCTGTATTTAATTTATGTATTGCAATTATGAATACTATACAGTGAATGTCAGTTTAATCCAGTACATTCTTTTCCTGAAACAAGGTCAAATAATCTTATTGAAATATTGGCCTTTGTAACCTCGACTCTAAGCTAAATATTTTATATTTATTTGATATTAAGGAATGCGATATCTTAAGCTGTGTAAAAAAATTCCTGGATATTTTTAGAACTCATTCCTAGAGAGCCTTTAAAAATCTCTCGCTGTTATTCAATCACTCTGATCGATTTTTTAGATTAAATATTTCATGTATTTAATGCTTGCTAATGTTTTTTTCTGGGAAATTTTAAGAGTCAATAATTTATCAAGATTAAAAATCGTTTAATGGAGGCAAAGAACGTACGAGATGTATATCCAAGAAACTTACTTACCGAAGAGATGTCTAAATGCTGAACCTAAATTTTTTGAGCGCTTGTTTACAGCAGTATATGTAGAACTTTGAAGAAGCCACCTCGTCGGAAATAAATGGGGTATAATAAATAATTCTTTTTGTCTTTTAGAGACATCAAGACTTCAAAGATCCACACCTATTTTCACCTCTGAAGGAAAAGAAAAAAAATTTTATCTCCTTTTGAATTTGATTTATTTTCTCGCAGTTGCAAGCCCTAACAGTCGAAGGATTCTAGATAGAATTTCAATGTGATGACCTTAGGGTATAAATCAGAGAAAAATGTCTGACCTCAACTCACCCGCCAATTTCTCTAGATCAACCCTAAAAGACTTTTAAAAAAGCGAGAGTGAATGGAAAGAGCGAGCCTGCCATCTTATCATGAAAATTTATTCCAGTTTCAAAAATTTTTTAAGATTATGCAACATCTTACATATGATTTATGTTAGGATTCAAATTGTTAAAAAATTTGGTTCAAAATAGCGATTTGACTTCAATAAATAATAGGTAAAAGTTCATAGTTATTCTTGAGAATGAATAAATCTTACTCTTGAGTCTATTAATTTCTTCTTTTGAAATTTAAAGCTTGTGAATTTCAAGTGCAAAACTATCTTTTAACAGCAGATTGTTAATGATAAGCGCAAATATTTTGATTCTCCTTTATAGCTCGAAACGAGTAAGTATATGATTTGTCAAAAGAGTTTCTCATCTTATTCGACTCATTCCCATTTATTGCAGCTATTTCACTACATCATTAATGACGTGCCAGAAAACTGCTATGAAAATGGCGATTTTTTTCTAATAAGAACACAGGTAAAAGTGCCCAGTCTCAAGTCGGAAGAACGGCGACCTATTGTTTGTTTTTTTTTCGGACTTTTCATTTGACTGTGTTTAAGGAAGTTCAATTGTACGCATACAGTGTTTAGATAAAAATCTTTAGTACGCAGACCTGGTAAAAGAACGAAATCTTTACTTAATATGATGTTGAACCGCCTTTGGTATCCAAGACACACTGAATTCTTCAGGGTGCGCCCTTTCAAGCTGATTATGGGGCTGCGCCCTCCAACAAGCTTCACCGCTAGCACAGGACAGTTCTGGGCGCTAGCTTAAGACGCTATTCGCCACATGTAAATATGTCAAACGTTTGGGAACATTGTGAAGCTCGGACTATATTAGAGCCATTGTCTGACGAATCGAACCATGATAGACTGGTTGACAGTCCACGATTTATTTGGTGTTGCACCACACTCTTCTCTTCTGAGCATTGGCAAATGCAGCTCGCACGTCAAATTTTCCTTATGGAGTTCCCTCCTCGCAATTTTTTTTTGTGGATATGGTCTTTGGAAGACTTGAGATTGAGTACTGCGGTCACTTTTTCAACAGTTGTTTTCTTAAATGCTTATGCTTATCAGACGACGTTTTCCCAGAAACTGTTGGTTTGATTGGTATTAACGTCCCTTTCCACTACTATGGTCATTTCAGGACGGCATTACAGGGGCCGCAAATTTTGCCTCGCAAGGGTTCTTAAACGTGCAGCCGGCAAACGACTACATGGGACCACGGCTTTACTTCCCCTCCGAAGGAAGTGCATGATCTCAGGATTTCCCCCTGAAAAATCCTCGTCGTCCTCGGCCGGGATCGAACCCGCGTACTTGGGCATCAGAGGCGATCACGCAACCACTGAGCCACTGAGGCCGATCGCAGAAACTGTATATGCCGTTCCTAACCTTTTTTACTGTACTTCGCGAGACTAGAAATAAATTGGCAATTCGGTCATAGCTAAGCGGGCACCTACTATTACTCCTCTGAAATTCAGCGAGCTCTGAGTTGATTTAGTATTGCTAGCAGTGCACGTTGTGAATGAATAAAATTAGGTTTTTCACTTGTTAGACTAGCTAGAAGTGTAATCACACAATAGAAGCAAAAGAATGCTAGATCACTTTCTTATCTTGTACAGAGGGTAGATTATCGCAGAACGATAATCTGCGGCACTTACTCCTTCGAGGGAGTTTTGCGCCATCCCAGTAACTAACGGCTGCTACGAGATGACAGTAGCAGCCGGGACCGACGGCTTAACGTGCCCTCCGAAGCACGGGAGGTTCATGATGGAAGAGCTGCTGGCGGACGAACAAACAAGTGGCAATCACCAGCTGCTGGACATCCAGCACTGGTCACTCAGCAAATGGGTCAGACTAAAGTCCCACAACAGCTGTGCCCCAAATAGCTATCCCACCCAGCAGCTGGCCGCGCCTGAAGTTGCTTAACTCCATCGATCAGCGAGCCGACCGACGAAACAACCAGGCTACGGCCACCCCCTAGACCACTTTCACTTTTGCTGACAATTCAAACATGTGGTCAATTTCATGCTACAAATGTTGTAGTGTTTACATAATTTTGTCTAACCCTTATATGGCTTATCGTCATTGTACGTCCTTAATCTTAGAGCTACGAGGTTAATTCTTTATTAAGTTAAAGGTAAATTAATTTCGTTGAGTTGAACATCTTATACTGTCCCTAATTTAACGACAGCTCTTGCCAAGTGTATCTCAAAAGTGACCGATCGCACTCATCGCCGGTCTCCTACCCCGTCAAGTGCATTCAAAATGGCGTACCTAATTCAAGAAACTGAAATCTCTTTCTTGACCTATGTGCGAGAAAACTTTTTCTAAATTACACCTAAAAATACAATTTCGATAGTTAAAATTAAACTTTCCCTGTTTTACCTACCCTATACAGAAAACTATTAATAGTACGGGTACCAAACTCGGTAGGAATAATGTCTAGATTATGAGCCACAAGATTTGTGTTGTTCACCGCTTTCATTAGTAACATACTAGACCGTTCTAGAGGAAAGTTCCCACATGTGCCAATTTGAAGAGGTATCAAGCATGCTCATGGACAGGCTTCGTGTAGCAAGCTATCCCATGCTTTCAGACTGTTCTGGACAGTGATGGGCGCCATTTCGAACACACTTTGTAGTCTGACGGACGCTACGTTCACTAAAACTAGGCATATTACCGATGTATATGATATTGCAACGCATTAAAAGTGTTTCAATGGAAGTACTTATTCATTATTTCTCTTCCTCATGTCCTTGACAATGTTCACATTAAGGTCCCTGTCTGTGCAATTCGCCCGTTATCGTCGTAGACATTTATCCAAAGGTAACCTCCTCATCCATCATACACTGCCCCTGCTGCAACAGTTACCACTATCTAAATTTTGAAGATTCTGAGATTTCAATTTCTATTCGACAAAAAAATTTCTCACAGAATGCTGCTCCACTCTAGTGCATTTCTCTGAGACTGTCCTTCTCGAGTAGCGATTTTCCTGTCATCTGTTGCACGCTGTCAGAACCTGATCTATAGATGTCGCTATACATTGTAGTGGTTTCATATATCGAATTTCCCTCGTATAATTCTGTCAAAGTAAATATCTGCCGACAGTCCAGGGCAAATAAAACTCGATATTTCGCAGTGGTCACCATCATCGTTAAAAGACGTTTGAGAACTGAACATGCTTGACATAGATGATGACTGTCGTATGGATTTTTGCATAATGTCGATTGCAGCCGTTAACTTCATTTTCAGTAGACGTGTCTTGTTTGGCAGGGCATTCCATTGTTTAGTACAGGGTTTAGAAGCTTATTGTTTGGGCATTATAAAAATTTGGAACGATGTTTAAATCAGTTCATTACGGTGCATTCTACAGCGAAATGGGTTTTCCAAAAAAACTTTGCCATTTGTTTCTGAAATAGTTTGCTCTAAAAACTGATATATCAGGGGTAGAGCCAAGAAAATAATTTATTATTTCAATCCCTGAAGGATCTTCAATTTATCGCGTAACAACAATGGGGAGTCCCTTTTTACCACGTTATTTTTTTAAAGTTTCTATTCAGCCATGAAGTTTGCTGACCCCAATACTTTTTATTATGCGGTGGCACGCATCCTTTGCCTCGCTTTCGACGATCATTTTGAAAGGAAGACTTAAGATATTTAAAAAATAAATACGTTCTCAGAAGATTTCAAAGAAAAGCCGATAAGATACATGACTCTATTTTAAATTGCTGTTAAATATTCTTATTTACACTCATTGTGGAATCTAGACGCCAAAATAGACGATAGTGCATTTCTCAGTGACAGGATCTACATTTCAATTACTTTAATCGAACGAAGAAAATCATAAAATAAGATGAGGGTTTTTAGTAGCATTCATCGTTTATGCATTACTGACGTCTTCGTATAAATGCCAAAGGGTAGGAGCAAGAATAATATTTTCTTGAGACTTAACTATACTTTTAATGACTGTTAAAGTTGATGTTAATAAAAGTTCAAGGTGTTGAGTAATAAATGAGAAAGACGGTTTACGTATGTCAGAGCAAATTAAAAGAAAAAAGTTGCCTTCTGGAGGAAAATGTTGTTGTTGTTGTTGTCGTCGTCGAGCGAAGTGTAAATCAAGCGGAGTCGGGAGTTGGTTGTAACGAACGCGTATAAACTATTTTACCATAACCGCTAAGCGTTCTCCCCAAGCCAAAGACTGACCGAGCCCCTTGTTTATTCTCATCGTTGCCAGGATGTAATTACTTCTTTTGGCCTCTTTAATTAGCAAACCTTACACTGAAGATTGTATGTCCAACATAAAATTTAATTTAAAAGCATGATAATTTCTATTCCCTCATCCCTAATAACGAGACAAATAAAACGGTCGGATTTTTACTTCAACTTTTTCGTAATCAGTTAACTGGATCTTATTATTTCAGGTTGTACTTTAAGGTTTTAATTAGTCGTAGTCATAGAGGAGGAGGAGAGAAACAAGAGAAGAAGAGGAAGAGAGGGAAAAAAAGTTTAAAAAAATAATAGGAATAAATTTTGCGTAAAGCGGTGATGGTGGGGGTTTATGACTGGGAGGCTCCGGAAACATCTGGTTGTTGCGCGCTTGGATTTATGCACCGCGGAGACCGAGACAGTTATTGCGCTGCAGCTGAAATGCGCCGCCATTAACAATAAACCTCTACAACTCTTGGATTTTCTGCGTTTTAAAAGCGATGGCTGTGAAAATCATCGCAAATTAAATTAAAACTCTTGTGGATTTATCTGTTCTGCGAGCGTTTTATTAATTAACTTCAAAAACCATTTCTAAAATTTAATTCCGCACTTTATAATTTTGCCTGCACTGTATAGGGAATGGATCATCAATTTAAATGAAAATAAAAATAAAAAAGTTTAGAAGCGTGGGCTTTTCGTAATAAGTTTTTAATGTTTGTGACCTTCCTCAAGGACGAGATGAAAACTTTTATTTAAGTTGCAGACTTAGTAATATATTAATAAAGATGAAGTTTATGGTTTGAAAATCTTGGGATTGCGTTTGTGAGGAATTTAAGTTCAAGGTTAAGTTTGTGTTTAATTAAAAGTCCTGAGGATTCCTTAACTTACTACTACTAGAAAAAAGTTTCTATATAAGAAAGTGAAAGAAGAAAGATGCGGATCGCTTTTTTTCCAGTGTCATAATGTCCTGAAAAAACCCTTTCCATTTTTTCAAACTTTTTTAAAAATAATTGAACAATATTATATTTTTTTGGCGCAAGTTCGGGCTGTAAGAAAGATGGGGTAGCAAAGCTCCAGTTCCCTAGATTTCCTGTGGTTTGATTGCTGTGGATCTTTGTCATGCTGCAGGAGTGCACGTCTTTGATCAGTGTTGGGATACTTGCTACAGTTGTTGGCTCACTGTTCACAGAATGCGTATTTGGAAAAGTTAAAAGTGCAATACCTCCTAATTCCGCCAAACACACAGTACGGTCTTTTGTTCGAACCCCCCGCGTTTGACAACTAATTCCGAAGCCTGTCCGGGATGTAGACCATTTTCTTTGGTCGGATTTCCGAAATGGATTCATTTTTCATCCCTATTACAATCCAGTGCCAGCAACGGTCATTCCGGAGGTAAACCGGTGTGCCTGGGCAGGAGTCATTTCTTGGGGAAATTCTTGGCAGCACCTGTTCACAAGCTCGAGTTGGTGGAGGTACCGATTGATGCTTTGGCAAGGGCGAAGTTTTGCCGATAATCTGCGGGTGCTGATGCTTTGCTGCCGTTCGGCCAGTTCTCGCGGGCAACAGATGGCTGTTCGGAACTTGGATTGTGTTCGATGCAGGCGTCATCTTCCCTGACAGTCCCTGTGCTTTACATATCGTTGATTTCTTTCGCCGTTGGCCTTACGCTCAGTACTTTTCCCCCAAAGTAAACGTAAAATGGCACGAATTAGATGTTTTTCGCCAGCCAACTTAAGTGAAAAAATATAAAAACAATTGAAAGAAATCAATATAAATGATGTAAGAAATGGGAGAAGAGAAAATTCTCTACAAAGTAAGCACAAATACAGAGTGTACAAAAAAGAATGTCGCACTTTGAACATTTCGATATTTCTTATAGCAATGGCGTATGAGAACAAATGTTACATTGGATGAAATAAAACTGACAAGTACATTCATCGAACTTGTTCCCACGGAACGATGGATTGGTCGCGGAGGTGCGCGGGACCAACTTCTCCTACCGTGGTTGCCACGTTTTCCCGACCTCATCTCATTTGATTTCTTCCTTTGGGGATTTGTCAAAGATTTCGTGTTTATGTGCCGTCACTACAAACCGACCTGCATGAGTAGCGATGTAGAGTTTATGGACTACCGAATGGGTGTATACCTTGTCACCAGGGGATCGCACATAGAGCATTTGTAATATAAGTTGCATAAACTTAGTTCTTCTCTTCTCTCATCCAATGTAACATTTATTCTCATGCACGTACTTCTGTATAACAGGAAATGAACGATGTAACATTGTGAGACAATTTGTTGACTCTAATCTTTTAAAATATGAAGGAACTTATGGCTCAACCTGGTATACGAAATGAATTCTAAGCTTCAATAAAAACAATCCGTTTGCGTGCAATTTTTTGTGATTTAAGTAAAAAATAGCTTGTATTAAATTTAAGTGAAAAGGACTGTTGTTTAACGTTCCTTTTTTATATTTGATTAATTGAATACATAATCAAATATTTTATGTCAAACCATAATTCTTAATATCATCATCATCATAGATCTTTAAATTGCTCATAAGCCTTGAAAAGATTTCTATTTATCTCATTTAAAATACTACTCCTGTTTACTAGAGTCCAATACAATCAATTTCCTCCGTGATTTTTAATATATTAGTAAAAATGATTAGTAGTACATTAAGCGACATACATTAGATGATTTTATATGTAAGTGAGCAAATATACCAAGCGCTAATGCATACGTGTACATCAGATTCATTTATAAAAAGTATATTGATAAATTTGAAACTGCAAATTAAAAATTTCCTAATAAAATCTCATTATTCAGCCAGATAGGAAGGGTTTTTAAAACTTAATTTGCATAATGATTGTACTATAAACGCTATCCTTACCACAGAATATTGGTTGCAAATCACTATGTTTTGCGAAAGGATGAAAAAACTGGAGTGCTCAGATCAATCTGGTGAGAAAGCAGATGGAAGAAGAGAGGAAAGTTATCGTACTGACAGATATTGAAGAACTAATGAAGATGAACAACGGAGAAAGAGGAGTTTTTCGTGAAAAGGATCGAAGAAGACGTTCGATAGAAATCGACTGAACAAGTGAAGAAGCAAAAGTCAAGCAGCATCGATTATTAAATTAACGATGCAAATGAAAGTCAGCTTGAAGTTACCGTAAAAAACAATCTACAATGAGACGAATGATGTGTCATCCGAATTCAACATTTTTCCTTTTTTGGAGAATACCCGCCCGCAGATAAGCATTTGATGAGCTGCAGACAATAGTCTTTAATTGTTTTACTGAAATCCAATTTACTACCCTCCCTGCCATCTATTTATAATGCGGGATTAAGCTGCGGTCGTGTCCCTTAAAAATTTAGTATTTTGTGATAAATTTTGTGCAATGGATGGGACACAGTTTCCTTGAGCATGTTGCGTTGCTGCTGCGTAAGACTTAAGCGATTCAATTAATGCAGAGACCATTCTTATGTCCTAATCCCTCTAACCTCATCAGATATCAGTACTGTGTTTTAAATTTTATACGCAAATAGAATTGTAATATGATTATATTTTATTAATCTACACTATATACAGTGGAGTTCCGGTAATTCGAGGTAATTGGATCTAACTGTACCTCGACTTTAGAAAAACTCGGACTACGCGGAAAGATTTACATTACATGGAGAGACTTATTTTACAATACAAAGTGGTTTAGGTAAACATACTAACTTAAACTTTAAAGAAACTGTATAGAATTTTTTTGCTTCAAAACAGAGCCGCATTTTTGAGCTGCGATGTCACTCCATCTTCTAACTAGCATAGTGTCAGTCGGAGTCGCTTCAGCTTGTTCTTCGACGTAACCAGGTGTAGCATCCAGAGCTGCCAAATCTTCCGCGTCATTACCGGTACAGTCTCAGCAGAAACGTCCTCATCGCCTTTCGCCTGAATCGTTTCGTTTATATTTTCGAAATATTTGGGCATTTAATAGAAGAAAACTTTTCGATTTTGTCTCTATTACGGGACCATTCTCCTATCGTCACTTTACCGACACCATACTCAGCTGCAAGTTTCTTCAACGTTTTACCGTTGTCTAGTCTTTTCAAGGGTTCTAGCGTAATTTTAATCGCCACAAACTTTCTTTTAGCCTTTCCACTCATCGTCACAAAAGTAAAAGCGAAATAGAAACTGAATTATTTTTTAGATCAGCAACAGGTAGCGTGACACTCTTAGAGCGATTCAGCTGGAAATACACGGAACCTCGAACTACCGAGACTCGAATTAGCGGGGCTCTACGGTAATAATAATTTTAACTACCTATTTGTGACATAATTCAATAGGTACTGGGCCGATTTTGATGGGATTTTCACAGGGATTTTTCTTATGATCCGATTTGAAAGTTAATCTATATTTTACTGCCATATTCAACGCGCGAGCGAAACTGGACAAAAAATAATTCTTGTTAGCTGGAGTTGAAGTAAAATTGCACAGGGAAAAAGGATTGTTTTAACTGACGTTAATTATCAATAAACGATGGAAGATGCAGAAAATTTTGACGAATATATTAAATTCGAATTCGAAGAAAACCATCTGCTTCGCCACAAGATTTATTAATGCCGGTATACATTATATTGAAACAAATAATAAGTTCGAATATATCCACGATTCATTATTGATCATTACAATCGACATAGTAACGAACGATATTTAATGCGATTTTCTAGCAACTTTCGGAAGAATTGAAAGCATTGGGGACACCAATTGTTTTGTTAAAAGTCATTTGATAGAACTAATGTTGTTAAAACTTTTATATTGTTTTGTTAGACTTATTTGTTAGAGTGACAGATTTATTTTAGGTGCGATACATTGCTAATCTAAAGAAAAAATCCAAAAACACGGTTAATCCAAAGGAGAAAGAAAAAATAACACTAAGCATAAATAGAAATTCAAATTGTGTATTTAATATGTAATACAGTGACACTCTAAATATTGGCTTTATTTTTGCCATCATACACACAGTCATCACTTGATATAACTGCCAGCAAATTATAAGTGCTTTAAATTTAAATTTGCTACAATTTAGGTTAATCCGAAAAATCTGGTAATCCGAATAGGCCTCGGTCCAAATTAGTTCGGATTAAGGGACTCCACCGTAGAGGAAATTACCGAAACAGTCGAATAATTTTAGAACAACAGGTGCTAAAATCATAAAATTTAGGTTTCTCTTTAGGAGAGTGCCCTTGCCTGATTGAATATAAATATTCCAAGCGCCCCTAATGCAAGCGCTGAGAAATAACGAAACTAACTTTTCAGCCATGATAGATAGAAGAAAAACTATTCCAATTACAAAATTGTAGAGCGTTATCGATTTGATGGAAATTCAGTCTTTACATAAAGAAAACAAAAGCTCAAAAACGGGGGAAAAAGATCCATGTAAGTTACACCGTAGTAGTAACGGACTTTGCAATATTCACGTGTACAACAACAAACGCACGAAATCTCTACTATTTAATGGAAGATGGCATATAATTAAACAAAACATTCACTAAATCCCACTCCAAACATTCCCCCTCTTCCCCATAAATGGATTTTTCTCCCCCGTCTTACGAGTTTTATGCTTTTATTTTCTTTATGCAAAGAGTGCGTTTCTACTAAATCAGTGACTCTCTGCAACTTTATAATGAACTTTATTTCTGTATCTATCATGGCTCAAATGTTAGTTTTCGTAACATCAAAGCGCTAATACTAGGGGCGCAAGGAAAACTTTTATTCAGCTGGGCATGGGTACTTTCCTATAGATAATAGTCCTTTTCCCCCATAAAATTATACCACTGTTTCAGGAATTTTCTCTACACCCTGTATATGTAAAACATGTAAGAGCCTAAAACTTCTGGTTGTCTATCCGGCATTTTTTCTCGGAGTTTCAGGCAAGTATAAATTCGGGAGATAGTTCGAAACGTATTTAGTTATATGTAGATGTGCCTTTTGATATTTCGAAATTTTAAAAAAATAATATTAAAGATTTTAAGATCAATATCAAATATCAATTAACTTTCAATTGAATGTTTCTCCAAAGAAGCATATAGGTACTTTATTATTAATAAGTATTAATTATAATTTATTTATTATACAGTTTTAAGAACAAGCAATTAATCAGAAAATCTTTCTTTTCCGTTCTTAACATCCTTTACAGTATAATCGCTTACTATTAAATCATCTGGCATCAATTTTTTTATCATTTTAAAACAACCCCGTGTTACCCTTATGAAGTTTCAATTTACCTTTAAATACCAGTGGTTTTTATAAACATTGCTGATGAAATGTATTTACCGTAAAATCTTGAATACACGCCGGGTCTTTTTCGGGTCATCGATATAAATTCCGGCGTTTTTTCTCACTTTTAGATTATTAAACGTTTTTCCATTCAGGTTAGTTTTTGTTACTTCATTTAATTTTTTTTATTAAGTTTTTATTAAATTTTAATTTTACGATTTTCCCCATTAAAAGGAGACTAACCACATTTAAATTTAAAATTAATCATTTAAACTCCTTAGATCAATAATTTTTTTTTATTTTATTTTAGGTACCGGTAAGTTACTTCTTATGCTCAGTGGTTAACTAAATGTGCAGGAGAACACGGACTTCGGGAAAAGAAAATCATACGATGTAGCATTCAAACTAAAAGCCATTATACTAAATATATTGCTAAATTTGCGCGATTCTATGCGAGATTCAGAAACCATTAACTTGCAAGAGATCGAAGATGATGAAGAACTTTATAATAATGAGGCAGTTATCTCCAGTGATTCCGAACCAGAAGATCATATTATCTAGTTATTAATTTTTAGTTTTACTAAAGAATTTTTTTTATTAAATTGCAATTCAAAATTTTGTCGGATTTATTGCAGGGTGATAGCGACTGGGAAAACCGGGAAAAGTCAGGGAATTTTACAAAATCAGCAAAAAATGCGAAGTTGGAACGAAAAATTGGTCAGGGAAAATTACATGATCAACCAGGAAAAGTCAGAGTATTTTACGCAATCATTTTGGGACACCCTATTATTGTGAATAGCCCTTAACGCCGGGTCTCGATTAATCGCCGGGGGGGGGGGAGTTCCAGACCATTGAAACAAATAGACGCCCGGGCGTGTATTCAAGATTTTACGGTACATAAGATTTGTGGAGATCAACATGGAAAGATTTGTCATAAGACTTGACCTGAAATGAAAATACTGTTCAAAAATTTTTGATATTATGTGTTAAATTTTTATAACAGTCACTGATTATTACATAAGGAAAATCAGAAATCACAAATTATGTTGCGAAAAAATTTGTAATACTGAGCAGTAAAACAATAGTCCACTAGCGTTCTAAACGAGAAATCGCATCTGTCATTACTCAGGAAGAGATGAATTAACAAGTTCCCGGAGAATTAGCTTGTTCAATCTGATTTTCTACATTTGATGAGTGCATGAGGATTTTAAAGGGAATGAGAAGTTATAACTTCCTAAGTTAATTGATAAACTTTTAATAAAAAAAAATAAATGATTTAGTTTTATTTATTCTTTTCTTTTTGCATTCTGTATCTCATCTTTCTTTTACAGGGAAATTGAAAGAAAAGCAGGGAATTTGGAAAAGTCATTAAAGTATTTTCAGTTTTTTGTTCCACAATATATGAAAAGAATGCGTAAGTAAGCCTTTGTTTATGTTTGACTTGCTACGTAATTTAATGTTTTTTAAGTTATGCCGTTCTTATTTTGACAGCAAATTTGTTTGGAGATAAAAAAGGAGAGTGCCATGTGTTTCTGGAGGTTAATGTGCTCCAATGTCAAGTTAGAAGACATTTACTTGTGAAAAATGTAATTAGAAAGTTCTTTCCTTTTGCCTCCTCCATTCCGTCAGCGGGTACAATTGCATCCTGCAAGGCTTTCTCTGCATTAATGAAAATTAATTATCTCTGGGTAAGTAAATCAAAAACTATTTTCTTATTTAGAAGAAAGAATAATCAGATTTACGGATATACTGGTGTTTGTCGTTAAAATATGCCCTTGGAAATTCAATTTATATATTATTTAATTTTTCAGTCCCAAGTTAATTTAATTCGTATTCTAATTACTCTTTTAAAGACGAGTTTTTCTCTCTCGTCGGCCGATGTTAAAGCGCCATAAATAAAATGTTAAATCGTAAACGCTTCCGTAATTGGGAAGAAATGAACGGTTGCAGTGGCGATCATTGCCGACGAAAATCATTAACGTCGTGCAAACTAGAAGGGCGACTAAGTTGTCTGTTCCTGGAAATCTTTGTAGGTTCCTGCATATTAGGAGTTCCATTTTGTAATGAGATTTTTATCGCTGGTTCGTGTAATTTGGGATGCGTGGTTTAACGCTCATCTTGGTTTAGCGCTTTTGTTGGCTGGCCCACCTACGACTATGCCAACTCTCACGATGTGCGTACGACTCGGACACGTAGAATTACTGTTTACGATCTTCAACTGGGTGCTATTTTATATTTTCCAAGAACAGTGCTTTCGAGCTCAACTGACTAATTTGGTTAATTGAATAATTGATGTTGAATTGGGCACGGGGCTCAGGAATGACGGGGTAATAAGCTTAAAGGCGAGGACATTATTACGTTGCTAACGAGGGTTTTAGTTTGAAATTTGCGGTCATCGATTTTAAGGTAATAATTTCCGTTTCTACGGTCATGTAAATGATAATCATTTAAACTATTTCTGTTGGGATAGATATTTCAATTTTTTTTTTTATCAGAATGTTATATTTCTTTTTGTTAGTTGGACCGTCACATTAATAAAGTACAAATTGGTAAAATGTAATATTGAAATCTAATTTTTTTCAGTTTATTAAATTAATTGTAAAAATGAAAAATGTACTTCTCTGAACTTGAAATTAAATTAGCATAAATTTATAACATTAGCCCTCTAATTCATAGTAAAGGAAAAATTTAACCGAATTATTATCATCCCTCATCTTTATTCATTGTAATCAGCATACCCTCACTAAAAACGTTTTAAAGCCATTTCTTTGGAAAAGTTAAAAATTTCAAAATTTAGAAATGAATATTTATTTATTTGTTTGTTTGTTTAGTAAGTAATTACTATAGTGCCTAACCGGGAAAGAGTCTTTGAAGTCTGCCGCCTATAGGGTGCTTAGATCTTCTACTTGGATCTCTTCAATGGAGTTAAAATTTGCCTTTTTAAACGGAGTTTCTTTTAAGAAACCGTAAAGAGCAGACAGGATTGGGAACAGCGGTCGTGTTATTTTTTGTCAGGATGTCCCTCAACAGGAGTGAGATTTGTGCATTTGTGCCTTTTCATAGTGCAAGAACCAACCTACCTTCTTTCGCGTCGTTTTGCTTCATTTTCCCTCAATTGTCTCAAAACTATGCAGTACAATTTCCCGTTGACAGTTTGACCAAATGGAATAAACTTTTCTTTCAATTCTTCTTTCAGCAATGGCTTGATATTGCTGCAAACTTGGCGCGCTTTTTTCGACTGCGAGAAAATGGATTCTTCCACCGCGAAGACTGCTACTTTATTTTGCGGGTTTCGGATTTGTTGAGACCTTAAAGCAAAATTTTATGCAAATTTCATAACATGAGCCACTTCGATAAGCTCAGACACATTCGAAAACAGAGTGAAGAAACAGCCGAAGCCCGGAAACGCGTTTACTTATAAAGACGTTAGACTTAGTTGGCAGACTGACAGTCAGATATATAGGAAGATATATTTGCTATATAATTTCGTAGCAATGATGGGCTGCTACGAATTTTGGATAGTAGCATGCATATCTTCAGAAATTAGATTACAAACGAAACGGTTTCTTCTCAATTCGCATTACGGCTTGGATAGAGAAATAGCATCAAAATAATTTCTCGGTTTCCTTCCCCTTCTTTCAGATGGTTCTTTAAATGAGAATGCGTCATTAAGAACTGGCCGGGTAAGGAATCTAACATATAAACGCTTATCTTGTCTGCTCAGATGTTATCGAGTGGATTGCCAAAACGATAAATTATAAGATTAATAATGACATTAATTATAAGACTATAATTTTTAATATCCAATATTAAGAGTACGGGGAGCACTAAAACATGATTATAGCGAGGGACAGCCCTGATTTTTTGAAGTACATAATGCATAGCTTTACAATTTTAGCTTTACAATCATTTTGCAAGACTTACTTTGCTTACTGAACATCGTAAATATTTTCTCCGCGGAAATCTTCCTCACTCAAGTATTATCTATGGACTTCTTTCGAAAACACCATTATAAAGTAGCGTAAGAATGGAGCACGTATTGGTTTTACAATTGCGTCTGTCCGTCCCCTTTATATCTTCCACATTTTTTGAAGTAGAATGTTGAAACTCGGAACATACACTTTATTGCCAAAAATGACCGGACACGATTACTTTTGATTTTAGATGTTTTGTCGAATATCTAGAAAAATACTTGACAAATTATCCTGAAATTTTAGGGGTGTAAAGAGCATGTTACACCTCATATATTTCAGCGAAGGTTTTGTCCCGAACGCAAATAGGGGGGCACCAACAAATTAAACAAAAAATAATGTTTGTAAAAAATAATGCTTGAAATGCGTTGAAACTGTAGCACTTGACTAGGAGGCTTCTTTTACTTATCTGTGTCCATTTGTACAACAATAGCACGTATATTCATGGAGTTATAAAGTTTTTTTTAAAAAAAATTCGAAATGTTTTCGTAAGTACAACAGCGATATTCACACTACTTGTATTCGCTTTGTAATTTGTATTCGTGTGAATATCGCTCGCAATTTAGGATTTATATCTTCAATGTGTTGTACTGTACCCATATTAATTAATGGGGGGAAAATCTCTGTTTTTGATCGCTGGAACGGATTAACTGTATTAACATTGATTTGAATGGGGAAAGTTGCCTCGGTTCACAAACAACCTCGGTCCGCGAACATTATCGACAAAACCGAGGTTCCACTGTATTCGACAAAACGTCTAAAATCGAAAGCGCCCGGTCATTTTTGGCAATATAGTGTAGCTGAGCATAGGCATGAACTATTTTACTATTTAGTTTGGTATTTGATTGGCCCACTAGGTTCGGAGTTACGGGGGTGGGAGTTAGAGGGCATCAAGTGATCTACATAGTATTTAGATAAGTAAAGGAGCGAAAATCGATATGCAGATTCCTTTAGGTAAGATCTATATTACTATAAAGTTTTGGCCCAAATTGTCCCAGTGGAATCGGAGTTATGAGGGTGGCAGTCACTTGGTCTTTGGCAACATATGGCATGTTATATATCAGGTCGTTGCATATCAAATGTCGGATTTCGAGGTGGGTTCCGCGCTTCAGCACGGTTTTCACGTTTAGTAGCAAGTACCCATAACAGATTGCTACATTCCCAGAGATAAACCTATCAGCGACCAGCTGCCTGAAATTTGCATGTCTGCGATGATATTTAATAGCGTTTGAACCCAAGCGAAGATAGTCATGACTTCATACGAATTACGTGTGATAATGTAATACGAGTTCAGGTTGAATCACACTGCATCCAACGCCTCTCGAAACATCAATAAGGTATTCGGTGTAGGCACTATAAACGAACGTACTGTCCAACGTTGGTTCCAAAAATTCCGGGCGGGAGTGACGGACCTGGCAAATGAGCCACGCGGCAGACCGTCCAACGTGTTGAATGACGCTGATCTGAAGCGATCTGTGGAAGAGGACCCGTCAAAAACTGTTCGGGACCTTGCAGGGGATCATGCTGTATCAGCGTCGACTGTCAGTAGACACCTTAGGACCATCGGCAAGGTGAAAAAGCAGGACAAATGGTCCCACAAGAACTTACGGAAAACCAAAAAGAGCATCGGTTGGAGGTGTGTACGGACTTGCTTCCTGCAGCAGGGGGAGACGATTGTCGCTGCGACCTACTGTCATGAACTGCATCTAATCGTTTGCACACAAAACTGTGTCAGCAACAACCTGCAATTGTGCATCGCAAAGGCGTCCTTCTGCTGCATGACAACGCGCGTCCGCACGATGCACGAACGACCTTGCAGGCGCTACAGGCTCTGATCTACTACGAGATGCTTCCACACTCCCTGTACTCTCCGGACCTCGCCCCTACCGACTACCATCTTTTCCAGAGCATGGACAATTTTCTCCGGAGGCAAATATTCCTAACCCAAGCAGACGTCGAAAACGCATTCCGTGAGTTTATTGAGTCCCGTGACCATGATTTCTATCGGAGAGGGCTCGAGAAACTGCCAAATCGTTGGCAACAATGTTTGGATTGCAATGGGGGTTATTCCGAATAGCACGTGTGAAGGTGTCATTTCTAGAGGGCCATTAAAGATGACCTCTGTAATCCGACATTTGATATGCAACGACTTGATATCATTCCATCGGATATGATGAGAAAGTAAAGAAAATACAGCTCTATTATGTTTCCTAAATACTACGTTCGAGAAAAATCAATTTTTGATAAAAAATAAAAATAAAAATTGAGGGGTTAAAAGTGCAGATAAAGGGGTAAAAATAGATGACCCTCAGGGGTTCCCCGCTACTTTCCTATACACTCCTCGGGAAGATTAATTTTTTGTTCAATTCATACGTAGCCTATAAAATGGTTACTTTTGTAATCCTTAAATATATTTTAATAATATGCATCTTGACAAGAAATTAATCCTCCCCGAGGGGTGTATAGAAAAGTAGCGGAACCCCTGAGGGTCATCAAGTTTTACTCCTTCATCTGCACTTTTTAATCCCCCAATTTTTTAATAAAAAAAATTTGTCTCCTTATCTCATACTCCGGCCTCCTAGAAACTACCAGGCTTGAACATGACGTCAATAATGTATTGTTGAAGCACTTACGTTTGTTTTATCTTTTCCATGTTCAGGCCTGGTAGTTTCCAGAAGGCCCTGCTCACACCCCCGTAACTCCGACCCCGGTGCACCAATCAAAACCAAACCAAATAGTCAAGTAGGATATGGTAAGCTATATTCTGAGTTTTAACGTCAAAAAAATGCAGATAATATGAAGGAGACGGATAGACGGACATTGTGCTCCATTCTTCCGCTACTTAATAAGAATTTACTTTTCGAAATCTTATAAAAATCTTATTCGACTTTCTCCAGAAAAATTGTTGTTATAGATGATTATTTGTAGGATAAGAAATATTCATTTTTTTAAATAATTATTAGTCCAATAGTTATTTGTAATATAAGCTCAGAGCAGTTTATAAATGAATTTAAAATAAATCTCTCTAATTAAATTTGGACTGAATTAATTGTGCCTTTTATCTAATGTGATTATTATTAAAAAGAGAATTTTTGATATTTGAAAATATTTTTAAAGAATATATTCAAGAATGTTATTGTCAAAATATAATATTGAAACTGCATGTAAAAGTGGTTCAGGAGTTAAGGGCTCACAAGTGAATCCGTTTAAATTGTAATAGATTCGGATCTCAATAATTACCGCAAAATTGTTATCTTAGCAACAACTAATCTGAAAAAGAATAAAATCTCTTTTCAAAGTGTCATTTGCACGAAATACATGTATTATGCGCAAGAATGTGCCAAGAAATGATCATCTCCTACAGCAGTGCTCGTTCTCAAGACGTGGATTCATCGATTGTGCGTGGCCTATTCATCTGAAGGCCTATGTTTCTGTTTACAACTGGCTGTTCTAAAAGCCGAATGCATACGGCTCTTAAGCGCATCCAAAACGAGAAGGTCTAACAATATTATTAAGCCTGATGAATGAAATGTCCGTCTTCGAGATTACAATTTACAATCCATCAACTTACGAATTAGCGATTAAAGTAGCAATAATGAGACCTTAGTTATCGTTGAAAATCGAATTCAGAATGAGACTTTCTTGACTTTCATTAGGTCTACTTAAGTATTGATATTTCCTTCTGGGAGATGCTGTATAAGCGAATAACACGTAATAAAAACTATTTATTTTAATGAATAATTTAAAAATTGCCAAGACACACAGCTTTAAAATGTAAATCGAAGCTAGGATGAAGTTGAAATGAACAAATCTTAGTAGTAGAATAAAAATTTAAAGAAATTAACTACTACTAATAATAAACCCTTTATATTTTGATAGTCTAATTATGCCTCAATCTTCACTTTTTGCAAATTTAGAGATTTGTTCTAGATTCAGTTTTCCTTTTTTTTCTCTTATAAACTTGATTCAGTCAGTATTTTAGAAAATTGAGTATTTTGAGATCTACTATTCTTCAATGTGCTTTTTAAAATCTTCTAATGTGTACAGTGTTTAATGGAGCTATTTAGGCTCAGCCAAGGTTGTCGCTTTTTAGATTTTAATTCTGCTATTTTAAGTAAACTGATGTACAATCCTGTGAAGCGAGATTTAGATTGAGGAAGGAAAAACCTTTGAGGAACAAAGTGGACGGATGAGAATGCGAAAATTCAGGAAAAAAAAGGCAATTCACTGAATTCCACAAACACTTTTCAACATTCTCGATCATTCTCATTCCAAAGACTTTCCTTTACAGGAACTACAGAATAATGGTAGAACATTATGTGCGACTTCAAAATATCCTTAGCTCGAGGGCCTAAAGCTGCTTTAAACTAAAATAAAGTTTTTAAATGTTTGCCTTAATTCAAAAGAGTGTTTCTCTATATGTAATGGAAAAAATAAACTTAATTCGGAGGTAACTAGGAAGTAGGGACGTTGCGATACTACTGATATGAGTAAGTATCGATACTGGCAGTATTGGCATCGATATCGGTTATTCGATAATATCGTGGTATCGAAAAAAAATTATGAGAATCGGTAAATAGTATCGGTACAATTTTTTAAATTTTAGAAATATATTTTTATACATATGCTATTAATGTTTCGTACCAACTTTCCATCTGCCGAGCTCAATGACGATCCCACTCCTTATGCCACCACAATGCGCCTCTGATATCGTTGTACATTCTACTTTTGCGTATTTTATTTACCATCTCCAAAGTCTAATGAATTAAGATGTTTAATTCATGTAGCCTTTGCCACCAATTTAGAAATTAATCATTATACTCTTGGCAACAATAATAATAAACAACAACTTTTCTTTGTTGTAAGCTGTCGCTTGTAGAATATACAAAGTGATTGTGAATGGTGTGTACAAACTTTCAGGATACGTTCCAGGGACCAAAACAAGCAGAAAATGCCCTATAAACATGGGGTCGAAAACGCTTCTTTGTATAGTATAATTGTTTGAAGGTGTCCTGTATTAGAAAAGTTACGACAATTCAAAGAAACGTCTGAAGAAAATTGTGTTTTCCTGACATGAACCCACTGGACTTCTGGGGGTATTTGAAAACGCATGTTTATTCTGCCCTATTACCAGATGTGGCAATTCCTCGTCAACGGATCCAGGATAGTTGCAACATCATCTGTCATATACCTGGTATTTTCAAACATGTTCGCCGATCCATGCGGCGACGTGCACAGGCTTCTTGTAATCTAACGGAGGCCATTTTGATCACTACTATAGCATGTTATCCACAATGGTGACTGAAAAGGAGCTACGCTCCAATAAGTTGTACAGGGTGTTGCAGATAACTACAGGGCAGTATAAAGGGAAGCCTACCCGCTCGATTGCAGGGTCCGGCTCGACATCAAATGATAAACGTTCACCCCCCTCCCCGACTGTGGAAACTGCTGGCTGCTGCAGGCCACCTTTATCTCCCTCCATTCTGCCAATCGACCGAGCCGGCCCCTGCAATCGAGCGGGTAGGCTTCCCTTTATACTGCTCTGTAGTTATCTGCAACACCATGTATATATTTTTATATATTTTCTCTAAAAAATAAGGACTCAAACTTTTTAAGGCAGTACTCAGAAAAGTTTTCTTCAAAGTTATTTGTAGAGATTAAAATAAAACGAAAACCATTGAATCTTATAAAACAACATGAAGCAAAAGATTAAACGCAAATACGTAATCTCTAACTAAGTTTGACTTTGGTCCTTCTGTACTGCGTAACTCTGAAGAAAAGCCAATCGCTATTTGCAATAAGGGAGGATCCGCAATTTCGGTGTCTTATTTCTTTTCTTTCATGTTTATCATTTTGTTGGTCATGTTTCTCACGTTCCATCTTTTTTTCCTATCAGTTCTACGTTAAAACCGCCAACGTTGCCGATTTCGTTTTTTCCCTCTTTCCTTTTCTGATTTTTTCCCCTTTCCTTGAAAGGGGCTGATTATTTCTCTTTTGTTTTTTCTCCATTTGTTCGAGGATACCTCGTTGTAGCTATAGTAACTCTTATTTCCCCCCTTAAAAATTGAGAAAACGAGATTCTAGGAAGTGCCACTATGACCTTTTATTTTCTTTAGTATTTTTAAATGGATCCGATAGAGAATTCTTAAAACGATATGAATATTCTAAAAACTCATTTTTAAATTTATTATGAGGAAAATCTCTCATTGGATATGTAGATTTAATATATAAATTAAATACGGGATAAATTTTCTAAATTTTTAAATAAATGTAAGCCATACTTTCTTTCCAGAGCCATTTGGAGACCTTTAACATGTTTCTTGAAGTGCCAAGATTAAATTGGATCAGATTTAAAAGGGCTTTTTTTGTTAGAAAGCTTTAAGTGTTTGTTTTCGTTTCTTTGTTGTTGTTGTGGTTGTGTGTTTTGTTGATATGCTTGACATCAGTGGATTGATTCGAGTTTACGAAAAGTTGGAAATTGTTTTCGGTGTGAAATTTCCTTTTGTTAACAAGGCGTTGGCGAAGGGTTTTTCGCGCCGATGCAAATTGCCTATAAACTGCTGGCGTGGCATTAAAGGTAAGGAATGAGTTCAGCAACCCCGAGAAATAGCAGCAGAATAACCAGATTCCTCGCATTCGTTGGCTGAATTCACAGGTTTAAATCACGAAACTTTTCCCCCTGTTCTTTGATATAACAAATTACTGTGCAAAGAGCCCCCCCCCCTTCCACTTACAAGTTTGGAGAGAATTCACTTGGAATTTCCAGAAATTTTATTCTTGGTGTTGTTATATCTACTATTCAAGGATCACATTATTTTAAATTATTGAAGGGAAATAATTAAATGAAATATACCATATGTAATTATCAAAACATAAAGCTGTCAGGTTATTCTATACGCCAGACAATTCATCTATAACAATTTTTGCTATTAGAACCTTAAATTTTTTTTAATGATGAAAATGGACAATGAGGGCAAATGTCTGAACACCGACAATGCAGTTCTATAATAGATACGTGCAATACAAATTAAATACTCAACAGTTTTCTAACAACAAAGAAAAACTCAAAAACTAAATTATATAGGATGTAAATTATCTCCTTCAAAAAAACTACACTATGATGTAGACGAAATTCAGGCGATTAAAGTGATATAAGACACTTGGGGTCGCAAATCGCAAGCAACGCCGTAAATTGAACCTCAAACTAAGCTGAATGGCGTGGCGCTGTGTAGCAGCTGGCGGCTTTTGTACCTTCGAATGGTTCTTTCTATCTCGTCCCACAGGTTGAGATCAGGTGACTGGACTGGCCAAGCACGGTGACAGGATGCATTGTGCTGTTGAAAGAAAACCACAGTAAACATAAACGGGTACATCTGGTCTGCAACAATGTTGAGGTATCTGTGGCATTAAGGGATCTTGCTAGTGCTGGAGGTCTTTGCGTCTATTCTCATTCTGTCATCAACATGGTGGAAAAGTAACCGAAATCATTGGTTGGATGGCGATAGATATTTTCCACTCATGTCTCCAATTTCACAGATCCAGAGTGAATTCCTTTATTTCTGGGATAGCAGGAAGCACTTGGATGGTCTCCTGCTATTATAACCAATCGTTGTGTTGTGTTTCGGATATAATTTTTTTTGTACTGAGCTTTATGTAATTTATAATGTTGTTGTCCCGTAGACGATACGTTCAGTCGCCTCATCTATCTTTCATCCACATTTTTCCGACCAACATATTTGTACTTATCGCTTGTAATTATGTTCCAGAATTGCCATTCTCGAACCGGTTCTTCTTGCACCTACGATCATGCTACGTTCGCAGTCGTTCAGATCCTTTGTCTTACTTATGTTTAAGCAAATGGTGCTGCCAGACTGTTGTGTAGACAAAGTACATGGTTTTTGTGCATTACTCGTTACTGTTACATCATGGGATTTGAATGGACCGTCTATTTTAGAATGGGTGATATCTCTAATAAAGTGGTCACGCAAGTCACGTTAAGCTCAGTTCACGGAAGAAATTGAAATAAACGTTGAAAAATTGAAGAAACCATGGAAAGTTTGAAGATAGTAAAGAGCAGCAAAAATATGGAAGGTAAAGAACTTTTAACATTTTAACAAAATTTCATAAACAGTGTTATAACAACAATGGAAAACGCCATATTAATTTATTTTAATGATGTTAGCTTATATTGGTTATTTCTTTAAGTTATTTATATATGACAGTGTTTATATATTGAAAAGTTTACTTTCTAAAACATACCATTAAATACCATTAGATGAAAGGGAAGTAATACTTCAAAATTGAAACGAAAATAAATTACAACAAATAATTTTCACTATAATCATCATACCGGGCATCAGAAGTTGATGTTTCCTATGACGGGTGAGTTTTCATCCTTCATTTTTAATTCCTACCTTATCAGGAATAGTGAATCTTTATAAATAGAAAGAATGTTGAAGAATAACATTCAATTTTTATTATAATTCTGCAAAATAGGATTTCAAGTTAATAAAAAAGGAGTTTGAAATTACGCATGATTATTAAATGATTAAAAACTTTGTTCAAGTCCAGAAATTTGGTTCTTTAAAAGCTTCATTTATATTGCCTTTATTATAATTCGGGTTATCTTAACATGTAAAAAGTAAAGACAAAGGATAAAGACGAAAGAAGTAACGTTGAATAAAGCAGAAGCAGTGATTTTAAAACTAACAAGGGAATCCCTCGAACATGTATGTCACAGATTTCCACCAAATTGAAATATGTTACTCATCTGAAGCTACTATAGATGCTTGCAAAATAAGAGAGTGCGAAATTGTGTTTCTTTCAAAATAAACCGCGAAAACGAAAAAATTTCAGCATACATAGCCATACAAAGACTCCATTGTTAAAGCGGTTCGGCTATGTGGGGTTCACTTGTAAGTAAAACTTTTCGTCCCGACGAAGAAATTTCCAGTTATTCCATCCAACGACTTCCACTTGTGGATTCATTTCTTTGGCGAATTATAAAAATACAAATATCGGAGGAAAAAAAAAAGAATTATAGCGCAATTGCGGTGTTTGCAAAGTGAAAAGAAGAAAAGGGTTTCCATTAAGTTTCCTTTCTGTAGAAAATGTCTATGACGGTTAGCCTGCCGGTGAAAACTTTTGTCGTAACACTTGACGTTTTGATGAGACTGAAAACCCATAAGCACGTGAGACGGGAATGGCAAAGAATTTCGACAGTTTCTCAAGGGATGCGCAAGGTTTCGTAATTCCTTTTTGCTTCTTTTCATGCGGCATTTCTATGCGTTTGCCGTATCTTGTTTACCGAGCTGTGTGCTCCAACGACACATGACATTTTTGACACCCCTCCAACACCTACTTGACGGAGGCATTTCATCCGCCTCCCGTCATTGCCATGCCACCTACGCCAACCCATTCACACCCATCGACATAAGGGAAAGCAGCAGCGGCAGCAACAGCCAGCCAGCCAGCCAGTCAGCCAGCCAGGCTCCCGCCATGGAAAGCTGACTGTATTGATTTCTCGGCGGTGTCTTTCTCGCTCGTCCGTCTCCCCTTTGAGCTCCGAATGGAACCGACTGCGGTTCTGATAAAAGCCAGTCGTCTCCGTAGATGCCTTAGGAGTTGCTTCTGGATTACGCTCCCCAACTCTTCTCTTCTCTTCCTCGCACGTTTACAAGGGAAAAAATTGCCTCGGCATCCTGTCACGAGATGCTCTCCGCCCACGCAAGGCAGAAGCAACTCAAGTTCAGCCCCTGTAAGTAACAGGTTCCACTGACACGGCGCCCTCGTTTCCACCTACCTTTACCTGCCTAACTCGTAACTACCCATCCACACTCACGTCGTCGCTTTACAACAAGGTAGGCTTTATACTAGATTCTCTATATTATCGTCCCCTTTCTCATGCTACTTATTTTAACATTTTTTTGTTTGTTTGTTTCTTTTTTTCCATTGTTTCTCGTACAATTTCTCCATATAACATTTAATATGTACGCGTAACACTTTGATTCCAAGTGTTAATTTCTAGTCTGCGCTTCAATTTTAAATGAATGAAAATAGTGAAACAGTGTTTATGTTTTTGTTATCACTTTTCGACTGATCGTAAATACAAAATATAAATACTTGGAAGAGATTTAAATCCTTTTGTAAACTCAACTAGTCAAACTTCACTTTAAATGCTATGAATCAAATTTTGTGTGAAATAATATTGAAGAAGCATGCAAATATTATGATATTAGTATTGTATGTAGGAAAATACTTACAGTATGACAAGACTCATGCATGTTTTCTCATATTCACTTAAAAGGTATGTAATGTTGTTATTGCAAGTGTTAGTTAAAGAAAAAAAATATTTGACCACAGTTCAGTTTTAGATAAACATTGATCAAAAGGAAGATTGATATAGCAGCTTTTGATAAAAAACATTGCAACACCTTCTTAACTTGCATATTAATAAGAAGCTATTTTAAAGCTATCAGTTAAAGAGTTTTCTTGTGCGGGTCAATTTTTTTAGATATTGTCAAAATGCACTGGTTAATAGTAAGAAGGTCACATCAGTTGTTAGTCCGTTAAATATCCTATATAAATTGGCTTTATTTTATCCCTGACACCTAAAATGAGCTCGCTTTTTTAAATTTTTTTTTCTGAAGCTGATCATTTTGTTATTTTAAAGGAGCTCGCTATCACAAATCCTGTCGAAAAGAACGATTAGATAGTGATGATACTTAATAAACTTCCACTTCGATTTACAATAAATTAGAATTGAAATGGGCTCTAATTGAACGCAGAAAATGCCGATACGGTGCTAAAGAGAAAACTGTAACCGTTTTAATAGGATGGACTATAAATTTAAGCTTCGTTATTGTGATTCGGTAGCTGTGGGAATTGGGCCGGCTATTACTAAATCACCAAGTGGCATTGAGTGAAATTTTTTTAATGGCTAGAGGGTCTCCAACATCTATGGCGCTTTTTATTGGAATGCTATTACGAATGTTTGTTTGTTTGTTTTTTGTTTTTTTTTTATAAAATGTATGCGTTGTAAAATGTGAGGATTTGGTCGACCCTTCCCAGCTAGAAAACAGCCCTTGAGTAACAGTTTCATTCGACTTTCTTGTACTTTATTCGCATTTGCACAGCTATTGGATTGAATAGCTTGTACTCACACTCACAGATCTTTGTTTTTTCGCTTCAGCGCTGTTTTGTTATTTTCATTCGTTCAACAGTTTGAGCTTTGATACAAGTGATGGGATCGTTATAGTGCTGAGAATGGTAAAAATGAAAGTTTAAGACTGAGAATAACACACTTAAAAATTATGAACTTAAAATTGGGTTATATTTGCTGGTATGCCAATGAAAATTGTTTATCTTCATATAACTTTCGATGGGACATTTGACACCGATCTGCCAAATATTTTCAGTAAAGGATTCTAGCCTGATGATTTATGTGCTCTTTAATATTTTTTATGCTGTAACGTGAAAATTTATTAATATTTTTGTAGAAATATGTTGAAAAATAAAAATCCTTACATTTACGGATTGTTTTAAAATTTTTTTGAAAATATTGCGTAAAGTATATGTTTTAGGAAATTTTTAAATTATTTTTAATGCAATTAAAATTTAGTAAACAAGAATTTGTTATGTGAAATATAACATTTAAAATGCGCACTGGTTAATATCTACTAAAAATAATCAAGTTAAAAAGGAAATTAAAATTTTTTTTTCGTGTAATTTCATACTATGTCTTGATAGATGGCTGAAAAACTGTGATCTGTCAGAAGAACAGACTACATATCTCCTAAAGAGAAATCCATACTAATTCAATAAAACAAAGCCTTAATCTTCTCCTGATAAGAGCAGCGAATCTAGGATTGCATTCAGCGCCTTTGATTTCCTGAAATGGTAGGAGTGAATGGCACTATTTTATGACAACCAAGTGATGCTTTCTGCTTTAGAATGAATAGATCGGCAAAACTAAGCGTAATAAATTTTAATCTAAGAGAGAGAGAGAGAAAGAAAAGCGGGTGCAATTAAAAATCCTTTATTCAGCGTGATTCCTTAATTACTCACTTAAAATGCAAGCAGTGAATCCTTCAAAGAGAATAAAGATAACTATTTTATTTATAATATTTACTTATTGTGTTTAATGAGCTATCCAGGCAAGAAATCGCGCTGCATAATTTACTACTTCGACTTTTACTCTTTTCACTAATCAGCGTGTTTCACAATTGTCGAATTCTGTTTCATTCTTTTGCATATAAAATATTGTATAACAACTGTCCTGCTTAGAGCGGAGAGGTTTCTTGCATTTCGTGCTAATTTCTTTTATGAAAAATTAAAAGCATCATCCTAAGAAAATGTCACTAATGTTCTGTGCACCTTTAAGTAATACGTGAAAATCATGATGACTTCACCCTCAACTTTTTTAATGTGGGCTGCTTGAAATTGAGTGCAAATCTCAGCTAGGATGGCCTTAATCGTGTGGCTCCTTGCATTTATTTTAATCTGATGAGGGCAAATTGGCTAATATGTCTGTTGCGGTGGTATTACGTTGTACTAAATCGGAGTTTGTTTTCATGGTATTTACGAACATGAATTGAAAGTATTTTTAGTGAAGAAGAAATTCATCAATAGAGCACTAATATGTTGTTTCTATTAAATAGATCGCGACTACACCTGTATACATGTATCGGGTGTTTGTGCAGCCGCTTGCGTCTAAAAAGCAACGGAGGCCTTGAGCGAAGGTCTTTTCTTAGAATTTTTCCATCCAATTGGGATTGTCTGCTGACGTTGGAGCACCCACCGGCGTAAAAGGATCAACGAATTGAAAGGGAACACGGAATGGACTTCAAATGAAACTGTCAAATCACGTGCAAGGGGGGTTTTTATTGCCCACTGCCTCGTGCCCTGGAAACCCATGCGCAAGGAGTCACACGTGGAAACCTCGACTCCAAAGGAAAAAAAAAGGAAACGAAAGAAACGAACAAAAATACGACATAAACAGAAAATGAAAGTGTCAAACCTTCTGGAGGATTGCCAAAAAAGGTTGTTAGGACGGAGTTATTTCTGTCTACACTTCATTCTCGCACCTATTCTGCATAGGTAGGGGTAAATAAGCGTCCCTTCTTCATCGAAGACGGAACGGGATACAACACAACAGAACGGGGAGAATAAAACTGTCAACACATCCTGGACCATCGCCAATTGTAGAGTTTCTTATGGCGTCTTGGATTTCGCTCGTCTTGACGTTTAAGCCAAAGAACCAGGGGTGTAACGAAACTGTACTTTGGGTGGTGCACACACCGCGTTCCCCCATAATAGCAGACAGGAAATTTCCACGTAAGAGCTAGATACTTTTGGCAAGGCATGCTTCTGCGCACTTTCCGTCATATTATGTAAATTATGAGTCTAATTCTACGTTTGGCACCAAACTGAGCAAAGAAAGGAGAATTTACGATTATTGTAGAGTTAAGGCAGGAGCTTTGTTCACTTCTTATTCGGGATCAAAAGTTGAACTTTTGCGTTGGTTTAATCAGACATTTACGCCTCTGTTTATATTTAAGTTTAGCAAATTAAAAAACTTTCATTACACAAACGAATTGTAGTTTTCATGAAAAATTAATTTTAAAACTTTTCATATAACGTTACTCTTTGATTTTTTCTTTATGCAATATAATGCTAATCCAAAAATGTTTAAACATCCGCGTTTGTAGAACCCCGTTAATCCGAATTGTTAATCATGGATTAGCTAAATGCTAATCCGAAATGTTAATCCGAAATGTTAATAATTGGATCATATCCCTCGGATTAGCTAAAGTTTGGATTATTTAGACTATGCTAAAACATGTATTACAACTTAGGTATGTGTTGTTTTCCAAGAATCTAACATTCTAAACATGCCTTCCGGGCGTATTGGTATCTCACCAATGAGATGGAGAGCGTTTTATCTGAGATTCATCTAGTAAAAACAGATCAAATTTCTTACGATTTCGAGAACACGGAGCCATGCAATTATTAATCTCTTGTTTTCCCCCACGGTCGTCAAAATACGAGCGAATTCAGATTATCCGGATTTTAGAATTAATGGGGCCCCTATTGTAATTTGTAAAGGCAAATGCCATTAGTAGTACATATGAGATTTTCATTCTTCCAAATTTGATAAATTTAGAAACACTTAATAAGATATCTGTATAATTACATCCGATGTTATGTTAAAATAACTTTATTGGCTTCATCATTTTTCCGGTCTTAGTATTAAGAAGATACTTAGACTATACTTAGATACGAAGTATGTCCAGAGGTAAGTTCCGTTTGGTAGTACTAAAATAGCATGTGCACACACAGAAAAAAATCTCTTTACCTTGAACCATTTTTCTATATAGTTCCCACCATTTTGAAGGCATTTATCATAGAGGGGCACGAGTTTTTATATCCCTCGTCATAAAAATTTGCCGCCTATAATGTCAATCATTTAGTGACAGCTTTTTTTTTTTTTTTTTTTTACCCCTCCACTGTTCGCGGTCGTCTCTTTCCGAGAGCTCTTTTACGAGGGCCCTCGTAAGTAGGCCAAAGCCACAAGAATCCATAAGGCGATGGGCCCGGAGACGGGCATGTCGCTGAATGGAATGGAGCGGATTCCGGTATCTTCTTGCATGCGTTCCTGTAGTTGACCGGCCTGCTGCCTTGTCCAGGTGCAGCCATACCTTGTTTACCTCTGTACCGTACAAACCGGGATGTCACGGCTGAATATGGGGGTTAGAACGTTAGTCTGATAGTACATGGCGTTGACTTTGGCCTTTGATTCAACTCTATGTAAAGTTAACTTGCCGTTGTATCTGTATCCCCCCACTCTATACACGGTACCATTTTCTGAAGTCCTTAGAACCTCTTGGTTGGTAAAAAAAATGGCTCGGATTTTGTTGCAGTCGCCGGAATGAACATACGTCTCATCTAGTGTGACCACGTATTTCCACATTTTATCCGCCAGGTATCGTTCATACTGTTTGCGGCAGTTGGTCCGTCGCTTTTGAGCATGGCGCAGCAACAACTTATAAACGTGGCTCTTGTGTCGCTTCTTCGGTTGTAAATCATGATTGAAAATTGTGTTTACTGTGTAAACAGATGTCCCTATCTTCTGTGCAATGGTCCGTTGAGTTGGTGGGTTACGTCCGGTTGCGAGAGCCTAAACTTTCCGGATGACATCAGGAGTACGGCTAGTGGATGGTATTGGCCTGCTCTTTACTTTCAGGAATGGCTCCGCTTCTGGTTTTGCCAATGTTATTTAGTACACTTGATATCACTTTCTTGGAAACTATGAAGCCTCGCTTCTTGCATGCTTTCATAATTTCGGAATAGCTGATTTGACGTCGGAAAGGGCTGTTCTGTAGCTCTCCCAATTTGGTGGCATAACTCAATGTTTTTAGCTCGCTGTTCGAATACTATTTTAATACCTGCTCTAACAATACTCTACGTGATAGCTCACGTGAAATATAAGCGCGCGCCACATTTAAAAATGCTAATTGTTACCATATTTCCCTAACAAACCCTCTGTATGAACCAGAAACCAGAATAATCGCAGTAATGAGCACCCTGAGAGAGAGAGAGCTAGTAAGATGCTTAAATTGGTCTTGATCTGGGACCATGCAATGCGCGCGACAGCTGTGAAGGGACTAAATATAAAGCTGAATATGAATTCTGTACATGTATACATGTATGGGTGTAGCAGATCTGCAACGATAGATAAAATACTAATAGTTATTACTATATCTGAATTTAAATTCATTGTAATGAATAACACTATTAAAAATACATCTTTCATTGCAATCGAGTCGAATACTGCTCTCCTTTCGAGAAACCATGCAATGGACAGATAAATTAAAATTATAATATTTTAATAAATTAAAAAAACATGTTGAATTAAGTTTCTTGCTTTGTTTGATTTTTGAAGAAATTTTCAAGCTGTTTTTTCTACTGGTCAAAAAGAAAAATTTAAGACACACAGTAAGCTTTGCTTTAATATTTTTACCATCAATTCGGAGACATATGCCAATTTTCACATATATCAGACGAAATTTATCCTTATCCTTGCTGTTTAATTGTAATATTTAATGGGATCTACCAACGTGATGTTATAAAAGTGTGACGATTACAGCATACTTTAAAATTTTATTTACTCACGTTTTCATTCATGCTTACTCTGTTTCGTAACCGTGCGTCTTGGCTCTGTCTCCATTAGCATTGAAAGAAATTTTACCGGACTGTTTCACCCGCCTTCCGTTCTGTTTCGCGTGGAGCTGTTCAAGTCTCTTTTGGCTAATGGAGTCAAATCTTCCGCTCATGCGCATAATTACGCGTTTCAACATCGTCTTGAGTTCTCATTCCCTCCGTCACTCCCACTCCTCGGCTACTGTGTGCGCAAAGCGAGCGCCCTTCAGGGCGAAAAGAAAAGGGTAGAGGACCGAAGTTAGAAGGAAAAAAATGAGGCGGAGTCACCATTTTTATTTACTTTACACTTGAAACTTCCCCTGTTTACATTCTTGAATAAAAGTCGGAAAGTGAGGAGAGGTTTCTTTTCCTTACCAGAAATGCATACACCCTTAAGCTTATTTAAAATTTTTAAAATATATTTATTGAGAACCTTTTTATTTCGCAGTGAACACAGTTTGCCGATTATTGATAAATTTCTGCTTTACCTTTATGTTTGGGTATTAGCAATGCTTGATTTTAAAAAATATCCACTTAAATAAGAAAATAAATACAAAAAAGATAATCTCGATCTATCATGAGTCTACGGGATAAATAAAATTAAATGTGCTGATGAGCCGACAGTTAAATTCGCTATAATTAGATCAGCGGCCAATTTATAAGGCACTGATTGTATTCAATCCTCTCTAGTCTCTATAGTGCTCGAATTCATCAGGGCATTTTATTTTATCCAAAAATTTCTAAAAGCGATGCTCGGGCATTTTATCCCATTCCTCGATAATGACTGCGCAACTACGACATATTGGAGGGTTGGGGATTTTAAATGGGGATGTTCCTGTCGATCTCATCCCACAGATACTCGATAGGATTCAAATCCGAAGATTGTAGAATTTCAAACTCATTGTCATCTCATCGAGCCTTATGACATGTTGAAAATGGTGTCAGAAAGAAAGGGTGAAACTGGCTGGTAAGAAAGTTAGATATGCAGTGGCATTCAATGCTTGTTCTATATGTCAGTGAACCTAGTTTCGCCATTAAAGCATCCCCATACAAAGATGACTCCTCCTGCTGTAAAGTTGTCACTGCGCACGAGGGGTCCATGCTTTCGTGCTGCTGATACAATACTCTGACATTCAAATATTTCAATAGGGGTCCATTCAGATATTTCAATAGGAATCGAGATTCGTTGGACCATTAAGATGGCGGCGTTCACAGGACCACAGGAAGCTAATTTTCCTGTAAAGAATAACTCAAGAATGTTCTGCGAGGATTTTTTATTATACGCCCCCACAGCCTGGACTCGAACCAAGAATCTTCGGCTAATCGCTCTGAATCCCTCATCAAGTTGTCTAATAAATTGGCTACTCACGGTAAACGGATTGCGTAGATCATCAAGACTTGTACAGGGGAGGGGGGGTGCTTAAGTATTAGAAGTATAAACAGGTGTTGTCCTATTTGAATTTTCTGCACGAACGAACTCTGAATTAGTTGAATCGTTGCTAAGGGAAATTTTAATTCAAAATAGACCTGAATAGTTTTTCCTCAAAAGATTTTTTCCTCCCACCATAACAATATTCCGCTCGCAAGGTTTCTTTTTGTCTATAAAGACACTTCACATTCTCTCCTTAGCCATAGGTTTAACTCGACGTGACTTCTTTTCTCCCAGCATCCTCTAAAAAATTTAAGGACGGGTCATTTAAAAGGTTAATCATGTATTCAATAAGATTTTACTCTTTAGAAAAGTAAAGAAAAACTCCTTTAGAAATGCACCTTTGCCTGAGCTTAAAGAGAGCTTCGCTGCAGAGCACCGAAAGTTGTTGTGAAGCAAACCACATTGCCATCCGCTGTTGTTAGAAATTGTTCCTTCATTCAGTTTAACACTGCATAAAAAGGCATAAAAGTTCTAAACGGATAATTTAAGTGCCTTGCTTTCTTTGAAATATTAAACAATGAAACCTTTCTCTGCATAAACAAGTTGTTCTGCTTGGCTTGAATATTTATTAAGTTTAAACGGTTCACGCGTTTTGTTTTGGGGCATTTTTTTGACGTTCTTTTCTGAGAAATTGATTGTAAATAATCGCGGATGTTGGATTAGCACGGTTGAACCTTTTAATCAATTGCCTCCATTCATTCTAATTAAAGATAATCTCGCCTGGTTCATCTTAATTAGAGATGAAAAATGTGAGAGTGCAGTTTTTAGCTTTTTTTTTCTTTTCCTTGACGCGTTTGGTTAATTACAATAAATAGCTCAAGTTGAACACTTAGCACACATTTTCTAATAAACAGAGCCACGAATCAAACTATTTCTCGCTTTCTTCGCTATTTATTTATTTTCATTAAAAATTGTAATTATCAATAAACTCATCTAATGTCCTATTTGAACAACGTGCCTGTGAATTAATCAGAAATTTGGTTAAGGAATTATTAAATTTACTTAAAGTATTAGCTCTTCCGATCATCTTCAAACAACGGTTTACATCTTAATTGGATTAGCAGTTTCGACCTCTATGAGACTACAGACGCCCTCGGTCTCATGTTTAATACAGCGCCTGACCACAGCATTAACTTCAATAAAATAAGAAGTGAGGGACAAATTACATTCTAATCTTTTTCTTCAAGTTGTTTGAATTAAGAAATTAGATGGACGTACGTGTTAAATAACAGCTGATAAAGTCGTAAAGAAATTTAGCTCTTAATACCGGGTGAGGCAGAAACAATTAGTCGATTAATAACTTGAAATTGAACACTTTAATAGAATACTAAATAATAATAACTTAGAAAACAATTGTAAAGAACAATAGGGTGAGACAGGTAAACAATTGTAAAACATCTCTGCAAGTTATCTCACGTTGACCATGGCTTTCCTCAGCAAATTCATTGGAATTGCATGAATTTACTCTCTGATGTAATCTTTCAGTTTCTGTATAGTATGAGGTCAGTGGGCGTAGACCTTATCCTTCAAATAGCTCCATAGGAAAAACTCGCATGCTAATACACATTCCAGTCCATTAATGTGACCACCTGTCAGTACCAGAATAACCATCTTTCGCGGCGCGCACAGCTGCAAGACAGGCAGGAAGAGAGTCAATAAGGTTCTGGAAGATATTGACAGGGATATGAAGTCATGCCGACTCCAGTTCTGTGGCGAACTGCCGTAGGTTACGCGGTGGAGGATCCATGGTTATCGCGAGTAAACCGATCGAGGTGGTCCAGCAGATGCTCTATGGGGTTTAAATCCGGGGAGTTTGGGGGATAGGGGAGTATCGTAAACGCATCTTCGTGCTCTTCGAACCACGCACGGACACTGTGCGCTATTTAGCACGTCGCATTATCCTGCTGGGAAATGCCATCGCGCTGAGGAAACACAATCTGCATGTAGGGGTGGACATGGTCCGAAAGGACAGATGCGTACTTTCGTTGATTCGCGGTGCCGTCCACAATGATGAGTGCACCCAGGGAATGCCATGAAAACATTCCCCAGACCATGACGCTGCCCCTTGCGGCACGAGTAGCAGGGTCTTTGTTTTCCAATTCATGGGAAAAACCCACCTTTTGCCACTCTGTTGCGGCACGAGTTACGGTACTGGCGTGCAAAGCTCAGTCTTTGTCGCTGGTGAACAGCCGTCAGCATTGGTGCACGAACCAGCCATCTGCTGCGGAACTGTCGTTGAGGATACACTTTGGCGGACCCCTGGTTCAGTAGGTGGGGCAGAAACAATTAGACGATTTAAATATGGCGCCAACCCGACATCATTGTAGGTGGCGCGGTGAAACGCATTTCGCTGAGTAAAGCAGTTTAAAGCCTTGTCTGTTGGCTTGCACGCATCTTCTTAGCCGTCGTTCACCACTGTCATCTATAGCCCGTACACTTTGACCACAGCGGCACGCGAACCGTTCACAAAACTAGCCGTTTCGGAAATACTGCCGCCTTTGGCTCGGAAGCCGATGATCATGTCCTTTTGGAGGTCGGATAAATCGCTACGTTTCGTCATGACTCCAACATTTGCAATGTTTTCTGTTCCCTCTGACATCCTTTCTATACCCCCACCACCTCTGATACTGGTACGTACCTTCTGGACGTAACCGCTTTCCGCTGATGTTGAACGTAGAGGGTGGTCACATTAATGTGACTGAACTGTGTAAATCAGGCCAGCGTGGAAGCCATTCAACGTTTCCAAAATAACATGTTGCGGAAACCTTCCTCGGATGACTACCATTGAATTTTGTGATGTGTGAGCGGTAGCGCCATTCTGATAGAACCACAGTAAGCGTGTGTCGACATGCCGCCGACGTTGGAAGTTCTTCATTGAGAAAATTTCACAAAAACACCACATATCGAACTGATGTGACCGTAACGTAATGAACATTAGCAATTCAAAGAAGTAGAGCCCAATCATTTCAAGTTCACTAACACCACACAACACTGTAACTTTTACAAATGCGTGACTTCTCTATTGCCAGTTGCCCAATATCTGAAGTTTTGCTTGTTGTCGTTGTTTTTGAAGAACGCTTTCACAGCAAAAGTTCCATGCTCTTCCGACCAACGTTGCATGATGACTAAAGGCTTTAAACTGCTTTACTCAGCGATGTGCGTTTCACCGCGCCACCTACAATGACGTCGGCGTGGCGCCAAATTTAAATCGTCTAATTGTTTCTGCCCCACTCTGTATATTAGCAAATTCACTGATTGCACTGGACTAAAAATATCTTTCAGTAATCAGTTTCACTTAATTAGTTCAGTCGTGAATTTACAGGGCTAACATAAATGATGTTCCCGATTTGAAACGCACGCAAAATTCATATTTAATGAAATTCAGATACTGGGTGTGACTATAGATAAATAGTTGTGTTAGGTTTAATGTAAAGTTAGCTGAAGAGAGCAAGAGATCGTTGATGAGTATCTATTCTCCAGGGCAAAATAAATTATCTTCCCATACAGCCAATGCAAGCCTACAGCCATAGAGCAACATATGCCTTCCTGCACATATCTATTCTAAGTTTGTTGAATTCTTCTATTAGAACAGCACGAAGTTCTTCATTGTTGGAAATAAGGTGAGCATAGATATTGTCTTTAATTTATCTCCACGGTGGGATTAGGACTAATGACCTGGCTGGCCATTCCATGATTATCAGTTCGGGGAAGTCCCCTCGATCTTGCAGTAGAGAATATACGTTTTCCTTGCAATTCCAGATAGATTTCTCCAATCATAGAAATCTCTAAGAAAAAGAGACCAGTGGACCCAATAAAAGATAGTCTTCCCCAAGCATAACTCCTGGATTGATCTTCCTCTCTTTTTTTGTGACTTATGCAGATTTTTTAAGGCATATGCCCTCATGCACGCACCGTATTTGCCGTAAAAATCTTCCCATTGGTTTACTAGGATTTAATTAAAAAAGGATAGAACTATTTATAAATATCTCGTACATAAGTAGAAAGAGAAATTTAAAAGTTTTGTTCAGTATCACCCTTGGTATCTCGGAATACATCACAAGCCTGTAGTTAAGTTCTTGCCAGACACATTGAACATGTAATAATCCATTTATGCAATGGTTTCTGTAATGCGTACTCTGTGGTAAGCAAGGGTGGTGCGTGAAGGAGCATTCTTATAGCTCGTTTAGTGATTGTTTGCTCAATGAAAAAGGAGAATTCATGTACTTTCTCTTGAGGTGTAACATTATTTGAGTTTCTCTCTTCATTGATGTAAACTGTATCTGAATTTCATGAAAGTGTTTCTAACTGGAAACATCGTTTATATTGACTCTGTACTTACCTTCTTTCAAAGGCAAATAGACATGGAAACTCTACTGCTTTCTTTTTTCGCAATTAGCGGCACAAGACAGGCAGCCAAAGCAGCGATCTGCTGTTTTTCTAAACTCTTAAAAAGTTAATTACGAAACGGTGCATTTTTTTCACCGACAGTGTTGAACTTGGAAGTTCGCTAAAATTACAAGAGCATAAGTAATTTTCTTTAAGAGAATGATTATGTTTCTAATTTTTCCGTAGGGTTCTTCGAAGCTTTGTCTTTCCCATCCTAATTGATACTGATGGTTTTTTGTTAGCGTTGGGTGCGTTTGACGGGAACGGGAAGGTGCGTCGTTGTCGTAGTCGCTTGTCGTCGGTGCCGTCGTTGTCTGCGGTTGCGCCGCCCGTTCAACGATGCTAAATTGATCTGTTTCATTCACTGAGACGTAACTCCATTAAAGAACTAATTGGATTCGTTTTGTTTCAGGGGGATTTCGAAACTGTTTTAAGACCATCTGCTAATGAATTCAACTTTAAGACACGTTCCCTTTTATAGCCTTTCCCTTGTAATTGAATTGCATTGTTTAGATTGGAAAAGGTGATTATTGTACGGATTCATTCGAGCCATGCGAATGTGTGCGGAACGAGTTGCTGTTCCAAAAGTTCTGGTATCTTTATGAGTTTTTGAAGAATAATTAGATTTGCTATTTAATGCTTAACGTGACACCGAAATAAATTTGTGTCCACCTGAACGAAGAAGCACTCTTATCAATGTTTTATTTAAGAGTTGATCATGTGTTCCATCTAATGTTGAAGTATGGGACTTGCCTTTTCATGAAATATGTGCTTCATCTGGATCTCGTTAACTTACTTGAACATCAGATAGCAAGTGGCTTTTGTAGGAAGGACGAGCAGCATATTAATTTCGCAAATAACTCCGGAAATTAAGGGCACTCGGGGGGAAACGAAGCAGAACCCAATCAGAATAGCCGCATTGAATTGAAAACGCATCTCACTTGTTACGAGGTTGAAATTAATAAAGGAAAAAAATCGCTAAAACATGATTAATCTGCCATGTTCTAGGTTCTTGATTGAGAATTTCTGAAAAAGTCAATAGGAAAACTGTTTTTAAGCTTTGATAACAAAATAGATGAAAATTAACAACACTATATGCATCAAGTGTTGGTGAAAATGTATGCAGAAGTTCAAATATCAATTAAAGTTATAAAAGTGAAGATAAGTGTACTTCGTTTAGCAAATTTTTGTGAAGCCACTTCATATTTCATTTAATCGATGATGAGGAGGAAAAGGGCTTTCTTCACACACGATCCAATGAACCAGAAACATCTGTATAGTATTTTATAAGACCCGCCCTTTGGAGCATATAGGAGGGTTAGCTTAAAGAGAATAAGGCTCTTGTAAGTAAGTAGAAAACCAAGCATTCACCAGACGTTTCATTAATTTTCGAAGATTTGTGGGAAGAGGATCTTACTGTCGGATACGTCATTTCAACATGTCTCAAACCATGTCTGAAATCTGGAGTGGCATTGTAGGAGAGACTTGGTTGCCAACAATTTTCAAATAGTCCATGGAATGCATCCAACCTCCTATGAATATCATAGTCAGTTCTATACCAAGAGATCGGCCTCGGTGGCTCAGTGGTTGCGTGATCGCCTCTGATGCCCGAGGACGCGGGTTCGACCCCGGCCGAGGACGACGAGGATTTTTTCAGGGGGAAAATCCTGAGATCACGCACTTCCTTCGGAAGGGAAGTAATGCCGTTGGTCCCGTGTAGTCGTTTGCTGGCTGCACATTAAAGAACCCTTGCGAGGCAAAATTTACGGCCCCTATAACGCCGTCCTGAAATGACTATGGCAGTTGAAAAGGACGTTAATACCAAGCAAACCAACCAACCAATTTATACCAAGAGAAGAAGCTCCATACTATGACATCAATATCAGAACCTCTAGTTGTGTTTGATAAAGCATGCTGGATCCTTTGTTTCATGGGGCTCCCACCAAATCTTCTGTCTTTTTTTTCCAGACCACATAACGTTTTTCCAGTCACGGCTTTCCAGACACCACTGAACAAAACATTTCAGTGGTTGTCGTAAACACAGTACTCAGTGGTTTTTGTATATGCTTATGACTGCCGTTTGGATCCGCTTCGATTCTCGGCGCGAAATTTGGTCGGGAAGAGCATTTTATAAAATCATTTGTCAATTATTATTCACAGTGAATGTCCTTTTTCTCCGTAAACGTCGTTTCTCGGCTTGAACCACAATTACCTTTTAGAACAAGATTTTGGGTCATTTTTCCGAGGCCGGCCAGGTGGTCGAGAGGGCTAGGACGTAGGCTTTCTAGTTCTCGAGTCCGCCTGGTCGTGGGTTCGAACCCGCCATGGTCATGGATGTTTGTGTTTGTCCCGGGCTGCGTACAGATATAACTTGTGTAAAAGGCGCAAAATGACTTTATTAGTCGACGCCAAAATTTCTAATAAACCAATCAACCAACCAACCATTTTTCCGATGATTGAATACTCTGGATATAACACCTTTTGAGAAACCAGTCAGATGCTTCGTTGTTAGAATCGTAGCGACGAGCACCAACAATGAGTCCCTTTTCGAAGTCAGTTAAGCCCTTCTTTTTCGCATGCTGATCAAGTTCTATGATTAGATTTATCTAATTCCTGCTTAAATAGAATCACATGAGCTCAAACTATTTGGCATAGAATCGGATTAAAACAAATTTTTATAATAATTAATAAATTTAAGTTTCACACATGTTTCTAATTCTTTGGCCACTGTTTGTTTATATCATATGTGTGGAGAAACTATAGAATAAGGACAGCTTTAAAGATCAATTAAAGTTATAGAAGGGTAGATAAGTTTAAAAGGGTGTACTTCGCACAGAAAGTCTTGTAAAGCCACTTCAGATTTCAGTTTAGTCGATTATGGGGAGTTTATTTTGTTCTGGTTGGTGTATGCGTTAGCAGATATTTGGAGTTAGTAACATATTTGACATTGTATCCTTTTAAAAAAAGAAAAATAATAAAATAATAATAATGAAAAAAGAGTTTTCGACTTAAAGTAAGATCGAAACTTTGCGCTAGACGAATTGGACAATCTAATTGTTGGAAAACTGATTTTATGCAATGAAATTTAAAGCAGAAACCTCGCAGCAGATCGATACTTTCAACTACACTTAACATATGAGTAACTTAATAAAGAAGTGAAGAGTTGGGAACATTATCTATGCTTCTTATCTCTAGTGCGTATCGCATTGAGATGTCAAGAAACGTTATCGTTGATGCTTGAATATTAACGCTTTATGCAATTATTTTAATGTATTAATGGGAATTCCATATTAAGATCATCTTAGGCTTATGAAGGCTTTTGCAGAACTTGATGGAGAGGTCTATTCGCATCTACGGAACTGTGAGTTCTCCAGAAAGCTTGGATAAACATCAATCTAGAGATTTTCTATCCATTTGTATAATCGATGCGAGGTCAAATTGCTGCAAGAGACAAAAGGAAAATAGTAAATTGAACATTAGTTTTAACAGATTATCATGTCCTAGAGAAACATTGCACTAAGCTGAAATGTTAAATCTTTTGCATTAATGTTTTATTTTAAAAAATTAATTTTTGAATTAATAAAAATTTTCAATCATTTCCTAACTTATGGTTTTCTTTAATGCATTGTTTTACCAAAAGTGTTTGGACACTGGACAAACTAAAAATAAAGGAAATTAAAGTGTAAAAGGGCTTCAGGCCACCTTTTGCAGCTATCACACCCTTTCTTCATTAAGAAAAAACTTTCATTTTCTGCCACTCCTCATATACCAATTCAGACTGTTCTACTAACTCATCCCAGAAGAACATTTGCTTTGAGGTCGGGGCTCCGCCAAGCCATTCAAATCCATCATGCACATTTCATCAAACCATTCAGGTACAGATGTTGGTTTGTGGATGGAAGCATTGTCATATTGATAAACACGTTGTAGACAGCGCAGAATGGTCTAGAATATTTAAGTAAACCTTGAAATTCAGTTTTCTTCACATAAAACAAAAGAATCAGGACTTTTCAAGAGAAATAGCCCTACATGGTAATGTTATCACGATCAGATTTGATGGTTGGTACGATGCATTCAGCGCTTGCCCGACATTCTCCATACCCTCGTGCGAGGGTCAGACTGCCACCCCAATAATGTGTTTCCATAAGCTGCGTTCAGCTGAGTATTGAGCATTGGTCATCTTGATCTTAAACTTAAGGGCAGCAGTTCTCTCTTAGTGCTAACGTTGAACAGTTCCAGTGTCTAACAATGGTTCCTGAAGTTGCCTAAACTCCATATTGATTCAGACACAGAATCCAAGCCGATTATTCCGGACAGTCCTCTGCAGTGCTCGCTGACCTCCGTGAATTTATGAGGTCTACATTTGTGCTATTTTACTGTTATTGCCCCTTTACAGTGATATTAACTACACTTTACAGTGACATTAATTACACTTTACAGTGACATCAACTACACTTTACAATGACATTAACTACGGTAGACTTAGATAGGTTTAGCCAGTCTGAAATCTCATTTTAGTGGTGTCAGTAACTCTATCGCGTACAAAGTCGCTGAGTTCTTCTTTATGGAAATTTTTGTGGTAACTGACCTTGATTGATGTTTTAAAGCTTAAATTATGCAAATTATGTCTCGCATCAAAGCTATTACTAACGCTATGGCCCGAACTGTACTAAGAGCTTTTTAAACTTTTTGTCTCGCGAACCCGTTTTACACATAAAAAATCCAAAGGACCCCTGAAACATGGGTTTCCTACAATGTTTTATATGTTACATGTTCTAATACGTTTTATCCATATGAATACAAATATTTATAAAATAGGCGAAAAATTAGTCAATAAATAGAGAAAAATAGTAAAGAAAATTCCACGGCCTGGACTCGAACCAGGGACCTTCGGGTTACCGTCCCGATGCTCTAACCACTAAGCCACCGTGGACATGGAAGCTGTCCCTATCAAAAGTTCGAGTCCAGGCCGTTATTTTCTTTATTTATTCATCAATATCGGAGTTAATGGCGTGAAAAAAATCCTCCTAAAACCATTTTCCAGTTATTAAAAAAATTAGTCACTATCGAATTTTCGGCGACCCTCCCCCAAAACATTGATGTATATAGTATTAGATTATTTAAGATGTTATTGATTTGCTTATTAATAAAATATTTTATGACAAGGCTAGTCAGGGTGAGCTCAGGATAAAGAATTCGTTAATAGGACTTATATTTGGTAAATTTTGATGGGTGATAGAATTTGTGCCAGCAGCTATAATGGCAGTTGGGTTTATAATTGTATTATTCTGAACATAATTGTAATTATTATAATTTCATTATCATAAGCTGCATAATTCTTTTATGATAGACATATATTCAATGCTACAATACATAATTAAAGCTTATGAATTAATCTTTAAGGTAAGCAATTTGAATGTTCAGTTTCCATAAGGCTTCAAGAGAAACTCCAAGCTGCCAATATTTTAAAAATTTATTGTCGTTATTTTCTATTAATTTATCATGCAAATGTCGTTAATCCGATACCCAATAAGATCGCCAAATTCACCTTCCGACACGTATTTCCTTGAAACCAGTTAATCTGACTCGATATTTCCGTCATATGCAGGATGCAACACACTTTTCGGGAAACCCAAACAAATCGGATTATCAAGTTTTAATTGTACTTTGATGGTGTAATAGCAAATTTTCCAAGTTAGGGTTCAAACGGCATCATATTAAAAATAAAAGATGAAATAACGGCTATATATCGCCGTTCAGAAGCTACAGATTTAAAGAAATCGATATTTAAGATGAAAAGTTTTTAAGATTTAAAGATACATGCAGAATTTAGCATTTGTAGAAGATTCTGTTCGGAAAACTTTCGAGATGCGGCAATGAATGTACAGTGGGTTTAGTTCTGTTTCTGTTAATAATCAGATTTTGGGTCAGAGAATGAAATTATCCCGCTTGTTTTTATGATAATATTTTTCTCTTTTTTTCTTTTCTAATTTTAACATAATATTATAATGTAACGTGTGAGTGAAGTTGAAATGTCCAGCTTTGGTACATCATGTTTCGACCGCCATTTGCTGATTGATGTGAATTACAATGCCATATACAGTGAGCAAAAAAAATTATCCGTCCACCAGTTTGCAAGTGATTGAAATGACTGACACTAAGTGACATGTTCACATTATTCAAGTTTAATTGCACATATTAGTGTCTATACAGTTATAAGCTTCTGAATAATACCTTGAACTTAGGGTTTATCATTGATATGAGATATTATAATACAAAATAAGTCTGTATGACATTTTTGTGACAAAATATTATCAGTCTACTTAAATATTTGGGCAGATATACAATCTAAACTTAATTTTTAAAATTTAGTGGACCTCCTTTGGCCTTCACAAAGTCTAGGCGTCGATTGTGCATAGACTCTACTAAAGGTTTTGTTTTTTGTTTTTTTCTTCATCTATATCATTCCAGTTTTTGTCAACAAATCTTTTAAATCTGCTTTTGACTTTGGTCTACGGTTTTTGCTCTTCATTTTCAGTATGACCCAAAGGTGCTAGATTGGATTTAAGTCAGGTGACTGGAGAAGCCAGTCAAGCACTTTCTGAGGATTTGAGGAATTCTTTCACAGAATGAGCTGTATGTTTAGCATCTGAGTCTTGCTGAAATCTAAAACTTCTTCTCAATCCCAATTTACTTGCAGAAGCATGGAGATTCTTATCAAGAAATTCTCTATACCATCGATAAATTCTAGATGTCCCACCCCTGTAGCCGGCATGCAACCCCATACCATGACACTTCCTCCTCCATGCTTCACTGTTGGCTTCAAACACTCCAATCTATAAGCTTCACCAGGTGTTCTCCAACTTTGTTACAGCCACCTGAGCCAAATAAGTTAAATTTGCTTTCATCTGACCCACAATTTTGTTTCAAAAATTTTTTCCCCCTTGTTTAGGTATTCTTTTGCCCAATTCAGGCGCCTCACTCGGTTTTTCTTACTGACGTAGGTTTTTTTTCTTTGGCGTGCATCCTTTAAGCCCGCCTTCATGCAACCTGTTTCAATGGTTTGAGAAATAATTGATAATGTTTAGATCATTTTTCACTTCTGCACGCAGTTCTACAGCTGATTTTTTCCTATCTTTTTTAATGCATTTTACAATTTCTCTGTCTTCCCGTTCTGATATTTTCCTCTTCCTATCTCTTCCAATTTTATTTGCGATTTCTCCTGTTGTGCGATACTTTTAGATGATATAATAGACAGATGAGAGTGGAATTTGGAGTTCCTTGACAATTAAACACTGACTTTTCTCATCCTTTAGTCCAGCTATGCCTCTACCCCTCAAATCATACGAATATTCCTTTATTTTCTTATTTTTCTGCAAGGTTTCACATCGTTTATTATCCATACTGATAAGTATTCTGTTGTGAATGTGATTGTTTAATTTTTTCATAATAGATAATATTTTCTGGCTTACAGTACTTGCTTGGACGGATAATTATTTGGCTCTACTATTATAAGGTGTCTTATCATCTACTGTATTTTTACTTTTCCCCATTTAGTACAGTGATCCCTACCCATTGTGAGTTCATATGGTTGAATACAGTAGATTATGATAAAATTTCCATTCAAAGTTAATTGGTTTTATTTATTTTAAAGTTTTTATGTTTATACAAGCTGGTGGACGTATAATTTTTTTGCTCACTGTACATTACTTATCATTCAAGTAAATACGAGGGGCGATTGACAAATAAGGTCTCCATGGCTGTAAGTTTTTTATTTGTTAACCGATTTTCAAAATTCTTTTTGTATCTTATACTCACATTTGTCCTATGTAATGCACTATTCACTTTTCGACACAGTCCTCATCCCTTTCCACGCATTGTACCAACGCGTGAACCCGTCGGAGAGGAATTCCGAAGTTGTTGTCGACACCAGGATTGAATGGCAGCTTTGGACCCTCTTCTGGAGTACGATAACGTCCGCCCGCACACGAGTCACTACACACCAGAGGCGTTGCTGCGCCTACAGTTCAAAGATGAAAAATTGCAGTTCAAAAATGAAAGACTTTGCACATTGCGACTTTCACCACTTCCCAAAGAAGAAAGAGCCCCTTAAGGGACATGAGTTGGTTCTGACGGCGAGGTAAACGATGCCATTCAATGCGTGAATAGTGCATTACATAGAGGACAAATGTGAGTGTAAGATACAAAAAGAATTTTGAAAATCGGTTAACGAATAAAAAAGTTACAGCCATGGAGACCTTATTTATCAATCGCCCCTCGTATTTAATAATTTCCATTATAAGGTTTTCCATTATTTACAAATTGTCCACTTTCTACAATATTCGCGGACCCCCCCTATGCTGGCTCGAAGAATTTCTATCTGACCGCCGATATACTTTGAGTTTATTTAATAAATCCTCTTCAACCTTAATACTAAACCTTGGAGTCCCTCAAGACTCTATACTATCCCCCACTACTTTTTAATTTATTTATCAATGATCTCGCCTACATTTTATACCCAATCTGTACTATCCTTTATGCCGATGTCACCCTCACCTTTGCAGATAAATCTTCATTTGCAAGATTCTATCAACAGGACCTTAACTTCCCTAAGTCGCTGGAATTCTTTAATCAATTGCATTTGAACCTTAATAAAACCAAATATATGAATTTCTGCAAACGTAATAAACAACATGTCCCAAATAATATGCTTATCTATTATAATAATTTTTTGCTCTCTCAAACATCTTCTTTCAAATATCTAGGCTTACAATTATCTCCTGACCTTTCCTGGTATAATCATGTTAATGTTCTTTTGAAAACTCTTTCTTCGAGACTAGGAATGGTAACCCGTCTCCACTTTCTCCCCCCAAATGTCCTTCTCCTACTATATTATTCACTAATCCGCTCGAGGCTATGCTATGGTATTCAATTTTGGGGCTCTACAACAGACTTTAATTTAGCTCGCCTTCTCCGCATACAAAAAAGGTTCCTTAGGGTACTACTTAGTAAACCTATCCCTGTTTCCCACCTCCTTAACTCTTATCATATAGAAACGGTATTTCAATTATATTTCATCCAATTAGCTGTTTTTGTTTACAAAATTCTCAATGGCAATCTAACTCTTACCACCCCCCTTATCTTGGTCCCTCTACACCAAATACATAACTACCCAGAACTGCCCTCGTATAAAACAACTACCAGCGCCGCTGTATCTCGTACATCGGAGTTAGATGGTGGGCTGTTCTTCCCGAAACCCTCCGCTCTCATTTACCTCTTACTATTTTTAAGAAAGAACTAAAAAACTATATCTTCTCCAACATAACAAATCTTTGTCCTTTTTAATTCTATTCATTCTCTCTCTAGCTTTACTGTCTAACGAAATTCCGTCTTTATCTGTATAAAAAACTGTATCCTTTCATGAATTCACTGTACCTTTTCTATTCAATCCCACTCGGGGATCTAACATGTCGGCCTCCAGCCATACAGGCCCTGATAGGGAATATTTTTTCTGTATCCTTATAAACAAAAAAATAAAATAAAATAAATAAATAAATAAATAAATAAATAAATAAATAAATAAATATCTTTCATAAAAATCTTCATTAAAAAATTTTATTTATTAAATAAAAATGTAAATGTAGCATTACAATCTTTAAACTTACTGAATGCAATATCCACATCCGCTATCGTCCATATTACGAATTGAAATTTTGAGAGAGTAAATCTGACATGATTTAAAAATATTTTATCCCATTTATGTTGATATATTATCCCTTTATGTAATATTTGGGGAAAATTTCAGCGAGTTAAAGAATATAGCATGTAGTAAATTAAATGGTGATAAGTTGTAACGAGATGAAAAAGCTTTTATCACTTTATTTTTTATTCAATTAACAAAATTTGTAAAAATGAATTTATCAGACAATAGTATAATTTGATATAGACTCTAAATAGACAGATTAATAAACTATTCTCTCAAATAAAAAGCTAAAATAATCTTTGTTAATAACTGTTAGAGTATGACTATAACTGGATCAGTAATTTTAAATCAATAATGGATTACGTTATCGTAATTAGAAAATAAATATGTAATTACCCTTAATAGCATTAATAAATCATCATTATCATTTGCTTAATGACATTGTCTTTAATTTTGTCTTTGAAATTCCAAATGTAATTGTTTGAAAGATATTAAAGTGAAGCGTGAACAAATTAACCATTCTTTGAAATTTTATTTAATTAATTCTTCTCTGATAAAGAATAAATAAATGGTTAGAAATTACGCAATAATAAATGTCAAGTTTAACGAGGCTGAAGAGCTTTGATTTACTCCATCGACGCCATATTGTACAAAATCAAGAATCATCGAAATGGAACTCGACAACAACTTGCGAAGTAAATTGAGGTAGACAAGAAGAAGCCTTATGAACTCGAGATCATCCACAAAATGTTAAAAGATAATAAACCGTTCGTCAGTCTGACTCAGACTCCGGTCATTGATAATGATGATGTTGTAAGAAGATTGCAAAATATAAGAAGAGGCAATTTATATAAAAATAGAGCAGAAGAAATGATCGGTTTTCTCGTTAAGGAAATGCCGCGGCTCCCCATTGACTGACCAAGAGAAAAGAAACAGTCGAAAAAGAAAAACAAAGGGAAAGCTAAAAATTATGGATAATCATAGATAGTACTGAGGATCGAATCAATAAATTATTTATACCTCGATGGTTTCCATAGCACTGAGTTTCTATATTTCATGAAGTCCATAATGTATTATATTTTTCTTGTTTATGCGTAACTAGCGGTTGACAATTTATAATTAAGTATACCCTTTGGCACTATTAATCACGTTCATTTTGAGTACGTAATTTAATTTTCATAAGATTCATTGGTCTAGTATCGTTAATAAACTAAAATAAAGGAAGGGTCTAAAGATGATACGGATACTAGTAGATTTTAGAATTAATTACTGTACTGTCGTGCACTATTTAATTTTAAAGCTAGCTTCTGTTTACGCAGTAAGTTTAACTTGAATACTTAACAAAATTATACTCCCATCAGGCTGCCTTTCTGTAAATCCTCAGCTTATTGCAGTCGAGTTGAAGAATGGATAAACAAATTCTTTTCCTACCAATTCAGAATGCAAACGCAGTAGCTTAATTCGGTTATCATAGTATGTAACTGACTGTTATGTTATCTGGTATCAGTTTAGCGAAGAAATGAAGAATTTATGTAGATTACATTCAATGCAAGCCGTCTAATATTTGATAAAGTCCATTGAAATTAATCTTTGATCTCGTCGTCCCTAAATGTACGGCAGAGCGGAAACCTCTGGATCGATAAATCTAGTCGCTGAGTGATTCCTGCGTGGCAATGCGAGATCTCGTAACTCGTTTTGGGCCGAACAGTATTGAGGAGAGAGAGAGAGGGGTATTTGAAAATGGGTCCGTCGTGGGAGCGAAAGGTGTTGTCGAGCGTGAAGTCCAGCTGGTCAACTTCACAGCAAACCGACGGAGACGCGAGCGCCTCAATCTCCTTCAATTATCTCCTCAAACGAATCGTTTTGTATTTATAAAAAGCTACTTTTCAATTTGTTCATTTATTCGAAGGGTCGAACTCGATCACCCTTTTGTGGACATTTTTCAGCTTGTCTTGTTAGGGGAAAGAGGCGGTACGAGGAAGTTCGTATAATCAATCATTTAAATAAGTTAATGGCCATATTCTTATTTAGCATTCATCTCAATTTGCATTCAACAAGGGAGAATTAATGGCGTCTTTGTTTTGTGAATTCAATTTTCTACAGTAAAGAAACCAGGAGATTTAGAAAGGACATTTAGCAAAGCAAATATTTTGGTCTTAAAAAACAATGCCTACTATTATGCCATACAGGTGCATGATGAAGGGTGAAGTTCCTAATAAACTTTCGATAGACGGTGCCATCTGGAGAGCTTAAATTTAAAAATAAGTCAGGTGCCAATACGCTTATATCACCCTAAATAATACAGCTGCTCTCTAAATAATAGGTAATGCTTTCAATATATAATTTAACATATTCGTTTGTGATACACTCTAATGAGATCAAACGGATCATGACCATTTCTATTGACACCTTTTACACACTTAATAGATTTTACAATTTTCATTAATTAATTCAAATCGTTTCCTAAAATTTATAAACTGGTAATTTGTAATCATATTATTCTGTGGTACACTACCTTGCCAAAAGCCATGGGATACCCATATTGTACATAGAAATGAGGCATTCCCGAGCAATTTAATGTTGTTCATCCCACTATTACACTACAGAAATCGCTTGCACGCTGCATGAGTCCCTGTATGAAGACTATTGTTGCACTCTAGTAGGAATGGCTCAAAGAAAGCAGCTTTCGGACTTCGAGAGGGGTACAGTTGTTGGATGCTATCTTGCAGCCAAAAGTATTAGAGAGACGTCAACCCTGCTAAATATCCCCAAATCATTCGTTCAAAACGTCATCCGGTTTAAAATCAGCCCAGGACCGGAAGATCCAAGATTATGGACTGGCAAGATCGTTCACAGAGTCCACTTGGAATCTTGGATTCACTGGGTTTTCATTGCCAGATGGTGTATCGGATGGAAGGATTTGAGTATGGGGCGATACACCGTCCGGCAAGATGTGTAGTGCCCACACTGAAGTTTGGCGGAGAGTCAGTGATGATGTGGGGGTGCTTTTCATGGTCTCTGTGGTCTGGGTCCAATCGTTTCTGTGGCTGGTCATCTGAACGCGGAGCGTTACCAAGACATCCTGGACAACGCCGCACTCCTTGCTCTCTGGCAGCTCTTTGGAAATGGCCCTTTTCTCTTCCAACGCAACAAAGCATCTTGTCACAAAGCAAGGATTGTAGGCATATGGTTTGATGAAATGGGGGTGCAAGAACTTGACTGGCCTGCACATGCCCCGATCTCAATCCCATCGAACATCTTTGGGATGTGTTGGAGCGTTGATTGCGCGCAGAAGCGGAGCGCCTGAAAACTGTGACTGAACAGTCGAAAGCACTTTTGGTGGAATGGCGAAAAATTCCTGCGGAAACATTAAAAACAGTATGGACAATATGCCCGACAGAATAAAGACTGTAAAAGCAGCTAAACGTGGACTAATTAGATGCTAACACATGCAATTTTTTATTAAGTGTTTCCATTAAATTGATGGTGTCCCATGACTTTTGACAAGGCAATGTATCTACGTATCTACTTCAAGGAATGATTATTCGGGAACGGTCCAGCCACGTTTGTTACAAGAACGTATGTCAAAACGATGATTTTTGTGAGCGCTTCAGACGAACTTTGAAATAGCTGCCATTCAAAGTCTGATTATTTTAAAATACATATTAACCCCTCTTCTGTTTTAAATGGTCTTGAATAACCGGAATGCCACTTAATATTTAGCAGAAATCTTTAAAAATGGTTGAGCATATAAAAGAACTTTAATGAGGCCAGAAATTTTTCGTGACGGCTTCATGACAAATGATGTCGTTATTGACCATTAGAGAAGTGAGCGAGAAAATTTTTTCGCTCAATTAATAGAGAGCGCTCTGAATGAACGAGATTTTTCGAGTATTTTGACTGCACAATCGTCAAACAAATAAAAAAATAGAGCTTTCTGGATCCCAGTAGATCAGAAATGAATTTTTTTATTTCCTCGCAAGCACGTTTTAATGAAACTTGAAATCCGATTTTTTCCAATTTAAACCTCCAGAAATGAGCTGTACAATTACTAACACCTGCTTAATGAAAATTCTATATTTTTAGGCACTGCGTCATAATATTGCAGAATAACCGGAAGTAAAAAAAAATTAAGTCTACATAGGATACTTGGAGAGGAGAAAAAACACTTCTAGTTGTCTCCTTGAATATTTTTCTTAAATAAATTTTATTATTTAAATTTTATCAAAGCTCCAAATACTTAAAAGAAATCGATGTTATAGGATCCCATTCCCAATTAGAGTTTTCTTCTTTTCTTTCTTTTTTTCTTTCGTTTTATCTCTTCCTCGTCCTCATTAGATGCCCTGCTCTATTCCTTTGAATCAGGTACAGTTCGAAGTATTTTAAGTTAACAGCTAACCGAAGCTTTTACTTCTTTTCCTCCTCCTTCTTCCTAGATTAGTTGGGGCTTTGCTCTCGCTGCTGTCTTTTCATTTGATGTATGAGGTGAGGTGCAACTCTTTAACTGCCTGGTCTCGTGAACGTCAAAGGTTTCAACCTCCTTCCTTGGCTCCTCTTTAATGAAGGAGAGCGAAGGATAAGAAATAAAAAGAGAGGAGAAGAAGAAGAAGGAAAAAAGGAGAGAGCGAGCAAAGAAGAAGAAAGACTCCCACTCGATCTGTTTAATTAAAGATCAAGCCATGAAATTTAAGTCCATTAGAATCCAAGGGAGAATCAAAGGGTGTTAGAGAGATTGCGAGCCGAGACCTTATTCGCCTGGAGGGAAGTCTTCCGCTACAAGCGCTTCACCTTCTCTCAATGGCTTCCGGTTATCATTCGGAAACGCCAGCGAATCTTATTCAGGGTCGTTGGGTCTCACAAGAGGAAACCTGGAAATTTCAACAATATAAAGTCTGCTCCTTTGCTTAACCCGTTCCCCCCCTCTTTTTTTTTTAACCCTTTTGGTGTTCAATTTCTTGAATTTCCTTGAAAAGGATCACATCCTAGAGAAAAGATGCTCATATTTATTTCGCACCTGCAACGATTTTTTTTAATTACACTCAGTTAAGATTAAAATGGTAAAAGCTGAACTCCTTATGACAATTTAAATTTTAAATTATCTTCAAATTTTTAAGTTTGTATATTCCAAATGTGCGCTTCCATCTTCCAAATGTTATGCTAGTAATGTTAATGCGGTTGCTATTTATACATTTATGTAATTAGAATTGCTTTAATAAAATAAACTCATTTTATATGTATATGTCACTAGCGCACCCTGGAATAAATTTTGGGAATGGGCCAAAACCGGAGAAGGAGTCGGATTTAACGAATTAAAGTATTTCAGTTCATATTCAATTAATAACCAGATGGGGTTGAGCAAGCTATCATTACCAAAACGAAGTAAAAAGTGTGGGTAATTTAAATGTGGAAACATATGAAGGGATAAATGTATTCGATAGCATGTCCGGGTGAGTGAGTTAGATTTTGTACGAGCATGTTTGAGTCAGATGTATATGTGGATGCGTATGAATAAGTACAAGTTTGTGAATGGGTGAAGAGTGTATAAAATAGTGAGCGCGTGAGAATACAGCGTGAAACCATAAAAACAGAATACTTATGAAGGAATTAAATAAATTTAAAAAACTTAGGGTCCGAAAATTTAAGTAGCGAAACCATATGTAAATAGTATTTGACCAAGAGATATGTCCTATTTCATATCATTGTTGCAATTCAGTTCTTGAGTTGATAAATTTAAACCTTATTGCACTAGGATTTATGTTGTTAAATTTAAACACCATATTGAATAAGGAGTAAATACCGCATTGTCCGGTTGATAAGCTTTATTTCGGTAACGATTGGTTTAATTTTGAATTTTTTTTAATTTATGCTTATTATTGAATCTGCTATATGCACATATATAAGTCGCATCGGTATCGGCTGTCCTAAATAGAGATATTGAATATCGATTATCGATTATTATGATTTTTCGATAGTATTCGTCTGAAATTCATTGATTCCATTTTGCTGTGACTCACCATTTTTGGGATACAGCAAATTTCGGAATTTCTATTTTTGGCCGATATCTCGGGAACTATTGGTCTCACAGAAATTTTCCATGTAGATTTCAGCAATGAAAGATATATTCATTTCATAATATCATATGTCCTGCACCTTAAATCGGCCTCGGTGGCTCAGTGGTTGCGTACGATGCCCGAGGACGATGAGGATCATGTACTTCCTTCGGAAGGGAAGTAAAGCCGTTGCTCCCGTGTAGTCGTTTGCCGGCTGCACGTTAAAGAACCCTTGCGAGGCAAAATTTGCGGCCCCTATAATGCCGTCCTGAAATGGCCATAGCAGTTGAAAAGGAAGTTAATACCAAACAAACCAAACCAAACCAAACCTTAATAAAAGTGTGGATCGCTTTCGTCTCTGCCAAACCCTTTACAACGTGATGAACATTACAAATCATCATCCGTGATGTTTCTAATATGACAGGACGAATACCATCAAGAATATAGCACAGACGGAAATATAGAATTCAGCATAAGTTCGTAGAAATTTACACATAATTATGCATATTTTGCGAGGAAAAATTCCCACTCTTGCATAAGTTACAGTTAAGAGGGTTAAATTGACAATCAATTTACATTTGACAGTTCAGAACCAATAGGATGGTATCATCTTCAGCGCCCAAGTTTCTGCTCACACAAGCAGGATGAACTCGGTCGGCAACAATAGAACGCACCTGACCTTCCAAGAATATCAGGGAACCAGTTTCTTACAAGCAATCGTAAGCTCCATACCATCACATCACCAACAGAACTCTGGATTGTCTTGATAAGGCATGCTGGATCCATTGTTTCATAGAGTTCCCGCGAAAGCATGTCTACCGTCTATACAAAACAACGTGATCAGGATTCGCAAGACCACATAACTATCTTCCGGCATTTACGTATTCAGTCACGACATTCCAGACACCAGTGTGGACGAACTTCCCTGTTATTTGCGACTACAGATTTCGATCCACTTCAATTCCCGGCGCATGTTACTGTCAGATAGGAGTCGGGAACATCCATTGTATACGCCAGAATTACAAAACGCTCAGATTATTGTGCATAAAAACGAATTAAAACAAATTTACATAGGTTTCAATGATGTTTTTAATTCATTGGCCTGTGCGTATGCTTGAGTGTATGTCTCTTCTGTTTCTCTGCAGACGCCATTTTATATATGAGAATAAATATTGCTTGCTAAAGTTGCTAGCTTAAGCATGAAATGAGAAATTTTGAACAGGTAATTATTGCTTCTTACTAGAGATAAAATTTAGCTTCTAAACTTCCGTGGGGTTAGCCGCATCTCCGCTTTTGTTTTTCAAAGATCATTGATTCGGACTAATTTGCTAGAACCTCATCCTGTAATCAAAGTAGAATTCAACGTTAGCAGATTCTTGGGTAGACCAATCAATGCTTTACTTTATTTTTTAGTAAATCCAAATGCCTTGTAAATCACTCTTCTCTAACATCGATGAAAAATGAGCACACTTCATCGTTTAATGTGTTTTCTTTCCATTGAAACGATAAGTTTTGGAATGGTGTTTATTACTCGGCGAGATTCCGTTTTTAATTTGAATTAAGGATACCGGTATTGTAGTAAGGTTTTTATAATATACATAAAAAATATTGCCTATTTTTCAGAGATTTAAAACTTGACTGATTATTCACTGATTGATATTCTTTTAAAAACAGATGCAATGTGTAATTAAAATTGAAATTAACATTATTTCGGCATTCATTCAAATAAAGAAAGGGGAACTTTGAAAGAAGCTCCAGAGAATGAAAATGTATAGGTAATGTCACCTCATGTAAATCGGGAGTTTTATAAAATTCCATATCTCAATTAGTGGACATTATTATTACGGGGTTCATACTTCGAAGCTTTGAAAAAAGAATTAAAGAGCACATTTCTTGTATAAAAAATTGCAAATTGGGTATCTCTAGCTTCGCAGACCATGTCTTAAAACAGGGCTATAATTTTGATATTAAGTTAGTTGAATATCTCCGTACTACTAAGGACCGAAAATTGTTGTATTTCCTTGACTCGATTTGCAATAAAAAATCATCTGGAAATTTACTTAATAGTGACTTGGACCCTATGTCTGTCAATGATTGGTTACAATGTGTAAAACATGTCGTTTCGTAAAGAGTATAAATTATTATTAGCTTTTGTTAGTGTTTTATTCTTGTAAAATAACTTGAGTGATTATTATCTCTGCTATTACTTGTAATCTTTCAATTTTTATTTCCCTGATTGGCTACTTATAATTTATCTTATTGAGTATTATTGGCTATATATAGTCACACTTTTATTCTCAATTTACACGCTGGTGAAGAGGACAGTGTACATTCGTGAGTCCAGTTTAAAAATTTCATTTATGGAATTGTGGTTTCGTTGCTTATTTTGTTTGTTATCAGCCTGTTCTATCTAAATGCATAACAACACCTTAGAATTTCTTAGTCTTACTGTTAGCAAAGTGATTTTATCTTAACTTTAATGATTAACTTAACTCAAATTTCAAATGACGAGTAAGTCTATTTATTTAATCGGCCGCATTTGCTTAAAAATCTTTTCTTCAGTGTAAATCAGCACTCCTTTTCAGAATAGCTCAGAAAGAGACATTTGAATATCTTTTGTACATGTATTATGAAATGCCAATCATTCGTTGAAAATTATACAGAATAGATTTTCGGAATATAGTTATATTCCAGAGAAGAAGATATTTCAATTTGAGATATTTACGTAAGTTTGATAAAAATAAAAGCTTCCGGAGGTTTGTTTTCCTCTTTCTGAATTAATTTAGTCCAAACCGCACTTGGTGTATCCGTTAAGACAAAGGGCAACTGTCTTCTAAGAAAAGCAAATGCAACGACGGGCGGCTTCCAAGTCCCCGAAGTGATGTCGTCGGTTGGCCCCCTCGACCTCGCACTTCATAAATCACGGGCACATCGGGAGAGAAGTGGAAATGGCCTGCATTAGAGGCCCAACACTCTCCAGCAAAGGTCACCAAGGCCGCCAGTTCGCGACACTCCCGGACGATCGACCAATTCATAACTCCCTTCCCCTGCTTTGCAGCTTTAGCCCTTCCAAGGACAACGCAGTAGTAGTTGTAATAATAATAATAATAATAATAATAATATATTATGAAATCGCATTAAAATTTACTTAAAAATTTGAAGTTTGAATTCGGAATACAAGGAGCCAGTGAGTGAAATTAATGAAAATATCATTTAATGGTTTTGAATAATTAAATTCAGGGAATTGGTGCAAAATAAATTTTCTTTTATAATTAATGTGATAAAAATTCCATGAAAGATGAAACAAGTTTTATCATCGTTGAGTGACTTTCGTGGATAACAAGATAATTTAAGACTAAACCCGAAAGAATTAAGTCGTGTTCTTTGCAACAGACAAGTCACCTAAGCTCTTCTTAAGGACCATTAGCATTCATTAACATTCAATGAAGTAAAGATCCTTGATACATATTAATGGCTATAAGAGATCATAAATATTCATGGAGATAATTAGCATTCCTTCTGCCTTGGGCATGATTTTTATCACGAAGAAATTGTAATTATCTTTCTTCTGTGTCTAAAAAGTTTGCCACAAGGGTTCGTCACTCTGAAGCGATAGCTTCTCTGTGAAATTAATACCTGAAAACTTATTTCAAGCATAATTAGGCTGCAATTCACCAAAATCCCTCGTCCACATTGTGGACGATTCGACTCAAATTATTCGACTTAATTGGCTTAACTTCAGAAGTTTGTTTAAATATGCTGACATTTGTATAAAATATTCAATAATGCAGGTGATAACGAATTATAGAAATGCAGAGTTCATCAACAAAATGATGGATGAATTATACATTCGGAACTAATTTAATAAACATAACGAGAGCTCAAATAGAATTGGCACTTTTTTAGGTTCTCATAGATTTACCTATATTGCAGTTGACAACTACCATGTTCGTACGTGTGCACTTTAGAAATACCAAACAGTACTGTATTTCACTAATTTGAGTAAAAAAGCTAAAATAAGTCATAATTTTAAGCATATATCAAAATTCTCTGGTGATGCGATGATCCAAATGCGTAATATACGTACAGTGAATGATCATTTGAAACCGGACATTCATAAAAGTGTTATAACTATGTTATATATAAAAACCAGATGGCAACTATCCTTGCAACAAGCGTTTAGCGTTGATAGTGGGAAATTTGGCGTATGAGCAGCCGACCTCTGTAACTTAGAGCAAGGAGCCTCCAACAATCGCCATGGGTTTTTTGGTACTATAGGTCACTTCCGGTTAACTTATCATAATATTAAAAAATGAAAATGGGTTGCATGTTGGTAATCAGCATCTCTTGGATCAATATTATAGCATATCCAATAACGGGAACATGCTACCAGACGGACTGAGAGCATAGATTCCAGACATAAACGCGTTAGTTGATTATAAAGAAATCCAATATCAGTTTTCTTTCTTTTGAGCAGAAATTATTTATAGTTTTTAATAATGTTATACAATCCTTTAAGAGGAAAAATTGAACATTCCGAAAAAATAATCTGATCAAGACGAAATTTGTTAAACATTGTTAATTTCACTTAGCAACAATGTCAAGCAATTGAAATCGAAAATTTAATTAGACACACCCAAGTTTTTTTTTTCGTTGGACAGATTATAAACTTCTTTGACCAATGAAATTTTACTGTTAATGGGCCATCACTCTGAAACGGACTGTACCATATAGCAGACTGTAGAATGGTATAGGTGTCACCTCCTGAATTATGTTCCTACGAGAGCAGGTACTCTTAGATATCGAAGGAATAATATTACCAACCCAATGATACATTAATAGCGCATGGCATTCTGCGAGCAGTTCTGTTACTTTTACCAGTCCCATACAGCAGCTTTCTCTTGATTCCGTCCTGCTGTCTAAATTCTTCCTTAGCCAGAAAATTCCCGAGATCTTTCGCCATTCGACCCTGTTTGGGTATGATAGGTCGTCAAGTTTAGACATCGCAGAATATCAGACAATTTCAGCAGTACTTGCAGACCGCCTGACAAAATCTTCAACAGACAAAAATTTGACTATCTGACAAAATTCCTTCAGTCACAGCTGGTTATATTTATTTGCCAACTGTTAATCCCTACGCGGTGGTTATTATTAAACTTTCCCTACTTAACCCACCCTAGACAGGAAACTACAGGGTGATTATAAAGTCACTATACATTTTGGTGAAATCATTAACGAATTTCATTTATTTGCACACCCAAACACACCCAAAGTGAATGTGTGGATGGGAGTTACACAGTCAAAGGTCTATGGGCCCTTCATGTTTGCCGAGGGGACTATCAATGGTACCGTGTACCTCGACATGTTGGAGTAATTCCTGGGGCCACAGTTGCGAGAAGAAGGATTTAGGATACTGTTGTGTTCCAATAGGATGGGGTACTATCCCATTTGGCCAACATCGTTCGGTATTACCTGAATCACGCATTCTCAGGCAGATGGATTGGTCAGGGCTCCAGTCCTCAGATTTGACCCCCATGGACTTCTTTGCGTGGGGTTTTATCAAGTCCAAGATGTACCAGGTCAGGATTACGCACCATTGCACAGCTGAAACAACGGATTACAGCCGCGGTGGAGGACATTACACCGCAATGTTGCGCAATGTTTTCCGGGCCACGGTGGAGCGCTGGGAGCTGTGCCGGGATGTGCAAGGGGGACACATTGAAATTTACTAAGAATGTATCCTTGTATGATACTATCTGGTTGATGCATACTGCAATTGCTGCAATAAAACGGAGTTTTCACCAAAATGTATAGTGACTTTATAATCACCCTGTATAATATTTATAGTACTAGTACCAAACACGGTAGGAATAATATCCAGATTATGGGCCACAAAATTTTCATGGTTCACTGTTCCATTAGTACCATTCTAGATCACCCGGTACATTGTGTTAGGGGGAGGGAAGTCAAATACGTATGTGACAAAAGTGCACCAAATATCAAACTTCATCTTTGCAAAATAAAGACAATTCTGATATGCCATAATCCCACCGTTTATATTTTATTTCTACCAATAATCAAAATTGGACACAGTGGTTAAGACCCTGGAGAAAAGCTGATGTTTCGGACAGAGACTATTCTTTGTCAAAGCAAACAATGGTCTCTATCCGAAACGTTAGCTTGTTTCAGGGTCTTATCACTCTGCCCAATTTTGTTTTATTCCAGGGTTTTTCTGTCTCATTCTTGTTTTTTTCTACATCCGTCATTTTTACCAATAATCAAGTGTTTGTATTTAAGTTTACTTTTCTTGAGAGAGAGGGGGGTGCGTCCATGACACCGCGTCCCGGTGCAGTTATCGTTCACAGGTGTTGCTAGACTCACGGACCAGTAGCAGTGCAGTCGTTGAAGGGTCAACATGGATTGGGCAAGAAGATCAGAGCGTGCTATCTTGCGCTTTCAGATTGTCTTGGACACTTTGTAGGCTGATGTACGTTAAGTTCACATTAATCAGGCATATTATATGATATCGCAACGCATTAAAAGTGTTTCAGTGGAATTGCTTATTAATTATTTCTCTTTCCCATTTCCTTGACAATATTCATATTACGATCCCTATTCGTGCGATCGCTCGTTTTCCACATAGAGACGGTTAAATACGGGAGGTTTAATTATAACCATCCTGTATATTCTATGATGTTCACGGTTCATTATGTATGCACGTTTATTACACTCGGTTAATTTCACTCCAAACGGATGCTTTCTTCATGATGCTTTGATTCTTTTGCAAATGTGTGCATTTTAAAATGCAATCTGACTTAATTAGTCAGACGAGGCCTAAAAGTAATTAGTCGGCTGAGGTTGTTATTAGTTCGTGTTCTAGAATTCTAAGCTTCTCTGATATGAAAGCCTGGCCTGAGCTCTCGGATCCAGAAAAATATTAACATAGAAGAGATAGTGAGATCAGTAATTAATAAAAGTTGATGAATATTTAAATGGAGAAGATTAGACTGACCAATTTTCTGAATGGTGTCAGATTGCAAAATATATACTTTTACTCGCATCCTTACATAATTACACATGCGTAAATTAAATAATAAATGATATTATAACTGGAGATAAGCCTACCAAGCGTCAGGTAAAGATTTTTCTATCGAAAAATGGAAGGAAAAATTCTGCGACCTGGGTTCTAACCAGGAACCTCGGCTGTCATGGCCGACGCCTCTACCAGTTGGACTATCGCAGACACCCAAACAGCCTCAAGGTGTCTTAAAGATAACCAAGTTGTCATGGTTGAAAGCCCAATGGGAGGCGGGCACCTGGCTCACAGATCGAGAATCTCTCCTATCCAACCATAAGAAAGTTTGTGGAACTCACAGATAAATTAAGTAAAAAATGATATTATAACTGGAGATAAGCCTACAAAGCCGGGTGTCTGCAATAGCCCAACTGGTAGAGGCGTCGGCCATGACAGCCAAGGTTCCTGGTTCGAACCTAGGTCGCAGAATTTTTCTTTCAATTTTTCGATAGAAAAATCTTTACACATGCGTACTTACACTATTTGGCCATTCGTCACCGGGCACCTCCAAAAGCGCATAGGATCGTTTGTAAACGTCATACACGCTATAAAAGACGTTGACGGGTTGGAAAGCACTTACAGCAGCTACTGCAGTCAATATGGACAGATGATGCGAACTTAGGGTGTGTCTAAAAAGCCCGACCGGTCGCGACCGGTCAAAGCCCATGGCAAAGCTCGTTTTGAAGCCACCAGTAACTGACTCGAAATTTTGATTATGTTCGATCGATGCAGGAACAATGCAGGCATACATAGCTGGCTTATTCATTTTAAATTTTCTTCCGATTCGGACGATCCTCGATTCATAAAGTAACGACCCGTCGCGATGAGCGTTTACATAACGCGACCGGTCGCGGTCGGCTGCCTCGGTGAGTAGAATCAAAATGGCGGACGAAAGTAGAAAGTTCAAGTGTTCGACTGCCCGATACGTAATACGAGGGGCGATTGATAAATAAGGTCTCCATGGCTGTAACTTTTTTATTTGTTAACCGATTTTCAAAATTCTTTTTTTATCTTAAACTCACATTTGTCCTCTATGTAATGCACTATTCACTTTTCGACATAGTCCCCATCCCTTCCCACACATTGCGCCAGCGCATGACTAGTTGGGTGAACCCGTCGGAGAGAAATTCCGGAGTTGTTGTCGACACCAGGATTGAATGGCAGCTTTGGACCCTCTTCTGGAGTACGATAGCGTCCGCCCGCACACGAGTCACCACACACCAGAGGCGTTGCAGCGCCTACACTTCAAAGATGAAAAATTGCACTTCAAAAATGAAAGATTTTGCACATTGAGACTTTCACCATTTCCCAAAGAAGAAAGAGCCCCTTAAGGGACATGAGTTGGTTCTGACGGCAAGGTAAACGCTGCCATTCAATCCTGGTGTCGACAACAACTCCGGAATTCCTCTCCGACGGGTTCACCCAACTAGTCACGCTTTGGCGCAATATGTGGAAAGGGATGGGACTATGTCGAAAAGTGAATAGTGCATTACATAGAGGACAAATGTGAGTATAAGATACAAAAAGAATTTTGAAAATCGGTTAACAAATAAAAAAGTTACAGCCATGGAGACCTTATTTATCAATCGCCCCTCGTAAATATAATTTGGAGAAAGGAGATGGCGAAATATGATAAGGAATCTTACTGCGACGCCATTTTGAAGCAAAATGCTCACGACCGCGCTGTCCATGAAAGAACAAACGGAAGCAAACGGCCGCCGATTGTATCTCGTAACCTGTTGGCGACCGGTCGGAGTTTTTAGTCATACCCTTAGTGCGGAGGAAAGAGTTAAGATCATTGGACCCATAAGTTTGGGCATTCGATCCGTGAGTACAACAAATTTCAGGTACCCCCCTTGACAGAGAGTGATGTTATTTTGAAGTGGAAGCGAGAGGGGATTATAACATGTCAACCCAGACCCAGTAAACCAACGAAATTGACAGATCGCGACCGTCGATGCTTAAAACGTGTGGTGATGTCAAACCGGAAGGCTTCGGTAAAACGTTGGCACAGGACTTTCGATCGGCGTCGTCTAATGATGCAAGTGATCGTTTTCATGGACGAGGAGCAGTTCACGAGTTAAATATCACAGTCCTCATTGCGACCCATCGGTTACAGTGGTGCAAGGAACGCCGCCAGTTGAATCTAGAACGATTGAAAACCGTCTTATGGTGTGATGAATCCCGCTACCAGTTGAAGCGATCCGAAGGACGCGTGTGGGTTTGGCAAATACCCGCCGAACGATATTTACAGAACTGTGTTGTATCCACAGTGAATTTCAGAGGAGGCGGTATCATGGTCTGGTCCTGCTTTTCGTAGTATGGTCTCGGTCCTCTTGTTTCAGTTCGCGGAACCATGAATGCCGAAGCGTACCAAACAGTTCTGGCCAATTCTGCGCTACCGACACAATGGAACACTTTTGTGATGGCCCATACTTGTTTCAGTACGATAATGCTCCCTGTCATACAGCAGGCGTTATTAACACCTGGTTTGAGAAAATGAGTGTGGGGAAATTCGACTGGCCAGCCCAAATTCCAAACCTCAACCCCATTAAACACCTTTAGGACGAATTGGAACGCCGGTTGAGAGTCAGGCCATGCCACCCAAAATCCACCACTGAGCTGTTTGAAAGTCTTCCTTGAAAGGTTACTGATCTGGTATAGGGTGTCCGGTGATGAATGGCCAGATAGTGCACATTACTATGTACTTAAATAACTTACAAGGGTGATCAGAAAAAAACAGTTATAGTTTGAGTAGGAGAAAGAAAAGCGCATTTACAACGTGTTTGCGATCATGACAGAGGCTGTCAAGCACTACTTTTTGACGCAATCACCATGACAATTCAGACGTTTATCAGATCGCACGCATTTATCCGTGAAACAACTGCCGATTAAAAAGCGAACTTACTGAATAGAGTTCTAACAAGATTGGCAGCTTCATAAAACTAGAATTGTATTGCTGGATGAGTTTTTGAATGATACGTTCTATAGCCATCAGGGAGACTGGCAGGTTTCGTCTTCCAGAGAACCAGACCTTCATCAAAATCAAGAAATCATCAGCATTTTATTAAAATGCGTGTATGATCTAAACTTGTTTAATCAGGATCAATTTCAGACAACTAATATGAAATACGCCCAACGTTCTGGGAACGTTGACTTTAGCGTTGCAAACAATTTTTATATATTTAAAAACGTGATGCAGACTTCCTCTATGGCAACTCGTGCAGAATAAAACGAAAAAAATCTATTTATCTTCGAAGTCGATGGAGCTTCCATTGTTTGCTGCCGTTCCTCATGAATGAGCATCCAGACTGAATTTTATTGAAAACCGATTTTTCCATAAAATATACCCGCTTAAGCTTTCATAATCGTTTTAACATAGTAGTGCAATAAAATCTCATACGTATGTTTGATTCTAGATATCGATCTCTGTAAAAAGTGTCAAATGTTGAAAGGTGGCTCATGAAATAATGATAGGTGACTTGTTTAATTTTAAATATAACTTATTTGTATATTTTGAATATGTAACAAGTATGAACACTTTTACGAATATACACAGGGTGGCCAGTTTATTAGGAACACCCCCAATACTGTGTTGCGCCACCCCTAGCAGCTATAACAGCACGAATTCGCCATGGCATGGATTCAATTAGCCGCAGGAAGCATTGTTCCGTGACGTTTCTCCATGCGGATGTAACAGTTGCTCCCAGTTGATGCTTATTAGATGGTGGTGGATCCATGCCTCGAATAATCCGTTCCAGCTCATCCTAAAGATGTTCGATTGGATTCAAATCCGGGGACTGTGGTGGCCAGAGGAGTAAGTTGAATTCATTATCGTACTCCTGGAACCATTCCATGGCGATACGAGTCTTGTGACACGGAGCATTGATGGGGAAACACAGTAGATATGAAGAGATGAACGTGGTCGGCAACAATGTTCAGGTAGCCCTGACCATTAAGGCGTTGTTTTACAGGTATCAGCGGACCAAGCGTATGCCAGGAAAACATTCCCCAGACCATCAGCCTGAACAGTGGAAACCAGACAGGAGGGGTTCATCGCTTCGTGCTGTTGTCTCCAATTTCTGCGTCGGCCATCTGCATGGTGCAATAGGAAACGGGATTCATCCGACCAGCAGTCGTCGACGGTCCAGTGTTGGTGATCACAGGCAAATTGGAGACGTTTTTGCGGTTTTGGGTGGAGATCAAAGGTACCTGGACTGGCCGTCGGCAATTGTAGCCCATCGTTGCCAATGTATGGCGTGTAGTGGTTTCAGAGATGTTATTCTGCGGTCCAGTGTTGTACTCCATGGTTAACTGACGAGTCGTGATGTTTCTATTCGCACGAACAAGCATTCCCATCCTACTTTCACCCTTTGGATCGACGAGTCGTTTGCGACCACAGGCTTGTCTCTGGCTTTTGGTTGCTTAACCAGTCCTGGTGAATCTTTGAAATGGTTGTTCAAGAAAATCCTAGAAGACGTGCGGTTTCGGAAATACTCAGTCCACCTCACGTGTATCATCTCGCGCTCGAAATCGCTCAGATCCTTTGTTTTCCCCATGGTGACGGTCAAACCACTTGCAGTTCGCTTTATATTGGTACCGACTGTCACGTAACAACTGATACGTAGTAATTGCTATGCCAACGGATTTGCATAGTCATGGGTGTTCCTAATAAACTGGCCACTCAGTGTATAATGAAAAAGTATTTTTGCCCATTAAGAAGTGTAACAAGGGATTAAGAAAATGAACAGGCCTTCAATTTCATTGAGGAATATTATTACAAAATACTTTAAGCATAGTACAATCGTGGTATAAACAGAAAAATAGACTACGTCTCTTAGGCTTTTCAGGAAATATAGGAATATAAAAACAAATTTGTGTAAATTCTTATAACAGTAGTCCAAAAACGAACTCTTCTGTATTTTTTTGACCGGAGCATCCTTATGACTTCATTCTTTGCATTTTTTCACATGATGCAACACTTGAATGGAAGATCGGTGTACATCTCTAATGCATTTGCGCGCTTTTGTCCTCAGAAACAGTTTGTGTACTTTTATTCCACACTATCAGCCATAAAAGGTAATCAATTAGATCCGTCTCAAAATAGATTTATTTGCAAATCTCCTGCAACTCCCTAATCATAGTACTTTCCAACTCCCTAATCATAGTACTCTCCCTAATCTATGATTTTAGTTGTTTTCCAAATAACTGCATGTTTCATTCGGTATACAGAATAAAATGATCGACATAAGATTGCGGATAACATTTTTAAACTTAATAACCGAAGTGTTCACGTTGTAAATCTGAAGAAAACAAAGCTATTAAAAAACTGAGACTTCTCTGTTTGCTTTTTTTCCCGCTTTTAGGTCCACTGAGCAATAAAATAAGATTCCACCGCTGCAGTCAACTTAACGATGAGCTCCAAACAAATGATTGTAATAAATATTGTCTACAGAACCCTTAGCGAATGTGAACTTAATGGTGGACTTAAAGGGTTTCTTTTTTATCCTGCAGCTCCCGAGCCTTTTCTTTTCGCTTTTTATGGCGTTGTTACAGCTCCCTACTGTTATTGCTCGGATCATCCGTAAAAGATAAGCTAATAATAGCCCATAAAAATTCCATGCCATAGAAAAATTCTTAACTTTATGCGGTATAAGATTCTGGAGAGAAATTTTACTGTTGAGAAGTAGTATCATTTATTTACATATGAAAGGTGTCCACTGGTGAAATAGAAGCTGTAAAATAGAGATAAAAATTCACTTCACTTAGTCAGCATAGATTATATAGAGCGACGTCTATAAGCTATTAAGGAAGATATAGAAGAAGGAATTTGGTAATAAAATAACATAAAACCTTAACGGGAGAAAAAATTTTAGATCTCTTTTTCAATATATCAAAAAAAAAATCCGAAATCATTTAGAAGACATATTTTTACTATCGGCACTTTAACAGGTCGAAACTTCCAAAATACAAATTAGCTTCTTTTATTAAATGTTTTTATTAACCGTAAATTCCATATAATAGTATAATTTGAATACCTCGCCGAATTCTTCTGATTTCTAAAAGGATAACTTTGATCTTCCATTTTCTGACAATCGAATTAATATCTACGCACATATATACTGGGCTATCCTTAGGCCCAAATTACAGCATCTATGCGGTTTGGCATATGATAATAAGTTTGATTTTTAAGTCATTGGAAGGCTAGGCGTTCACCAGATATTCCCTTAGTTCTCGTAGGTTTATTGGAAGAGGGTATTACTGTCGTATATGTCGTTCCAACATGTCATCCATTAAAATGTCATCCATTCTTCGTCGGCAACAGTTTTCAGAGATTTCTTGACTGCACCCGACTTTCCACGAATATAAGGGGACCAGTTCCATGCCAGCAGAAGAAGCTCCATACGATGACATCAGTACGAGAACCTTGATTTTTTGTCTTAATAAGGCTTGCTGGGTCCATTCAAAACAACGTTTATCCTGATTCGTCAGACTATATAAACTTCTTCCAGTCACGACATTCCAGACATCACTGTAGACGAACTCTCCTGTTCTTTGCAGAAATCAAAGTTTTTGTATAGGCACGTAATCGCCCATTTGGATTCGCTTTAATTCTTGGCGTACAGTTTTGCCAGACATAAGCCGGGAAAAGTCTTGATTAAAATTGTATTTTTTTTTAAAAAATAATAACTAAAAAATAAATAACTAAAAGAAATCATTACCAATTGGCATGCAAGAAAACAGAACCATTATTCCAAAAAAAAACCGTTATAATATTCACAGATGTACACATTTCGGCCATTATGTAAGCAGCGTCTGTATGGACCAGAATGGCGGTTCTGTTTTCCTTCCAACTCTATGATTACCTCCATAGTCTCATAAAGTTAGTGCTCTATTTACCAACTGTTGCACAGTGGATGCCCTGTTTCTCCGTTTTAAACGATGGCGGTCTCGCTCACTCTTGATTGTCTTTGAGCCAGTTATCCTTTATAGACAAAGATCGTGGATCATTTTTCCAACTCTGAAATATAGCTGCCTTGTTTCAACCGTGGCTCCAGCAAGACGATTCCCAACAACGAGCCCCATTTCATAATCAGGTGCTTCTTTTCTCCCATGCTGATCAAGTTTCATGATTAAACTGATCCAACTCTACTTTAAATAGGTGATACAGGGTGTAACAAAAAGGCTGGCCAAACTTTCAGGAAATATTCCTCACATGTAGCGGAAGAAAATATGTTATAGAAGCATGGGTCCAGAAACGCTTTATTTCCATGTTGGAACTCATGTTCTTCAACTTATTAATTACACTACTCCTGGGAAACACACATACCAGATGAAACTTTCTTACATGAATGTTCAAAATACCCTTCGTTAGCATGGATACATGCATCAACCCGCCGTCGCCTTGAATACTGTATGTCTCTGGAGAATTGCGTATTGTTTCGCAGCCTTCCACAATGCTGGCACGAAGACTCTCTGGATTCTATACACAAGCGTTTCCTATGCTGCCACAAATAAAAGTCTAGTGGGTTTAGGTCCGGAGGGCGTGGAGGCCAAGGAATTGGTTCACCTCTACTATCCATCTGTCACATATCCTTCTGAAAATGAGTTCTACCATGGAAATAACGCGTTTCTGGACCCATGTCTATATAATATACTTTCTTCCTCTGCATGTGACGAATGTTTCCTGTAAGTTTGGCCATACCGTTTTGTCTCACCTTGTATATAAACTTTTGAATCGCATGACCAAATTAAAAGACGAAATATTATTTCGCACCTTTTTTCATTCTCTTCTGAATATGTTTTAATTGAAAAATTCAGGTTAGAACTGAAAATTTTAATTTTAATTAAGAAAGCGCATTAATTAATAAAATATTCTTCAACTCTTAATGATCTCTAGAGTTAGGGTACGTTTGTTTCCCTACCCTCTCCTTTCCTTTAACCTTTTCGAGTATTCTTAATTTTATGTAATTGCGAACGAACATCCCTGTCGTGTTGAATCCGCTCGATAGAGCCGGTTTTCCCAATTAGAACCGCTGGGGTGGCGATGTTTGGTCGTCTTCATCAACCAATGGGATTGGCCTGTCAAGGAAAGAGGAAAAAAATCAAAAAAATCCTCAAGAGATCGCATGATAAGGAGAGTCATCATGTGAAATGACAAGCACTTAATTGGAAAAAAGGGTTTCTAAGTTAGGAAAAAATTTGAAGTAGGAAGAGAAACGCACTTGTCGGAAATGAAGGTATTAGAACATTTAACGCGCATTATCCAATATCTTGTCGCGTACAAAGAAGGCTGTCCGTGGTGACACTCGAGAGCATTATGTCCGCCCTCATTCTGTGAAAGCCCATCTCATAACGTTAGATTCGTTTGAAATAGAAATTTGGAACTATGAATTGAGAATTAGTAATTTTTCAAAATCGGAAGTTGATCCTTCTTGTATCTGTGTGATGTAAACAAAAGCTGGGCCAATTATTATTTTGCATTAAACCAAAGCACTTATTATTTAGAATTTTTTTGTATTATTAAATTTTTTGATACTCTAGAAATACCTTCCCCGCGTCAGTAAATATACGCGCACCTCGAGCAAAGTGGTTAAAAAAAAAAAGGAAAACTCGTTTCACTGGAACAAAATAATTTATTTTCCAAAATGCTTCACTTAAGCTAAGGAATACCAAAACGTGATAGAAAAAACAACAACATAACAACATATAATTCTCTCCAGGTCTTGTAGACTCACACCCCACGAAAATATTGCAGGAAATAAATTTACGCGCAGCCAGCACTTCTGCACAATCACCATTTCGTAGGGCCTCCTTTTGCAGCATACACCTCAGCAACCCGCCTGGACATTGATTTCACGTAGTCACAACAAAGATCTTGTGGAATGGCAACCCACGCTTCCTTAAGAACGGTCTTGAGCTGGTCTTTAATTCCGGAATTGCGTTTTCGGACTTCTTTCTTCAAGACACGCCAAAGATCCTCCTTGATGGGGTTGAGATTGGGTGAATTTAGGATCCATTCAAGAACCTCGACCTGATTTTGGTGAAACCAAGCAGTCAGTGGTGGTTTTGCAGTGTGCGATTTGGCGAGATTTTGCTGGAAGATTGCATCACCCTGCGGACAAAGTCGTGCCACAGAAGAGAGGAAATGTTGTTGCAAAATATCCTAGTAGCGTTGTGAATTGACCGTCCCGTCGTGTGGAACCAAATCACCAACGCCAGTATAATCAAAACACCCTCACACTTGCACAACGGTTGGGAATTTAACTTCTTGCTTCCCACAGTTTGGGGCAAGTCCTTCATTTGGCTTACGGATGACTCTCCGTCCGATATTTCCATACAGAACTAGAAAAGGCGACTCGTCAGACCAAATCACCCTCTCCCATTGCTTTTCTGTCCAGCGTAGATGGTCTCTGGCCCAGGCAAACCGCCGCTTTCGCTGCACTGGTGTCAGCATGGGTTTTCGCTTGCTCTTGTAGGAGTTGCAACCCATTTCACGTAGTCTGTTGCTAGCTGTTCGTCGAGAAACATATCGGTGTATGCGTTCACTCCATAGTTTTGCGCTTTCTACAAACGTTCCAGGTTGGTGTTGAACGACAAGACTCACCATACTGTGCTTGAAGCCTCTGATGAATTTCAGGCTCTTTCACGCCTTCTTTATGCAGAAATTTTTTTATTATAATGCGTTGTTTACTGAAGTAGAAACATGGTCAGATGTCATCTTGTTTTATACTAAAACGGGTATTATGGCGACCAATCAATCATTCTTGTCTGTTGCTCAAATGATACAGATAACATATATGACCTATTAACTAACTTCATCAGCTGTACGATTTTGATAAAGTCCATGTCAAATTTTTACGTCCCTCCTATGTAGAGAAAAAGATATGTGGCGTCGTTTATTTAGGATGATTTAAGTCTAAGCTTCTTTCCTTCTAAGTGCTGCCTACCCTCCCGGGAAGATTAAGGCGTGTTGTTGTCCTAAATCAGATCCATTCAAAATTAAAATTGCTATTCGAACCCGCCAAACTCGAGAACTTTGAAATCGCTTTTCGATAGAATAATTTTGACTTCATGACATTTCGAAACTGTACACTTCTCTTGGAAGATTAACTGTGTAAATGCCCAGATAACTGTCATCTTTAAACCCCATCCTGTACGGCAGAAAATTATCGATTTTCTTGTTAATGTTTTGACTTAGTTTTCTCATTTGTTAACATCATCGATAATCGATTGTAACTAATTGAAAATTTCTGAAATCTGTTCAGTTTGCAATTCTTTTCTCAAGCATGTCGCGTGTTAGAATGTTTATGTTTAGATGAAGTTTTTTTCAACTGCTCATCTAAGGAGTTTCTTCATTCTGGAAGGATGTCCTAATTAAGTAGCCATTAAGTAAAACTTGAAATTTTAACAAGAAATTAGTCGTCAGATATAAGTTTATGTGCATGGGTGAAAGTTCGATTCTCTACTGAAATTAAAACGACCCAATATTATATAATTAATTAAGTAAACTTATTGCAATTACAGTATAGTCAAACATGTAGGAGTCGGAAATCGAAATGGATTTTAATTGAAACCCAATCCATTTAATTTTGTTTGAATGAACAAAATTCAATCACATCAATGAAATTTCAAAATTATGATTTAGCACTAATTATGTATATTGGGATATGCTAATGAAGTGAATTCTACTGTATAATTTTGCAAATGTGGCACATTCTGGTAATGTTCACACAATATTTGTATACACACTGAGTGGCCACTCTATTAGAGACACTTTACTAATGACGTGCTGATCTACCTTCAGCTCTAATCACAGAGCTAAGTTGTTGGAACCGTTCCGCAAGAATAAGAAGAAATTGGATGACAGCATTAGTAGATTCCGAATGAATATTTCCATCTCGTCCCACAAATATTTTGTCGAGTTGAGATCAGGTGGCTGAGCCGGGCGATAATGCGCGTGGAAGTTGGAGTCTACTGAACAAGGAGCAATCGAGAACTGTGACCAGTTGGTCTGCAACAATGTTTAACTAATAGCTTCTGGCATTTAGAGATGTTTCCAGAGCTATCTTTGGACCAAGTGTAGTACTCCAGAAGAAAATTTCGCAGCTCATTATTCTTCCTCCTTTTACCTGTAGGGTTATCACTTGGCAAAACGGATCCATGGATTCTTACTGTACACGCCATATTCTGGTCCTGCTATCAACATATACGGATTGCTATAGACAACAAGTTTTACATTTTTGCCTGAGATGATGTTCCCTGTGAAAAGCCGAGGATGTTTGCTCTTCTTGCATCTACGATCATACCACGTTTCAAATCCTTTGTGTTACTGTCACGGTCCGTTTTCAGGCCTTTTAAAACGAGATACGTTTATTCATCGAAAACGGCCGTGACATCGGAGCTCAGCAACAAGCAAAGCGAAGGATTTGAAACGTGGAAAATGAGACGACCAGGAAGAGCGCAAAAAGGAAAGAGGAAGTAGTGAAGTCGGTCTTATTCGAGAAACGGAGCCGATCGGTAGTGTCAGAAGGGGAGGAAAAAAGAATCCTAACTCGACACGAAATTGGAGATGAAAGGAGCTCAGCTTGTTCAAGAGAAAAGAAAACTGAAGTGGTGAATGGAAAAGCAATAGCTTCATGTACGAGCCATAATAGAATACTGCACGGGTTGTCGCCTATATATACGAACAAATTAGTGGCCCGGATTCATAAAAATGTCGTTATTAACGACGTCGTACAGTAACGAAGTCGGTAAATTTTGCAATTTTACGATTTGTCTTAAATGCAATTCACAATACGCATCGTTAGCTTTCTTAAACATAACGACGAGAAAATACTAGTCTGATTTCGAGAGTACGGAAATGACGTCTTCGTCTGCTTGAAAACAGCCAATAAGAATCCCGATACAGCGGAAGTAAGGAAAATGGACAAAATTCGAAAGCGAAAGCAACAATTTACTTCTTCGGAATTATAATTGCTGAATACGAAAAAAAATAATAAAAGCACTCTTTCTAGAAATATCAAGTGCTAAAAAATAGAAATTATTTTTATGAAAATATCAAATGCTGATACAGAAGCATTTAATCGAGAGAAATGTATTCGAAACTCAATACCTTTAGGCCGGGAGGGGGGGGGGAGCGATTGAACAAGTTCGCCGATTTGTTCTTCCATTTATATATCGACTGTGCCTCTCGGTCGATTGAAAAAATCACATCCCTAGAAAATCCATAGTATCGAATATGTTCGATTACTGATATTTCATCAATGCTGAGTCACGATAATCAAAAAATCTGAATACGACGTCTTTCTTCGTCGTGTGCAAGCCTTCCTCCATTTTAAACATTTGTAACGATTCTATAGCGATAGCTCTGAGCTGTCGTGATTTAACGACGCTAATTAACGACGTTTTCTTTTGCGACAGGTTTTCTGAATAGCAATAAACGTCGTTAGACGCCGTAACGACGAAATGTTGTCGATAAGTCGCTAACGACGCTTTTGTGAATCCGGGCCTAGTATTCTTCGACGTGTCTTCGTGCAGCGTGCAACTATTCTTCCATGGTGCAACTGGCTACAACTGAAAATTCATATCGTTCGAACATTACCGTTCCCTACTTCTTTGGAGTTTTCCCATTCGGCTTAGCGGGCTATATGGAAGAAGACGTCGGCGCCATAGAGCCTTCGTGGGATTATCTTGTAAGGCGGTCCGTAGGCAAGCTTCAATGTTAATCAGGTGAGCTTTTGCGCTCGGGATAAAAAAATATTTCGTCCAAGATAATAAATTTATTATTGTCTACTTATTTTATCGGACGAATTAAAATTTCTGACAGAATAATTATGACAGCGACTTAAATTAAAATTTTAACGACAAGACAAGCCTTTGTATAAAATAAATTCTATGGAACTCTTTAAATTGAATAATAATATTTGGAGAGCTTTTGCGCTCAGTATCCTATGGGGATTTTTTGCTTATATGGAAAGGCGTATTACGTACCCTTGAAAAATTATTGTGTGCAAGGCTACCGATATTGTTTCGCTGGATCAGTGTGGTGTTGATTGTGAGCCGGTGTGCTAATTTTTTGAAGGAGGCCTAGATAGGCAATTGTATTACATTTGTGTGTGTGAAAGAATTTCAGCGGCTAAGCTCAGGAGCTGTGTCTATATTTTAATTCAAAAGATTTTGCTGAAGAAGTTAATTTTGGTGTGTGTTATGTTATATATGCAAGCAGCATTGGCAATTAAGTTTATTGCATAAATAAATAAGTATTTCTATTATAATTCTCATTGCCAGTCATTTCCCCTACTTCTGCACATACTTTGCTTACATACTTCCACTGCACATGTGACAGTTACCCTAATATTTAGGCTAATTTAAACAGCACTGCGATTTCCATACGGACGCATATCCAAGTTGGAATGGTGATGTCCTTGATGAAGTGGTCGCTTTGTGTTTTCTAAATAAAATAAATGTCTACTCCGATATAAGATAATTCGATACAGTAAAAATTCGTATATAGTAATGTTTTTGCTATAAAAGCATTTACGTCGAATGTCATACAAAACTTTTACTATTTTCATCTGCTTAATCTCAGTTTATGCATTTACGCATATCGCACATCTTCAGCTTCTTATTGGTGCGCGATTATCACAATTTATTCTTTCAATTTGGATGTAAAGTTTTGCTTTTGTCGACAGACTTGTACTTTTTCGCGATACACTACAACTTGGCAATTAAGTCTTCATTTCAATAGAAAAAAATGAAATTCGGAATGAAATAGGGGACAAACATAAACACTCATGCCCACAGAAAATAGAGGTTTTAAGGTCGAACTTAGACATAGGCGACAGTTTGTGATGTGAAATGTATACAAAAGTTTAAGGGTTGTTAAACTGGCTCAAAATTTTGTTTATGAAGCGTACTTGAAAAGAAAGCGGAACGCATTTTTTGTTCATGACTGATCGTTTAAATAATATAATTACTGCTAAATATGTCGAGTGTTTAAAATTGATTTGTGGATAACATAGGATCATAATTGCAGTTATTACACAATATCATGTAGTGCGTATGAAGCAAAAACAAGATCAATCTTTGTCTCCCGTGAATTCATTACAAAAATTGCTTGCTCCAGGTAGAAGGCTGCAATAATCGAAAATGTTTCTGTTTTTTAATTACAGTAATTGAGAATTACAAATGACCATGGTTCCAAACAAATCATTTCCCTTTTATTCGAAAGAAGCCCGCTTGCAAAATATTACTTGGAATATGTAAAAGTAAAACCTTCTTAATGTTAAAACTTGAAAAAAGTTATGCCAAGAAGTGATTATTCTCTTAGAAAATTGGAATTGTCATCATCTTGAGGCAACAGTTGTAATGAAACGTGATCTTATCGTTTTCATTTACAATTCATGAGAGGTGAATAATTGATAATATTTTAAGGGAAGTGTGGGTGGATCGAGACTGCATTATATGCGTGGGTCCTATGAGAATAGTAAGGGAGGGTAGAGTGAGAAGGAACCCCGGCGACAGTAATTGGGTCTCGTCACTTGGCGTTGGCGGGCGTCGCCCTCTGACGTTGAGAAATGAGAAAGGACCGTTCCCACAAAGTCAGTGGCAGTCATCGACCCTAGAGATCAACCGAAGGGGCTTCTCTGGGCCCTTTTCATTTATATCGGAAGACAAGGATCATTAAGGACCCACTTCCGGGTCAGCGCTTTTATCCCATTTACAAAATGAATCATTAACTTAATTAACTCTGCGAACTAAGTTAGTGTTGTAAAACTAAGTGTTTTATTCCTTTGAAATGGCTCGTTCGAAAATGAGCAGATACCTCGATTAAACAGGGCGAGAATGTTCGCCCATAAATCGCTAGAGCATAAAAGGAAGAAATGCATTGATGGTGATGTAAAATAGGGAAAAGAATTGAAGTGTCCTTCTTAGTCTTTTGAGCTATACATAGACTAAAAAATGTGTCAATGCCATTTTCCGTGTATAATCAATATCCCTTAGCTTTTTAAAATTTTTTAACTGAGTTATGGAATTTTGTTGCAATAAAAACGTGTAATGCACCAAATGCCGCTTTTTATCCTCCAGTAGTCGAGGGATATCGCTTCCCAGTGGCACCACACATTTTCAAAAGCGATTGTAATGATTTTAAGACCGTCCCTCGTAAATTCATCTGAAATCCTCTATTATGATGTTTGCTTTTACCATTTAGCGACCTTTATTCATAACAGACAAATTGCCCCAGTATCTCTCAAGAATGAATACAAATTAATTTTTATTATATTAAAGTACTTGATTATTCTATATTAACACACTTCCTCTGTCTCTCAAAATAAAGATTATTATTATAAACCCGAACCTTGAAATTTGTTAATTTCTCGACAATTACAGTGAACGAAAGAGAGCACCAAACATCACAGCACCTGCTAAAATTTTCTCTTGGATGTCAGTAGTAATGGGATTTCCTTCGCTATTTCAGACTTTTTCGAACTCTTTGAACGGTTAATGATGTGAACATATGACTTGTTCAAACAAAGTGGGGCAACATACCGCACATTATAGAGAATCGATGGCAACAGTCGAGAGTTTTCCCCGAACTGTATTTTCAAAAATTTACCCACCACGATTGCCTAATCTTTCGAGCCCTAATTTCTTCTTGTGGGGCATCTAAAAGAAATGGGGTACAGTAACCCCGTACAGGAAAACACGAACCCAAACAAGAAAACAGAACCGTAGACACCTGCCTCACAATAAAAGATATTCATGCCATGAACTTTTTATTATTTTTCGTCTCATTGTTTATGAGATTTAACACGGTTCGGGTTTATAAAAATCAACCTGTATAGCCTATCTCAAATACATTATATTTGTTTACATGAATGAGGAGTGTTAATAATTTTGCTAAAGTGGTCCATTGTGCGCAATGAAAAATGAGATGTAAACCGATTTTGAACCAGCCAAATGACAATTTTTCCATCAAAAATAATGAACTTCTTCCTTAGAATGTGTGACTGCCTATGTTTTTGAAGCTGCGTTTTCTTTGAAGATGATAGTGTCGAACTATACGCTTAGATAACAGCTATGAATATTCAGGCGCCATTTATAGATTCGAAATTTACTCTTAAGGGTATGTAAGTTACACTTCTGGTAACAGAAAACTCCTTCTTAGGTTTTCATTTATTTTCTGAAATGTATCGAAATACACATGGGAGAACGTTTTAAATTCGTCTTTCCATTTTAAAGAATAGGAGAGCCGCGCCAATTTTCTGTGTATGTCTCTTCATGTCAAATAACTGAGAACCAAATGATGAAGACACAGGTAAAATCAAGAAGTACAAGGTATTGATATAATACAGTGGCTCGATTGACTTACACGAATTTTTTTCTATGTTTGTAACTGTGATGACTGTCTGGATATTTGACTGTAAAGATTGATACTGGAAGCGTCTGTGAAGTCGGAAAGATAATTCAAAGTCTTTATTAAGTACCGAAAGGTGCTTTATGCTATTACTGTGGGGGAACGTGTCTGTCTGTCTGTCTGTCTGTCTGTCTGTCTGTCTGTCTGTCTGTC